>CM059201.1:30811824-31327419 GCA_030323885.1 Branchipolynoe longqiensis | reverse complement strand
CAATCATCATCATCATCATCATCATCATGCTGTCGGTCGCGATGCGACAAAGACTGCTTTCATTACTTGACTGCCGCTCTCCATTTAGCTCTCTGCTGTGAGAGTTGTGTCCATGAGTCGGTCTTAATGTCTCTCAGCTTCAGGTTTCTCTTGATGGTATCTTTGAACCGGAGACGGGGGCGCCCTCTCTTTCTGTAGCCAGAAGACAGTTGAGAATAGAGGATCTGCTTTGGTAGCCTGTCTGATGACATCCTCATGAGGTGTCCAGTCCACCGGAGATTCTTTTTGATCAGAAGATCTTCCATAGAGGGCAGCCCCATCCGTTCGAGTATTTCCTTATTCGTCACTTTGTCCTTCCAGGTTAGCCTCATGATTGAACGCAGATGTCGCATCATGAAGGCATGCAGCTTTTTCACCTGCTGTCTGTACACTGTCCAGGCCTCGCTCCGTATAGTAGGGTGGATAGCACGATTGCACGATAGATCTTACCTTTGACCCGAATGGACACATGGTGGTTGTTCCAGAGTCTCTGGCGTAGTCGGCCGAAAGATGCGCTAGCCTTGGCCATCCTCCTCTGTATCTCAGCATCAATGCGTCCATCACTTGATATTGTGCATCCGAGATAGGTGAATTCCGGAACAGAGTTCAGCTTGTTTCCGTCAACCATGATCTCCTCCTCTCGGGTTCTTGTAGAGTTGGGTTGGTACAGCACCTCCGTCTTCTTGATGTTAATTTTCAGGCCAAACTTCTTTGATGCATCGGAGAAAGCGTCCACTATTTTCTGGGTCTCTTCAGCAGAGTGGGCAACCAGTGCACTGTCATCTGCGAATAGTAGCTCTCTCACCAGTATCTGAGTAGTCTTGGTCTTCGCTCTGAAGTGTGCGACATTGAATAGGTCAGCGCTCTGTCTGGACTGTATATAGATGCCATCCCCCATGTCTCGGAAAGCCTCGTCTAGCATTGCTGATAGGAAGATGGAGAAGAGCGTGGGGGCCAGTACACAACCTTGCTTGACCCCATTGGTAACCCCAAACGATTCCGAGACTTCCCCTCCAGCACTAACGTTCGCCATCATTCCTGTATGTAGAGCCTCGATCATAGTTGTGAACTTCTCTGGGCATCCGTACTTCCTCAGTAGCTGCCATAGCCCGGTCCTCCCGACTGTATCAAATGCCTTAGTGAAATCGACAAATACCATGTACAGTGGTCGGTCCTGCTCAATGCACTTTTCTTGTAGCTGTCGGAGACAAAATATCATATCCACAGTGCTCCGGTTACCTCTGAAGCCACACTGTGACTCTGGAACTACACCAGGTGTTATGTGAATAGATAGTCTGTTGAGTAGGATCCTGGCGAAGATCTTCCCTGCTATGGAAAGAAGAGAGATTCCTCTATAGTTCCCACAGTCTGTTCGATCACCTTTCTTGTAGATGGTTACAATGCTGGCATCCTTCCATGCTTGGGGTACAGAACCCTCCTCCCAGGCATTGGTGATTAGTTGGTGCAGTCTGTTGAGCAGATTGTCTCCTCCATGCTTCCATACCTCGGCAGGAATTCCATCACCCCCAGGTGCTTTGCCATCTTTCAGGCTGGCGATTGCTCTAGCCATCTCATCCATGGTTGGAATCTCATCGAGGCATGTTTTGGTAATGCGCTGCTGGATGTTGTTCAGAGCTTCGTGATCTATGTCACCAGGGACGTTGAGTAGCTTCTGGAAGTGTTCGCTCCATCTTGCCACAACTCTCTTGCTGTCGGAAAAGGTCTCCGTTCCATCTGTTGATTTCAGGTGAACAGCTCCCTTCTTCACGGGTCCCCACACTTCCTTCAGTCCGCTGTAGAAGCCCTTCATGTTGTTTCTGTCTGCAGCTCTCTGCAGCTCCTCTGCCTTCATTTCCCACCAGTCTGACTTCAATGCACGGGTGCATTTTTGTAGCAATCTGCAGGCATCTTTGTATGCTGCAGTGGTGGATCTAGTGTTCCTGGTCTGCAACACTCTCTGGTGGGCTTGGTCTCTTCTGCTCATAAGATTCTGTAGCTCCTGATTGTTGGGGTCGAACCAGTCCTGATGTTTTCTGTCTGGCTTGCCGAGATAAGTTTTAGCTGTGTTGTATACAACCTGCTGCAACGCTGCCCATTCCTCATCTGGTGTTGGGCTTTCCTTCTCCTCCCATTGTGCGAGAGCGCTGTCCATCTCCCGCTTGAAGCTCTCCCTGTGACTGATGGTACTTAATTTTGCTGTGTTGAGCTTTGTCGGTTTATTTGTCCCTTGCCTGTTGTGTTTTTCTCGTATTCTGAATGCCACTTTTGACCTTAGCATCTGGTGATCGGTCCAGCAGTTAGCTCCACGCATGGCTCGAGTACTGTGGATGTCCATCTTATCCCGGCACCTTGTGATGATGAAGTCGATCATATGCCAGTGCCTGGAACGAGGATGCATCCAAGTGGTCTTGCGTTCATCCTTCTGCTTGAACATGGTGTTTGTTACTATCAGTTCGAACTCAGAGCACAAAGCCAGTAGGAGCTCACCATTGGAGTTGCATTTCCCGATTCCATGTTTGCCCATGACCAAGGGCCACTTGTCATTGTCTCTTCCTATCCTTGCATTGAAGTCTCCTATCAGCAGTAGCTTATCCGTGTGAGGGATGTCACTGAGCGTACTTGCCAGCTGGTTGTAGAAGGCCTCCTTGTTATCATCTGGGTTTGTCATTGTTGGAGCGTACACACTGATAATTGTAGCAAAGTTGTCCTTGCTCAAAGGTAGTCTCATCGTCATGATTCTGTCACTTACTGGCCGTGGCATTTCTGTCAGCTTTGTGACGATGTCCTTTTTGATAGCAAAGCCCACTCCTGCCTCCCTTCTCTCTCCTTCGGGTTTGCCACTCCAGAAGAAAGAGTATTCCAGGTCATTGAGACTACCAGACTCTGAGAACCTTGTTTCGCATAGGGCGGCAATGTCGATGTTGTATTTTGCCAGTTCCATTGCTACTAGTGCCGTACGTCTTTCTGGTCGGTCAGCTGCTTCTCGGTCGAGAAGAGTCCTGACGTTCCATTGGGCAATTGTCAGTAGTTGTGTTGTGTTGCGTTGTGTTCCTCCTAGCTGATTTTCCGCTGTCGACGGAAGATGAGCTCGAGCAGCGCGGTCCTTGATAACCCGGGCGACGACCGAGCCGGTATGGTGTTTTGTGCGGTTGTACATTTCATGAAAGCTGCCTGCAAAAGTGTTGAAGTGCTGCTGGCTTTTGCAAGTTACCAGCGGCACTCTCTCGGGGAGCAAATAGAGGTTTCACACCGGCAAGAACATGTCAAGACAGGCGCAAAACTATTTGTCCCTGCAGTGGCTGGTCGGGAGATGTTGGGAGTTCCATACATCAACCGCCCTTAATGCTGCCACAGTGACATGGTTTTCTGTTTAGGGTTTGCTCCCTTAGCCTTCGGTTCTGTCAAGGACCTGTACCACAAGGCAGTGGTTTAGAACTCTGCAAGGCAGGGGCGTCAAACTCCCTGAGGTATTGCTATACCTGCATACCCACTCGATCAGTACAATGGACAAAAAAGGAGAGTTATCACCCCCTGAGACAGGCCCACACCTGTGATCAGTATTATAAGAGCTTTCTAGCTGTACCATTTGCAAACTAGCTCAGCGAAAATAAAATTCAGCCTGGAGTACCTAGCATCAGATGATTTTAGTCATACTTAACTTCTCTTCCTTCATTTTGTCGTTTGCTGTTTTAGCCGGTGTTCACTAGCATCCTGGCACAGCCGCGTTGTTTGGTACAAGGATCATGTTAGTTTTGCTGGCGGGAATTGAGATGGGGGGGTGGGGAGACTTGGCAGTACCTCGCTTATGAGTGTGAAAGGGGAGGGGCAATGATCTATGTTCCTTCTTTTGTCTGGTATATTGTATTTAATTTCAAGGCGATGTATGGTGGGAAATCTTGCTGCTACCATGACTTGTTTATGCAGTAACATATCTGATATCCCAGTGCCAACCTTTTAGTTCAAATTCCTGGGTCCAACCCATATCAGTATTCGAGCATGATTAACTAACTTTAGTGTCCCAATTCAATTTACTTATATGCAGGTATGATATCTGAGTTCAGGGTAGGACTTGAGTTGACATTATCGGGTAGTGAATATCCAGACATTTTTCCCAATTTCTATACATATTCTACAAACATAGACTAACATGTTGACAATAGAAATTGTAGGAACATTGTATTAATGGTTTTCTTCCCACTACCCCTGATAAGTTATAACAGAGAGCGTGTATATAGATGAGAGGGACAACTCCCGTGAAAATCGGTACACACAGGCTACAGTGGCGCTCCTGCCGGTTATTGTTGAACAAGCCTTGAGTTTGCCGGTACGCGCAGTGCAAAACATTAGTTTTCTTCAAAAATTAATAGAAATCCAGAACCCTAACCTTATAAATTCAATATAATCTTTTTGGTAAACATGTTTTCTATATGTGTGCCAAGTGGCTTGTGTCTAGGTCATGTAGTTTTAGAATCTATATTTGGCATTTTCTGTATGAAGATTGCTCACCGCCATTGATGATTGACAATGCATTGAGTTTGCCATACGTGCAGTGCAAAACGTTTATTTTATTCCAAATTAATAGAAATGCAGAAGACTAACCTTATAAATTTAATATAATCTATTCATTGAATATGTTTTCTACTATGTGTACCAAGCGATTTGTTTCTAGGTGGTGTGGTTTTAGAGATATCTAACATTTTCTGCATGAAGATTACACACGACCATTGACAATGCCTTGAGTTTGCCAGCTGTGTCATAAAGTGTTCAACAACCACCACTTGGAGTGCCACAGTCGGCAGCTGTTACACGTTCTACTATGACAGTGGTACAACCCAGAAGAGACTTTTAAGCTTTACTATTCAATTTACTTATATGCAGGTATGATATCTAGACCTACTCTAAGCAAGTATAACTATTCTGTATTATATATATATTTGAGACATTTCTTGAATCGACGACAGAAGACATCTGCTAGGGGTAGATCACGGTCATACAGAGAAGCACACCAGGCACATCTCACTTACTACAATTTATACTATCAGACATTCTTCTTTTTGGATTTGGACCATCTACTCTCAGCCAGTACTGTGTTATGATGGGATGGTGGGATGGTCTTTGAAACTTCTTGCTGTGAGACATCCAGGACGTTACAGCTCGATGATACGGTGAGGAATGATTCAATGGGGCTCGGGTGACCGGAAATCAACTCTCCCGGGTTACCAAATTCCAGACTATGTTTTTGTAGCTAGGATGCATTACTATGGGCCCCGTGGTCAGGGTTTTGAATTATGCATGTTACCGGCAACATGTACAATGTGGATGGGGCCTTGCTATTCAGACGCATACAGGGAAGTAGTACCAGAGGTCACTCCAAGAAGCTTTTCAAGGCAAGATACAACAGCTCACTCAGAGGGGCCTTCTTTTCACAGCGAGTGATAAACATGTGGAATGAGCTACCGGAAGAAGCAGTGGAAGCAGGTACCATAAATAAATTCAAGAATGCGCTGGACAGGGCCTGGGCCAGAGAAACATTCCTGTATGATTTCGAGGCTGCATACCAATAGAGCTGAGAGCTACAAGCTTTGTATAGGCTACCACAAGCCTGCATCAAAGAAGAGGATAATAATAATAATACACATAAATAAACTGGAAAAAGAATGTAGTTAATTGTTTCCGCTGGTGTTCAAGCACATTGTTGTACTTAATTTATAAATTCGTTTGTTAGCAACATAGGACATTTGTTGGTAATAGATTAAAAGGAGCATATATTTTTCCATCCAAGAACATTTGAATAATTATAAAAGAAAAATATAAAGTTATCCCAGGCAGGGGCGTAGCTAGGCATACGCGCATACTCCAAAACGTCCACATCGTTTTGTCCAAAAAAAATAAATTAAAAAATAATAAAAAGAAAAGGAGAGAGAGAGAGAGAGAGAGAGAGAGAGAGAGAGAGAGAGAGAGAGAGAGAGAGAGAGAGAGAGAGAAGGCATGTAGTAGTCCGGAGTGTCGAAAACTCAAGTCTAAAATGTGTAAAATCTGCCAGCTTAAGCTTAAGCGGCCCCCTAAACCCCCTGCCGAAATTAGGAGTGTACATCGTTAAAGGTCTAGCTACGCCCCTGCCAGGGCCTTCTCTCATGACCGTGGGGGCATTCGACTGGGCCCTTTCTATCCGCAAAGGAATTTGTTCGGAAATATTTTGATATTCGGATAGAGAGGCCCAGTCGAATGCCCCCATTTTAATGACTGGGCCCTTTCTATCCGCAACTTTACGGATGGAACGGATGGAGCCACATACACACATCCGAATCATCGCCGACATCGGTATATGAACCCAATTCCGGTCCCAGTCGAATAGGAATTTGTTCGGAAATATTGGATAGAGAGGCCCAGTCGAATGCCCCATGATTGACAATGATTTTATTTTTACTCTGACGACCCCTTACAGGGTATGAGAGCAACAATATAACTTCATGTAGTGTCAATCAAATAGTGACTCAAAATAGCATGTTCATGCAAGTAATGCTCAAGAATTAGTTTTACAAATATACATATCAATGTTTTACAGTTTGGTGACTATTTGCATCAACGATCAAGCTAGTCACCAGTGGACACAATCTATAAGCACAGATTTGTCCAGAACCAGTTTCAGCAGTGCTGAAATGTACGTTTCTGGTGATGTAAAACAATGGAATTTATAGCATATACCTGATGCTACAAATATATATGTATGTGTTTGTATTTTAACCCCTAAAAGTGTACTGCTCAGCCTTATCTCCTCGATTATTGCTGAAAGCTGATAGAAGTAAAACGAGGCTCGTTACCAAAACGAGGTTTCCATAACAACCGTGGCCACACTTGTTGCATCTTCAAAAACTTGACATATATAAATAAAACATGTCAAAGAAAACCGGCCTAGGAAGCTTCGGCTTACCCTCCAAGTTTGGTAAGAACATGTATTCATATTGAAATAGTATCATCAACAAGGTGTAAAGGAAAAGTTTCAATGACTTATTGAGCTAAACCAGGCCCTCAAATCGAAAACTAGTGGCATTGTGGCGGATTCCGAGGGACACCAGTTTGCCAGGGACACTTCCATTGAAATGCATTGTTAACGGCCAAGAGCAAATCTTCATACGGAAAAAGTCAAATATCTCTCAAATTACACCATCTAGAAACTAATCGCTTGGTAGTCATAGAGAAAACATCTTTAGCATAAAGACTACATTAAATTGATATGGTTAGGGTTCTTGATTTCTATTAATTTTGAATAAAACTAACGTTTTGCACTGGGCGTACCATCAAACTCAAGGCATTTACTATCGGAAAATAATTTACTATCGGAAAATGACAATAATGTTAATTATTGATACAAAGGAAGTCGGTAAAAACACAACATGGCAAAAGGAATATATATTGATATAAAGCAAGGTACCTAAAAGGATAAGTCTAACTATTGGTGAATGGGTCATTCTCTAAAACTGGGCACCTCATTGAGCAATGTTCATACGGAAAATACAGAAGAAGTCAAATATCTCTCAAATTACACCATCTAGAACCAAATCGTTTGGTATACATATAGAAAAGATCTTTACCAAAAACATTATATTAAATTTATAACGTTAGTGACAATGATGTTCGATTTTGAAGCATGTGCAGAAGCGATGTGTCCCTCGCAAACTGGTGTCCCTGGGAATCCGCAACAGAATCACCATCAATTGATACAAATGGCAATCACCGCACTGCCAATGCCAATGGTCGCGCCTCACGGTGCCATGTCGTTAATCTGTTTAACTTATACATAACAAGTTACAGATTAACTTAATTTACATATCCTCTTCTGCAGTTCTGGCTGATCTAGATGCTATTGGGCCTCTAAATTCTGATGCCAGCTCGTTGTGGTAAAAAGGAACCTTTTCTTTTTGCACATGTATGGAAGAGGATGGAGCCCTCAAGAAGTCAAGTAATATAATTGTGGGTGTCCTCTCCAATGCCAATGGCAATGTCTATCCAGCCTTCTCTCGAATGGAAATTAGTTTTACATAATTATTTAAGTTATTTCTTCAGTAATATTGCTTATTCGAGCAAGAATTAGTTCCGGTAAATGTTGGATGTAAGCATCTGCAATATTAGAAGTGTAGTTTGAATAACTATGCCATTGCCATTGGTGTCACTGGGTACATGCTTAGCTTCGCATTTAATTAGCTTGGACAATTTCACACAGATCATTGCAACGTTAACGATGGGATAAACTAGAGCTCACAGGTAATAATAGTCAAGTCTCGTTCATTTAAAATGTTTGTATGTGATGGTGTTGTGTTTTTAAAGTATGTTTGTATGTGATGTATATTTCTTTCCCTTCCAACACACCGCGATATTATATCAATTTTGTTTTTGTCATCACTTTTTCCCCTTTGACTTTGTCGTCAATAGGATATGTCACTATAAGTACCTTACAGTCATATGTCGATTGGGGTATATGAGGGAAATAACGTATTTTTCCTTAGTTGGTAAGGTATAAATGTGAAATAAAAGTGCCAACCATATTAGATCTTTACCGGGTTTAACCTATATAAATATAATATCTTAATCCCCTTGACAAGTATATATAGAGGGGAAATGACAATGATTAGAATGTGACTATTACTCTAGTTACCTCGGCCCAATATAAATAGGGCATGAAACTGTCAACCATTTTATGTTTTGAGTTCAGTTCCCTTATCCTACTAGATATGCTTACTTACCTAGCGTAATAAGACTAACACTAATAACAGGGAAATAAAAATGCCAAGCATCATACTTATTTTACTGGAATTAACTAATACTAATAGTTTTATTATTTTCGGTACCATTCTATTAATCGTAAGTTAAAATGTTAAGCATATAATATCTTTACCTGAATTAGTATTTGGGTCATTCTCTAAGAATGGGCACTAAAGTGTGACATAGAAACCAAAAGTGAAAACCTTCCAAATAATAGCAAAAACCTTCCAAATAATAGCATGCTGTACAACTGTCAGAGTTGACAAAACATATAGTTCACTTTTTGATTTAGATGTAATACAAATTGAGCAATACTTTAATATCACTTGTGTAACATGAAAGACACATCAAGAGCATCATTTTAACATACCCAACAAAGTCACACAAGATTGAGTGATTACAGTTAAGCAAACAATGTTATGTCTGACAAGAAAAAAGTTTTTAAAAGGTTTGGCTAAATGCATGGTGTCAATGTGTAATTTTTCACTCTAGCACAAAATCATACAAGTATAATTTTGATTTCTTTTGTGGGATAGATTTAATACATGTAGAACTGCTAACACACATAATAGACAACAGGTACAATAATTATTTGATTTGCTATCAATAAAAGAGAGACTTTATTATCAGCATCGTTATGTGGAGACCAAATATGAGGTGCCCAGTTTTAGAGAATGACCCATTCACCAATAGTTAGACTTATCCTTTTAGGTACCTTGCTTTATATCAATATATATTCCTTTTGCCATGTTGTGTTTTTACCGAGTTCCTTTGTATCAATAATTAACATTATTGTCATTTTCCGATAGTAAATTATTTACCATTGTGAAATGAGAATGCCTTTATCGTTTGACCTTAGCCTATTAAAAACTATATATTCATGTAAGTAGGTAATAAACTTGACAACCATCTTCTAAATTTACTGCGTTGCCTTATATCAATGAACGATGCACTTATTAACCTAGTCTTAGAATGTTTTAACTGGGTTAATGTATACGTATAGTGTTGTTACTCTCGTTTATCTGTGAATGAGGAATGGAAATCTGAAATACATTCCGGTTTTTGTTTGCCTGGTTACGCTTATGTAGTCTTCTTACTTTAGGTAATGCCTAAAATGCCTAGAATGCCAGCCAGTGTATATCTTATCAAAGTAGCCGATACCAGTAGATAATCTTTGTGTTGTATTGTAAGCCACCTACTAATGAGAAATAGGAATATTAACGATATTATGTGATTTCCTGTCTAATTTATATTATTTAGTCTATATCCTCATTATAATCTAACTGCGAATGTTAAATGAAAATATTGTCCTAGTAAATTCTCTTTCAACGAGAAATCGAAATTACAATGACTTAATGTTTTTATATTTGAGTTAGCTTCTAGCAATGTATAATCTTGTTGTCCCAGTAAACTTTCTTTCAGTTAGGAATATAAATTACAATCACCTAATGCACATACCTTTATTCGCAGCTCTCAGCAGTATCTAGTATTATTGGCCTTGTCCAATGCTATTAATGGGAACAGAAATCACATTCACCGTATGATACACGATTTACACGACGCATGCGCAGAGCGTAATCCAGACTGGACTTGTGGGTCACTGTCTGTGGAGAGGCAATTGAGGCTCTGTTAACACTGGCTTCATATTAAGCAACTGACAGTCTTTTCGGCACAAATGTGGATTTTTAGAGAAAACATACTTACCATTTTTTAATAATTTTTGATAATTATAGCTGTATCCTATTCGTTGATTCATTCATTCATTGAAAAGCTTGATCATCAGTGTAAAACAACACAGTGACACACTGTCGACCCACAACACGAGTGTTGTTGCCTATCACCAGGTGTCGTACTAGTCGGGAATCGTGTATTGCACCTAACTTAGCTTATATCAATAGACAGTTTTAGTGTCCAAATGAACTATTTCTCAACGAGACATGCAAGTTATAATTATCTTATATTTGTATCGGAGTTAGTTTGTATCACTATGCAGTTTTATTATCCCTCTCAAGTGTCTAGCAATAGAAAATGAAAATCACAATCATCTTATGTTTATATCTTAGTTAACTTCTATCACCATCTATTATCATTGTCCTCCGTAACTTTCTATCAATTGCAAATGAACATCATAATCAGCGTTAAGTAATCCTAATGCGTCATATATTTTGTTATTACCACTGTTGTGCCTAAATCCAAAGATTAGATAACAGATAACCCATGCACCTAGATCAGAAAGGAATGTCACCCCTGTTTGATAAAGAAACCCCATGTCTAAAACACTTTGTTTTCCTCTTACCCCACCCCCTTTCTTTCCCTTCCCTCTCTCAACTTCGTGGGGTCTCACAAACCGGGTTGCCATGAGCAGAATCTCGACAGTCAGCTCGGAGAAATTCGGAATGTTCGTCTAACCCGTAAGTCATCCCATGACCCACTGCAGGGTTGTTTTTCGTACTCTTCCCCCTCCCCTCATATATTTGCGATAGTCGATAAGGGCCCTAGTCACGATATGCCAAAATGTGGAAGTATTCGCTTACAAATTATTTACCAATCCCTTGGTCATGAAGAGTCAATAGTTGGAAGTAGTTGTATCCCCCCTCCTCTACTATTTGAAACATAACCTAGAGTCCTACTCACTATGAGTCAACATGTGTGAGTTGTACTCTCCAATACAAGCTTGTAAGCTACAGTGTTAAGAGTTTGATGCGCGAAAAGGAAGAAAGCAAGGCGGGGATGGAAGAAAGGCGTGTTTATTGCACGCCTCAGCGGAAAGTTACAAGTACATACAAAGAATGAAATATATGCACAGTGGTAAGTGTAGGTACATAGAAATAAAGAGATATATGCACAGTGGTAAATAGAAAAATAGACATGGTGTCAAGAATAATGAGGGGCTCCCAGGAAGGAGCAGAGAGGCTCATAAGGAGCAGGAGAGAGTCAATAAGTCCGGTGGTCAGGTTAATTGTCAGTGGAGTGAGGGGGTGCCGAGGAGCCCTCCACCCTCCGGAGTGAGTAGGTAAAGGAGTGTAGGGTGGGTGGGCGGAGGAAAAAGTGGAGAGTCGCGGAAGACGGCAGGAAGGTGAGTGCCTGAGGAGAGCCGGCGGGCGGCCTTATAAGGGAGGAAGGGGGCGGGACAGCAGGTGAGGTGTGATAGCGGGCGGCCCGGGGGAGGGCGAGAGGTGGCGAGCAGCGGGCGTCGGGTGAGGCGGTGATGGGGTGAGGAGTGAGCGCCAGAACAAAGATGGTGGCAGGAAGGAGCGGGGGGGGGGGGTCGGAGGCTTGTGGTGGCGAGCCGGGGCTCGGCCGAGGTGAGTAGGCAGCGCCACAACGGCGGGGGAGGGTCTCTTCCTTCCCTCGCATCAAACGTAATGCTTCGCATTACGACCGATGCGCGAAAAGGAAGAAAGCAAGGCGGGGATGGAAGAAAGGCGTGTTTATTGCACGCCTCAGCGGAAACATGTTACAAGTACATACAAAGAATGAAATATATGCACAGTGGTAAGTGTAGGTACATAGAAATAAAGAGATATATGCACAGTGGTAAATAGAAAATAGACATGGTATCAAGAATAATGAGGGGCTCCCAGGAAGGAGCAGAGAGGCTCATAAGGAGCAGGAGAGAGTCAATAAGTCCGGTGGTCAGGTTAATTGTCAGTGGAGTGAGGGGGTGCCGAGGAGCCCTCCACCAAATAGTAGGAGAGGGCTCGAGGCGCGCCCGAGGCGGGGGCACGGGGCGCCCGAGGAGGGGGCCGGAGATCTGGGTGAGAGGAGGGTCGTGAGGGCAGTGCCGTGAGGTCGGCGGCTGGGCTGTCTGGGGAGGGTCCCTCGTGAGGCTGGGCTGTGTGGTCTGTGGTGTGAGGTGCGAGGTGGGGGTTCCCTGTGTGGGCGGGGGTGTCGGGGGAGTAGGTCGACAAGGGGCGGGCGGCCAAAAATAGAGGAGGCCCGCCCCTTGGAGGGATCGGGTGAGGAGGTCGGCCGGCGAAGTCCTCAGGGCTGGGTGGGACGGGGGTCGGGGTCGGGTCGGGCGGGTTGATGACGGTGGAGTCGTGGTCGGCGGCTGTACCATCGGAGGAGGGTTCTCCGTGAGGCTGGGCTGGGCTGTGGTCTGAGGGTTCCTCCTGAGGCTGGGCTGGGCTGTGGCCTGAGGGTTCCTCGTGAAACTGGGCTGGGCTGTGGTCCGTGATGGGCGACTGGCGCTGGTCGGCGATGAGAGCCTTACTGAGGGGGCGCTGGGGCCCGACAGGGATGTGGTTGCCGATGAGGTCGGCGGTGCCGAGGCGGCGGTCAGGCCGCGCCTCGGGCAAACTGGGCTGGGCTGGGCTGTGTTCTGTGATGGGCGAATGGCGCTGGTCGGCGATGAGAGCCTTACTGAGGGGGCGCTGGGGCCCGACTTGGAGGTGGTTGCCCATGAGGTCGGCAGTGCCGAGGCGGCGGTCGGGCCGCGCCTCGGGCACACTGGGCTGGGCTGGGCTGTGTTCCGTGATGGGCGTATGGCGCTGGTCGGTGATGAGAGCCTTCTTGAGGGGGCGCTGGGGCCCGACTTGGAGGTGGTTGCCGATGAGGTCGGCAGTGCCGAGGCGGCGGTCGGGCCGCGCCTCGGGCAAACTGGGCTGGGCTGGGCTGTGGTCCGTGGCGGGCTGGTGGCGGTGGGCGGTGGTGAGAGCCTTACTGAGGGGCCGCTGGGGCCCGACTGGGCGGTGGTTGCCGATGAGGTTGGTAGTGCCGAGGTGGCGGTCAGGGCGGGGGTCGGGGGAGGAGGTGCGGCGGGGGCGGGCTAGGGGGGCGGCGAAATCGCGGGCGGTGGGGGGGGGTCGTGGGGCGGGTCGGTGGGGGGGTCGGTGGGGTCAGGGGGGCAGAGGAAGGCGGTTTCGCCTGGGTCGAGGTGGATGTCTGGGTCGAGGGTGACGGGCGACTGGCGCCGGGCGGCGATGGGAGCCTTACTGAGGGGGCGCCGGGGCCCGAGGCGGGGGTGGTTGCCGGAGGGAACGGCGGCGCCGAGGCGGCGGGCAGGCCGCGCCTCGGGCGGGTGGGCGGTGGTGTCCGGAGGGCTGGTAGCAGTGTGGTGGGCGGCTTTGATAGGGTTGGTGGGCCGGTCTGGGGCCTCCGTGCCGGGCTGGAGGTGCCGGCTCCTCACAAATCCGGCGAGGCGGGAGCCGCTGCCCGGGCGCGCTTGGCCAGACAGGCGTCCTCGCTGTGCCTGGTTAATACCCTCCGTATGCGCATGCGTGGAGCTGTTTAGACACCCCCTGGCCGTGGACCTCCCCCGGGGCTGCGTGGGTGCAGGAGTTGGGGTCCCGGTTCCAGGCATAACAGAGTGGGCCGTGGGTCTCCTTGCTGTAGGCCACGCGTGTGTCGGTGTGGCCGCGGGACTGGGGGCGGGGCGTTGCAGGGTCGGCGGAGGGGAGTTGGGTGGTGGTGGACTGGGGGGGCATGGCGAGGGACTCCAGTCTCAGGAGGTTTATAGCTACTGGGTCGTGCCAGCCGTGGGGGAGGGTACCGTCCGCGATCGCGGTAAAGACCGCCTCAGAATAGTGGCGGATGGTCGTCCAGGGATATAGGAGGTTATCACGACAGATAGATAGGATGTGGTGGTGGAGTCCCGGGGCGGAGTGGGCGGGGAAGTCGGGGTGGTCGATGAGGGTGAGGAGGGCGAGGGCATATTCATCCTTGGTCGCCTCCCCCCTCTTCACCGGCTTCTTCTCGGGACCTCGCCTCACCAGGTCGGAGGGGAAGATGTAATGAGAAGGAATACCTTGGCGTCTGGTTGAATGCCGCGCCTCGGCGGATGCCAAGATTTCCCTGACGGCGTCGGCCGTGGAGGCGGGGTTGTGCCGGGTCTCCTCCTCCTGGTAGGCCGGCGACGTGAAGGGCTGCACTTGGGGCAGGAGGTGGCGGTACCTCCCGTACTCCGGGTGTGTCGCTCCGGGTCGGGCCGACTGCGGCGGTGGCGGAGGTCGGGCCGCGGCGGTGGCAGGTGCCCGAGGCGTTGGTGCGGCCGGCGGGGGCGCCTCTGGCGCGGGCCGGGTCCCGTTGGCGCTGACGTGGTCGATCCGGGCGTGGAGGTCGGCAGTGGCCTGCCGGTGCTCGGCGTTGGCCTGCCGGTGCTCCTCGTTGGCCTGCCGGTGCTCCAGTTGCATGCGCTGGATAGCCTCCAGCACTGAGGAGATCTCGGCGCCCGAGGAACGGTCCGAGGGCGCCGGGGGGGAGACCGAGACGGATGCTGGTGACTCGTCCCTCCCGGGCGTCGTGGAAGGCCCCGGGGTCCGGGGGGCGGCCCGGGAGCCCTTTCGTCCTCGTCCTTTTCCTTGAGGCATGCTTGTAGTGGATGCTGGTGTGTGTCAGCGGTCCGAGGTGTATGCCCACAAAGGAAAAAGTGGAGAGTCGCGGAAGACGGCAGGAAGGTGAGTGCCTGAGGAGAGCCGGCGGGCGGCCTTATAAGGGAGGAAGGGGGGCGACAGGCGGTGAGGTGCGAATGCTGGCGGCCCGGGGGAGGGTGAGATGTGGCGAGCAGCGGGCGTCGGGTGAGGCGTGAGCGCCAGAACAAAGAAGGTGGCAGGAAGGAGGGGGGGGGGGCGAGCCGGTAGCGGGCTCGGTCCTACGAGGTGAGTAGGCAGCGCCACAACGGCGGGGGAGGGTCTCTTCCTTCCCTCGCATCAAACGTAATGCTTCGCATTACGACCAATTATATCCCAGATCTTAGCTTATATCAATATACAGTGGCGGTGATAAAACAAACAAAAAATGTTAAGGGCTCACAACAGGGAATCTGCCAGTTGTTAGGGACTCAGTTGATTGAGAGTTGATGGTGTAATTTTTCATATTTGACGAGGTTATGGGTGTCATTTTACATATTTGTCCATGTAATTACTTAGTTGTGTTCTACCTTGCAAATGTACATAACGTGCATTGTACTCAGGGAAGAGAATTTCGCGCCAATCGACGATGTCGCAACTTGTACTAAGTTGTAGGCAATCGCTCGCCTGTTTAGGCTAACCTGTTCTCATCCCTGTGTACTATGATTCGGGGGAAGGAAGCCAAACTCGAGGGTGGGGAAGAGGGAAGTTTATTTTAACAGGTCAGAGAAGCAATTAGTCTATATCTTCCAACTCGAGAGGGGGGGGGGGGGACACCAAGCCCCGATGACCTGATAAGTCAATTTAATAGAACCTGGTACTGCTGAATCGCATGGGGTCATAGTTTTGACAAGCATTCCAAAACTAATTTGGCATGCTTATGCTTAAAAAATCTCCTAGGTTAAGTCATTTTAAATCAAAGCTTCCTCCAATTAAAAGTAAGGTCGATTATAATTATTAACCTAATATATTTATCTCGGAAAATGATAAGAACACAAAACCAAATAGGCAACTTTAATCATTTGAACTAAACTAATGTAACGTATAATGAATATAGCCACATATATACGCACGCATATATGCGGGTGTAAGGAAAGCGCACTGTGGTGCTCCGGTGTTTTGAGGGGGAACTCGCGTATATACGCACGCGTATATGCGGGTGTAAGGAAAGCGCACTGTGGTGCCCCCCGGTGTTTTGCGGGGGGAACTCACCACTGATTTGCGGGACTGCCACCAGATGGCGCTCGATGATGTGCACAACCTACGAGCATGCCCCGGCCACCACAGTTGGCTTGCAACACTGCTACACTATAGACCTGCTAAGATTTTTAATTACAGTATTATATTTTTTTGTCAAAGCAATACGGTAGAAACTCAAAGGCATCTGACTATACACATTTAACGGATACATATTTCGGAAAAAATTAAACTGGCAATAGATTCATTTTGCGTACTGTATGTTGCTGCTGACAGAGAGTAAACTTACCAATAATGAAGAGTTCAGGTGCAAAAACTGAAAAATACATTTTAGTTGTTCTCTGTAAAAATTGAATTTATTGTTGTACTTTCCAGTTCAAGTCTGTCAATTTAAACAGAAGTATGGTATTTTATAAGGGATGTGGCAGCTTCAGTGAAACACTGGATTTGATTATCGGAATAATGGCAGCTTCAGCTCAAAACATTGTAGTTATGTTTTCATTTCGGCCCAGATAGTGTTTGTCGGGGTTTTTTTGGCACCCGAACCCTTACCAGGACTCAGTCAATCAAGCAATCTGATCAATCTCATATTTACCGATAACAGGGAAGAGAAGAAAGCCGAGAATCAGGACCAACCGAAAAAACATGTCTGGTTTGCTGATTCTCGGCTGGAATTCAGGGTGGACCTTGACCTGGCACTTGCCCGTGTCGGACTACGGGACAGAAAGCAACCAGTCAAGAGGTGAGTAAGACTATTGGGAAGCGGAACAAAAATACTAAATCGAATCGTACATTTTAGAAAGACAAGATATTCCATTTAGTGACAGTTAAATGCATGCAGCACATAGCTACAGAACTGAAAGTGATCAAAACAAGGGGAGCCACAAGACTATAGGCCCGGTCACATAAATGTTAGTGGACGTAGTTAAAGGGGCTGTCACACTATGACGTATGGCCTTAGCGTATGCCGACGTATGCGATTTTCGACCAACGCGTCGGCATACAGCGTCATATGTTACATATACTTTGGGTATACGTCGAGTACACTTGGGATACAGCGTCATAGGTCGGTGTAGGTTGAGCCGCTAAAAAATGTTTGTGCATTTTCAAAATTGTCAATGTATGTTGACGTTTGGCTCCTATGTTTCTCATATGCTTGGTGTATGTTCGGCGTACGTCAGCGTATGTTATGCACACGTTAGGGGTAGGTCGGGATAGGTTGGAACACGTTAGCCGTATGTTCAGGAAAAGTTGTTCTTACATTGTCCTACGGTGACTTTTGTTCCTCCGACTGAGAGCGTTCAGTCCGCATGTTGGCAACATAACGCCAACGTATGACAACGTTGTTCTAACGTATGCATAACGTATGGCCAACGCGCGGTTGGTGTTTCTCCACCGTGTCTCAATGTATTTGACGTATAGGCGCGCGTCTGGCGCTCGCTTAACGTTAATAACGATCACCGGCATTCTGTGAATGTGTCGTGAGCGTTTTGCGGGTGGGTCGAGTGCCCCCCCCCCAGCATGTTGGCATGCGTTACTCACGCATTATGCCAACGTCGCGCGCGCCGGGTGCACGCTGGCGCAATGCCGAAATGCGCTGGACTGTCGTTGGACATGCGTCGCTCATGTTTGTTTATTTGTTTGTTGTTGTTTTACATCCTGGCAACATCTAAGGTCATATCAGGATGGATGCATCGCTCATGTGCTGGCACTACACTCTCATACGTTGTGCAACACATTTAACGGTCGCTCACGGAACGTTGGGAGTGTGAGAGCCGTGTTAGCCACATGTTGCGCCAAACTTCTTTAGTTTTTTTTTCTCATGCGTTGACATGCGTTACCTCTATGTCGGACCAACGCTACGGTTACGTCCACTACGTTGCGCTGACGTCCAACTTTTCCCCCTGCGCCGAAAAGTTTTATGCATCTCAACGTAAAAAAGTGTGATTTTACGCCTTGGTGGCACGCTTGCGAGATGCATCGTAATGTGACAGTGACTTTAGTGTGCATAGGTGAATGTAGTGGAGGCTAACCTAGTTGAACGTAGTTGAACGTAGTTAAACGTAGTTGAATGTACCAGCGTCCGTACCGTAACATATTTATCCGTACCAAAACCTGCCGTGCCTTAACGTATTTCAACGTAGTTTAACGTACTTACACCACGTTTGACCCACGTTAGCCTCCACTGCGTTCACCTACGTTCAACTGCGTTCAGTAACGTGGATGTGACCGGGGCATTACTGTTTAGCGGCGAAAACAAGTCATTAGACTTAACGGTTATGGGCAGCATAAATAAACCCATCACAAAAAAACTAAAACCAAAAATGCAGGCACTAATTGAGGACACGACACGGAACTACTTAGTATGGGATTTATTAATCTAGGTAGGAGAAAAACATGCCAAGGTAATGCGGTACAATGGTGAGGATCAAGTAATAAGGTCACAAGTTTGAGTCTCTGCGGGATCCGGGCACTCAGCCCTATCATGTCAAAGTCTTAAAGTAGGGTCGGGTGGGGCGGTGAGAAAAGGCAGGAGGTGCTGTCGGGCCAACATCTGGTGGTGAGGTGCCATATGTGGAGGCGGCAGGGCGGAAGTGACGTCACAGGGGCGCAGCCCGGGTACAAGCGGCGGCTCCCAGTGCGCGGGCGCAGGGGCGTCCCCGGGAGTCACCTCCTGGCCCCTGTATTTAAAAGGGGGAACTAAAAGTATAGGTCAGGGTGTATAGTGTCCCGTCTCGGTCCCGAATTATCCATGTTGCCTAAGCATCATGACCACTGTGCACCAATTTCCTTTAAAACCTATCAATTACGTGAATTGATCATTTTGAAAACGAACTGCTGGAAAGTCATTGAAATTTGTGGTTAAGGACCAAAGTCATCAACAATCATGAAAATATAGTTGCCTGACAATTTGAAATTATATGTTTTAATTTTGTGATCTCAGTTTGTAAGTAAAATTGATTTGTATGACCCTTTGTAGCTGAATTTGTCATGGATCTTGAGGTTGTCCTTGCCGGCCTTCTGTTTTGGTTTTGGTCCTGGGATTCGAACCCGTGGGTTTGAACTCCGTCCGAGTCAAACCAATGACTTAAAAATGGATACTTGTCAGTGGAATGAGGAAGACTAAACTGTCCGAAGTTGAAATGTCCCTTACTTTCTCAACTAATGTACACAATAAAAATGGCCTGCGAGCTCTCTTCACCAATGTAAATCATGAACACATTTTAGAGTTCATAAGGGGCGTAATCGATTAATCGACTCTGGTCACCCGAGCCACTTTTTGGCGCATGCGCACATCCTACAGACTCGGGTCGAATAACCGAATAAGCTTCTGCACGCTCGGGTTGGAAAAAATGGTGGCTTAATCTAAAACCTAATTATTTGTTTTAATAACGAATATAAGTACAGCAAAATAGGATTTAAAGTATTTTAGGGTCGTATAAGCTGACAATCTGGGTTATTTAAAAAAAAGCATTGAAACAACCATTAGGACTTGTAGTGGTTGCTACAGGTACAAGCTCAGGTGTGACGTCACCATTCCTAGCAAACCCCAGCCAAGAGGTGGGTTACTGGCGTCGGGTCGTTTTGCACACGGCACGTGTTTTTGTCGACTCCACTCGCGGTGTTCGATTTGAAATTCAGACGACTCGGGTGACCCGAGTCGCCCGGGTCGTGTTAATCGATTACGGCCAAGGTGAAACTTGACGATAGCACTTCTTATGCCTTTACACGAGTGTTCTGTGATACATTTCACCTTCCTTTGACGCACATTAAACGATTTTAGAATTATATTTTATGATAGCACTAACAAAAATAAGTTGGATGGTTGATTGCTGGAGTTTTACCTCCTGGCAAGATCTAAGGTCATATCAGGATGGGCACCAACTTGTAACAGTGCGCACGCATAGACACTTTGTAGTGCTGCCCCACTGGGAAACCAGACTACCAGCACCATAAACTGATAATGATATCCCAATCAGTCATATTATCTTGACACTGAGCTAACCAGTCCTTGCCCTATCCTAAAAATGCTGAGTGCCTGATTTGGAAGCGACAAGCATCAATTTCTAAGGCATTGGTTTGACTCGACCGGGAATTGATCTCCCGACCTTCTGCACGGGAGGCCTGCGCTCTACCAATTCCCCACCGCGTTCGGTAAAAAACATAAAGTAAAATAAATAAATAAAAGGTAATTGATGCAATCGATGCATAGCTTTCTGGGAGGAGGTGCTAAGTGACAGAATAATCAAATCAATCAATCGATCAGTCGTCAATAAATACAGGAGCTTTAATCAGCGTTAATATTCCTCTCCCTATGTGTAGCATTCTGAAGAAGCTACCACCCATCGCATCGGCTCCCAAATCGAGGGTTAAAAAGTCCCCAGAAAGGATAGTCACCGCAAGCAAGACCAATCAGGCCAAGAGCTTGGGAGTGAAGTGTCCTTTCAGAGACTTTGGATTGAAGTGTCCTCCCAGAGATGAAGTAAAGATGGTGGTAGCAGGGAAGCAGCTGGAGCGGGGCAGGGTGGGCAATGTCGAACCCGCAGAGGAAATCGACGTCGCCGCCATAGCCCAAAATATCCTAGTCGGAACCGGAAATATCATTAAATCGTACGTACACCCCAAATTGATTTAGTTGATACCCATTTTGGAAATCCAAAGATGAGGTCACGTGACCTTTTTAGTTTTTTAAGTATGCGACTGGATTTCCCGTGGCAATCTTGGCGTGTAAGGCTTATGTGGATCGAGTGTTTAAGCATAAAAGGGTCCAGGTCCAAAAGGCCTGTTAATATTAATAATGTTCTCCGTTCTACACCAGGTGGCACATGGCATGCTCCACTACTTACCACGATCTGTTATTGGTGATGCATGTCACCAGGGCCGCGTTCGAGGCATGCCTCGGAGGTGCCTGGGAGATATTCCGGATGTTGCGCTAGTCTGAATGACTTTAGCTGTAGGGTGCCTCTCAAATGGGGGCCTCCATAGGGTGCAGCTATTTGTAATTGAAAAGAACAGCTCTGATTGGCTGAAACCACTGAATCCAATGGCCATTTGGGAGGCGCTTTTTGCCTCCTATCTGAAAAGTGAGACATCTCCGAGGGAACTCTGAGGCGTATCATTGAACGCAAATAGGCCAAAAAGACATCGTGGAGCCGGCTCCACTGCACCTCCGAGGCATACCCTGAACGCTGCACAGGTTTTTCTCAACCCCAATGTTACCCAGTTTTGATTTCATGGAGGTGCAGTTAAAGCTGCATAGTCTGATGAAGACATCAAATTTTCAAAACCGAAACAATTATCTAGATTTGATTCTACATATCAAACTTAGATACTAGTGCACTTATTAAACATGTGTCTCCACACAGAAAGGAATATTTAATGCTGCATTTTTTTAGGGCCGTATCTAGAGCGCTAAGAGGTACTAAGAGCGTGAAGCAGATTGCTACTGAATTATGCTTCCATCAGATTATGCAGTTTTATTGAACCGCTTACAAATTATCCATCGCAGGCAAACCAGCACCGCCAGGTTCTGCAAGCTGAATGTCCAGAAGGAATGGCTGCCAGGGCTGCACCAGACAGCAGTGAAGCCCAACAGCAACTCCACACTTGCGACAAGCTCCAGTGACACATCTGAGAAGCCGAAAGAGCAGAATCTGGCAGAGCTGAAAAAGCGAATCATGGCTGGCTACTCGAACAAGCACTGCCCAAACGTAGCACCGCTTACCGATGATTACATCACATCGAGCACCTCGACCTCGGCAGGAAGAGCATCACCATCGACGGCCCTGCCAGGGATCGCCACCGGGGAGGTCCGGAGGCCACAGCAGAAGGATGCTGCGCCCACGCCACCTGGCGGGCGACGGTCCGGGGCCTCAGTGACCAGTGCACAGGTGCGCGCGCGCCGCTACGTGAAAGGACAGGAAGGTTCAGCAGCCAGCGGACCCGAAACACAGACGGCACGCCGTCAGGGGTCGGAAAAAGCCCGCAATAGATTACTTCCCCGCAGGAGGAACTAAACTGTTTGTTGTGTGTCTGTATGTTCTGTCTGTATGTTCTGTCTATGTTATGTCTGTATGTTCCCTTTGTATGTTCCCGTTGTATGTTCCTGTTGTATGTTCCCTTTGTATATCTTCCCCTTCCGTAAACAAAAAAACGCCCCCTTTGTATGTTCTGTTCGTATGTTCCGTCTGTATGTCCTGTTTGTATGCTCGGTTTGTTGTGTGTCCACTTTGTGTGTGTCATATGCATAGTTTTCTAATAATATAGTTAAAATCATCATTAAATTAAAAATAGGTAATTGGGTTATTCTCCAAAACTGGGCACCACATATTTGGTTTCCACGTTATGATGCTGATAATTAAGTATTTGTTTTATTGATAGTGTCGTGGGGGGGATGAAAATGGGAAATACTGCGCCTAGAGCGGGACTCGAACCCACATCTCTTTGCATTCCGGGCCAGTGTGCTAACCATTACACCACCTAGGCTCCCTGATATCAATACACTCCCCACGCCTACCTGTCTATGTGGTTACTTGCCTGAGAGGTCAGTGCAGACCCCTACATCGTCCCCCTGGAATTGTAAGTCTAGTAATGCTTACAATTACATACATACAGGCAATGCACTAACCATACATACACAGGGTAGGTTCAACAAACATACAGCGCAAAGCTTGTACAGGATCATGGTCACGGCAACCAGTGTGGTGGGGGTGATGAAAATGGGAAATATTGCGCCTAGAGCGGGACTCGAACCCACATCTCTTTGCATTCCGGGCCAGTGTGCTAACCATTACACCACCTAGGCTCCCTGATATCAACACACTCCCACGCCTACCTGTCTATGTGGTTACTTGCCTGAGAGGTCAGTGCAGACCACTACACTAGCAAGTCAAATAAGTATTGCACCCTCTGTCTATTAGGTGTGTTAGCAGTTCTACATGTATTGAATTTATCCCACAAAAGATATCAAAATTATAATTGTAGGATTTTGCGCTAGAGTGAAAATTTACACATTTACACCATTCACATAGCCAAACTTTTTTCAACTTATTTTTGAACTTTTTTCTTGTAAGTCATAACCTTGTCTGCTTAACAATAACAGTAATCAAGAAAATCTTGTTTGACTATGTTGTATATGTTAAAATTAGATTCTGGATGTGTCTTTGATTTTCATGTTACACGAGTGATATTAATGTATTGTTCAATTTGTATAAGATCTAATTCAAAAAGTGAAATTCATTGTTTTTCAACTCTGACATATGCACAACATGCATACCTTCATAGGACATTGGATTAGGCTATTATTTGGAAGGAATTTTGCTTTCACTTTTGGTTTCCATGTCACACTTTGGTGCCCAGTTTTAGAGAATGACCCAATTACTTTACCATTACCACCATATGTCATTAGCACACTGTTAGTAAACTACGGTGGATTATATTATATAAGACAGACAAAATGTCTTGTCAAGTCTGAACATTTAAAGAATAAATGTTGCTTCTTAGATTGTGAAATTAGGCTCTCAATTCTTTGACCCGCATTTTTGACATCTTTTATATAGGGTTGGTTTGCACCCCTACTGCAACAGTACATGGTGAATCTTGTATCTATTCATTATTATGCATATTCCTTTGTTCGCCACATGTGCCTGGATGCCCTTATGCATATATTACAGTAAGGAACTGCTTTCAAGGTAGGCTCAAGAAAATAGCCACGCTGCGAAAACATAAGCACGTGTATTTGTTTATTTTCCAACTGACACTGTCAGCCTCTTCTCTGAATCACCTGACACAGCGAAAGAAACCCCACTTGTGGCGCCATCTTTAGAGAAAGCAGCACAATATTGCATAATATTTCGCTAGATGGCAGCACGATATTATAGCCACCTCCCGGGTCGGACGTGAACCACAACACAAGATGGCGGTGGTTCTGCAAAATTTGGTACAACCAAATGCTTATGAAACAATTACCTACAAGCCGGTGAAGACGTGAGGAATTTTCATTGAACAGGTAAGATACTCGTCATATACTGTCGCTCTCGTGTATCTAGTCTAAACTTGTTCTTAACTCCTTTCATCATACACGAATGACAGCGTGTCTGAGAATCTCGATTTCTGAGGCTGAGCCTGAGGCCTGAGCGGAGCGCACTGTTTCTTTACGTGGCTATGGCCTATGGCATGGGCGGTGTTGCGGATTCCGAGGGACACCAGTTTGCCAGGGACACATCGCTTCTGCACATGCGTCAAAATCGAACAGCATTGTCACTAATGTTATAAATTTAATATAATGTTTTTGGTAAAGATCTTTTCTATATGTATACCAAACGATTTGGTTCTAGATGGTGTAATTTGAGAGATATTTGACTTCTTCTGTATTTTATGTATGAAGATGGCTCACGACGATTGACAATGCCTTGAGTTTGACGGTACGCGCAGTGCAAAACATTAGTTTTATTCAAAATTAATAGAAATCAAGAACCCTAACCGTATCAAATTAATATAGTCTTCATGGTAAAGATGTTTTCTCTATGTCCACACACACACACATACACACACACACGCACGCACACACGCACACACGCACGCACGCACGCACGCACACACACATACATACACGTTACTAACACTGTTATTTATTAGCCTCCCCAGGTCAGTATTATGTGTTATACAAAGTCAAAGGTAATTTTTTATTTTTTATTCAATTGTTCAGTATTAAATTTTAAATATGTGTGCAGATCTGTTCAAATCTGATTATACAGTGATATAAAATTAGGTCGGTAAAATGAATGTAGATCCCTTTGGATAGTGCGTTAGCTTTAGATATAGATTCTTTTGCCTTTTTCTTCACAATTCCAAATTAGGGAAATCCTGGATTTTAAATGTATGGCCTCACGTGGAAGCTATTTTGCATATAAATTGTCCAGTATTAAAGAATCTCACTCTATTGTACAATAGAGTGAGATATGCATACAGTATATCTACTGTATGCATTCTTTTCTTTGTTGTAAATATAGTTTATTCATTGAATAAAGTCTTTTGTCAGCGCCATGGCACTGGTCTTCCAGCCATGTGACAATACAGTTATTTACAATATATGCAGCTAGCCCAAATCAGCTGAAATAACAATATCAAACATTCAAAGACTTACATATGGTATAGTTTGACAATTCACATTCAAAAATAGCAGTTATATGTTGTATTCCTACACACTTGATACATACATGTGTATTGATTAGACCTTTACATTACGGAGTGGTTAGGTGCATAGTTTTCCTTCATAGGTTTGTATGCCTACTATGTTGTGAATTGCAAAACTATCATGTTGTTGGAGTTAACATTTTGAGATGGAGTGAGTGTTAGTAGAATGGTTTGTTTATTCTGTTAGATAGAGTGTGGCTAGCTGATAGGGTTATGTTTAAAAGTTAATACCTCAGGTGTGATTTTTGACTACATGAAGTAGTTTGAGTAAGTAGGTTGTTAGTAATGATGGGATAAACAATGCTTGGGGGATTGTATGTTTCAGTCATTTAGTAGTCTAGTACAGACTTTATTAGTGTCTATGTTTGTACAAAGACCCTATAATACCAAGACAGCTCACTCAGCCTGTACTGTGTAATCATAATGATCAAACCCACCGCTTGGTGTGCTGGCTGTTCCCCCGGCTAAACAGATGCCATACTATATGCACAAATGTATATATGAATGTGAAAGCTGTGTGGCGATGGCGACGAGGACGATGATGATGTGTGCCTGTTCATAGCACTCCGATATTGATGTGTATTCACGCTTACCCGCCTCATGCATGATATAACCGTATGTGTTTACATGTGAAACACCAACCAGCAGCTGGGTCGATCAAACCCACCACAAGGTGGCACCGCAAAATTTACATCACATGGGAGAGATAGGGCGTGAGCCGTCCCAGTACCATATGGCCCCCGGTCTATAGCAACACTACCAGACTGATACACCTTTCCGAATTTGCTGGGCAAATAATTTGTACGGTCTCTCTGTCTGTAATTATTTTTCCACATCTCCCTACCCTCTGTGAGTCTGGTAGTTCCAGGGTGTAAAACCTTAACAAACAAACGGCTGTCTATTGGCCTTTTATGGCATGTTCAGATGCCCCATATGAAGCTGTAGATTCAGGCTCCACGGTGTACACCATCTGCAATATTCAATATATTGTTTGAAAGCTTTGCCTCGATATGCGTCACATTAGGGGATCCAATTTACCATTAGAGGTATCAAATGAACGGTGGAAATCTGTTCTTTGGATGTTTGGGTAGGTTGGTGACATTTCTGGATTAAGCTGTATCAATTTAGCCACAGTCGCACTACTGCTTGCAACCACTTTGGACCAAAAACCTGTGGCACTAAAAACTTTGCGACCAAAGCAACCTATGAAAATGGTCACCGACCTCCGGGTGACCATTTTGCTCACAAGGAGGTTTTTAGCACAGTAGCTACAACAAAAATGATCGCAAGGAGGTCGGTGACCACTAAGAACCTCTTTGTGACAAACATTTTTTTGTGGTCGCAAGCAGTAAGTAGTGTGACTAGGGTATAAACTATAATTGAGCTGACTGTATCTATATATTATTGGGTCAATCAATCAATCAATAGTTCCATCCTCTAGTCGAGGGTTGGATGCAATGGTTCTCCACTTGTCCCGATGTTGTGCTGTTCTGATAGACTGTGAATAATTCAAGCCTGTCCACTGTGAAATATTTGTAAACCATGATGTTCTTGGTCTCCCTCTCCCTCTGCTGCCATTCACCTTCCCTTCCAACAATGTACGGTATATTGAACTCTGACGAATGATGTGGCCAAAATAAATAAGTTTCTTTGTCTGTATAGTGGCAAACAAGCTTTTCTTATTTTTAATTTTTCTGAGAACTTCTTTGTTGGTGATCTTCTTTGTCCATGATATTTTCATCATCCTTCGATAAGTCCACATCTCAAATGCTGCTAAACGTTTGTACATTTTCTTAGAGATTGTCCATGTCTCTGCCCCATACATTAGAGTAGACCACACATAACACTGAAGAATACGCTTCCTTGTTTGTATTAATATCTTACTTGATGTTAACACTCTATACATTTTGGAGAATGTTGTTCGGGCTATTGTTATCCTTCTTTTAATTTCTTCCTCACATCTCCCATCATTTGTAATCTTTTGTCCGAGATATATGAATTCGGATACTTGTTCTATGTTTGTGCCATCTATGGTTATATTGACATTTGGTTTATCTGTCTTTTTACTTATAACCATTGTTTTGGTCTTCCTGGCATTCATGGTTTGGGTCAATATAATTATAAAATTTAATATACTGATCCCTTTTTTTAATTTAGAAAGTTAAGACCACTGTGGTTCATCTTGAAATTAATTTTCATCTAACTGAACCATCTGACATTTTGTATTTACCGCTGGCTGTTTGTCATTGTCAGGTGAATGAGGATGACCCGAGATCGCTGCCACTTGTGCTGGAGCTGTCAGCGAGCGAGCGACAGGAACCGGAAGTTGTCATGAGCACAAACCGGACGTGTGTGTCACATGGTGCGCAGGCTGGTGGAGCGGAGCATATCTGTATAGGCAAGCATCCATGAGGTAACTCGAGGACTGGCCACAGATCAAGACAGGCACCTCTATATGATGTATATACATCAGAATGCTCATGATCTGCGAAGTGCACTAAGACATTCTTGATTATGTGATTGAGTACATGCGCATTTTCACTATGGATCCAGATGCATCAGCGTGACATGGCCGAGATGGTGGCGGACAGCAAGCATGTGTGTTCAGAGTGCGGCAAGGAATTTACATCGAACAGCACGCTCAAGATGCACATGTTGACTCACTCAGGGGAGAAACCACACAAATGTCCTGCGTGCGACAAGAAGTTCACTCAGCTTGGCAACCTGACGGTGCACATGAGAATCCATTCTGGTACAAAGCCCCATGTGTGTTCTCCGTGTGGCGCTAGCTTCTGCCAGGCTGTACAGCTTAGGTCGCATATGGTGACCCACACTGGCGAAAAGTTGCATGCATGTTCTGTGTGCAGAAAGGCCTTCGGCATGAAACAGATGCTAAGCAGACACATGATGACTCACACCAGACAATGGCCTTTTGCATGCTCTGAATGTGGCAAAGGGTTTTGTACTGGCACATTCCTCCGGACGCACATGAGGAATCATACAGGTGAGACACCATTTGTGTGTTCCGAATGTGGCAAGGGATTTACGCGGCCTGATACATTAAAGGTACATATGGAGACTCACACCGCGGTGGAGAAGACTCACGTTTGCACTGAATGCAGTCTGACGTTTGCTCGCGAAGGTCAACTGAAGTCGCATGCGCTAACCCATACGAAAGAGAAGCCGTATATGTGTACTGTCTGTGGTATGCAATTCAGTAGGAAGCAAAATTTGGAGAGGCACCATATGATTCATACGGGGGAGAAACCTCACCTGTGTTCACACTGTGGTAAGGGATTCAGGGACTTGCGCCATCTGAAAGTCCATGTCATGAATCACACAGGGCAGAAACCCCATAGCTGCTTGGAGTGTGATGAGACATTCCTTCGGCATTGTGAGCTAAAGGAGCACATGTTAACCCACACAGGTGCGAAGCCACATGTTTGTTCTGATTGTGGAAAGGGATTCACTCTATTGAATACCCTAGAGTTGCATGTGAAGATCCACATGGCGGACACACCGTCTGTGGCTTCTGATTGCCGCAGTGAACTTAGTGTGCCAAAGGTCATAGACGGCGACACCAAGAGAGGTGCACAAGACAAACCAAACACGCATTCTTCGCATGATATGCAGCTTCAGCAGGACTGTGCGCCACTCATTCATTCATCGCAAGTGAAGCCCTTTGTGTGTTCATACTGCAAGAAAGGGTTTGGCATGAAACAAGTTCTACAAACACACATCCGAATCCATACAGGAGAAAAACCGCATGTCTGTTCTTACTGCAGTAAGGGGTTCAGTATTATGCCCATTCTACAAAGACACATGCAGTCCCACACGGAAGAAAAGCCACATGTTTGTCCTGAATGTGGTAAGGGGTTCCATACAAGGCGCATCCTACAAAGACACACGCATTCTCACATGATGCAGAAGACTCATTTCTGTTCTAAGTGTGAGAAGGGCTTCAGTAGTTTAGGAAAGCTTAAGCTGCATTTAAGAACTCACACAACAAAAGAGAAGCCACATCTGTGTGGTGATTGTGGTAAGGGCTTCAGTCGGAAAAGCGGCATGTTTGTTCACATGAGAACTCATACTGGTGAAAAGCCGTACATGTGTTTGACGTGTGGCCAACGCTTCTCTCAGGCCGCCCAGCTTAGATCCCATTCGGTCACCCACACTCGCAACAAGCCCTATGGGTGTAATGAGTGCGGCAAGGCATTCAGCGTAAAGCAAAATCTACGACGACACCTGATGGCACACACTGGTGAGTGGCCTTTTGTATGTTCTGAGTGTGGTAAAGGCATGTGTACCATCACCCTTTTCAAGTCGCACATGCGGATCCATTCAGGTGAGAGACCTCATGCGTGTGCTGACTGCGGAAAGACCTTTAGGGAATTGGCCCATCTGAAGTCACACCAAATAACGCACACTGGACAGAAGCCACATGTGTGCTTGGACTGTGGAAAGGGGTTTTGGAAGATACGCTACCTGAAGTCACACATCCTAACCCATTCACTAGAAAAGCCCTATTCCTGTACAGACTGTGGTAAAGCATTCTACGAGTTGCGCTACTTAAAAGAACATACTTTGATTCACACTGGTGAGAAGCCATACGTCTGTTCGGAATGTGATAAGGGATACAGCACGAAGCAGAGCCTAGAGAGGCACACAATGACTCATACAGGTGTAAAACCACATCTTTGTTTCGACTGCGGTAATACTTTCACCACAGCGGGTAGCCTGAAGTCGCACATGACAATTCACACAGGTGTGAAGGATCATGTGTGTGCTGAGTGTGGTAAAGCTTTTCGTCGGGCTTGCGACTTAAAAGAACACATGAGAACCCATGCAAGGCAAAAGCCTTTTGTATGCCAAGACTGTTCGAAGTCATTCAACAAGTTGTGCAACTTAAAAATACACACATTGGTCCATGGGGGAGATAAACCCCACGTGTGCAATGATTGTGATAAGGGGTTCAGCACGAAGCAGCAGCTACAGTTTCACATGATGGTTCACACGGGGGAAAGACCGCATGTGTGTCCGGAGTGCAATAAGGGGTTTCGACAGGCCACTAACCTGAAGTCTCACATGCTTATCCACACTGGAGAAAAGCCTCATGTGTGTTCGCAGTGCGGTAATGGTTTCAGAATGTTCAAAGACCTCAGTTACCACATATTGGCTCATTCGGAAGTGAAACCGCACGTGTGCATGTTCTGTGGTAAGGGATTCAGTGTGAAAGGATCTCTACGAATACACATGCTGATGCACACTGGCGAAAAACCACATGTGTGTTCTGCATGTGGCAAGCAATTTTGTCAGCGCAACCAACTGAAATCACACATATTGACGCACACTGGTAAGACTCTGCATGTGTGTTCTGAGTGTGGTAAGGGTTTCAGCCAGGGCACCAATCTAAAGTACCACATGTCTATTCACACCGGGAAAAAGCTGCATGTGTGTTCGAAATGCGCCAAGGGATTTGCAAAGGCATCAATTCTGAAGCGACATTTGTATACCTGCAAAGGAGGGAAGCTGTTTAAGTGTTCGGTGTGTTTAAAGATTTTCAGGCAGTTGAGTGCACTGAAGGGGCACATGGTGGCTCACATTAGGAAAAACCCTGCTGCTTTCTCTACTAAGCGCTTCTATGATACGCCAAGTCTAAAAGTAAGCATGAAGGTTGATATTGAGAAAAGGCGCCATGTCTGTTCTGTATGTAGGAAGATGTTCGGTGTAGCTAGTAGTCTAAAGACACACTTGATGACCCACAAAAGGGATAAGCCACATGTATGCTCTGATTGTGGAAAAGGATTCCGACGGGCTGGTGGGCTAAAAGAACACCTGAAGCCCTATATAGGAAAGAAGCCGCTTGTATGTTCCAACTGTGGCCAGGGATTTCATCAAGACGGCCAACTGAAGAAACACATGGCATCTCACACGGGGGAGAAACCTCACGTATGTTCGGACTGTGGGAAAGGGTTTCATCGAGATAGTCAGCTGAAGAAACACATGGTGACGCATACCGGAGAGAAGCCTTACCTTTGTTCGTACTGTGGGAAGCGATTCGGACATAAATCCAGCTTAAATGTTCACATGAAGGCTCACGAAGATGAAACACATCCGGGTATTTCTGAGAAGGATGATTTTCAGGAAGCTGCGAAGCCCAGTGCGCAAGACAGCCTCCACCAGGTGGTCCAGAAGTCTCTCCAGAGCAGTGACCGTCATCCAGTTGGACCGGCTTCTCAGAGAGGCAATGACCTTCAGACAAACTGGCAGGCTAATGTAGCTAGCAATGGCTTTCAGGCAGTTGACCAGCTCAAGACACGAAACAACATTCTCACTGAAGTTGCACTTAGAGCATGCCTGCCAACTATTACGATTTTGGCGGAATAATTACGATTTTTTTATTCTCATTCCGCCCTACGAATTATAAACATATTATTCCGCTTTTTCAAAATTCCCCGTTTTTTTTAAATTCCCCGTTTGTCACAGGCTGACATTAACACATCAGTAGGTGTTCAGAAACTGTCTTCACAAACAACAAGTGATTCACAGAAAACAGTCAAATCATCAACTGTAAAAACAGCTAACTCATTGAAGCAAAAGGCTACTTACTACCATCCAATCAGAACCGCCACGGATGGATTTCTATTATTAGGATTTTCGTTTAACAAAAGTTGGCAGGTATGTTAGAGTGATGAGCACACCGTGATTTGTTCAGTGTGATATGAGACAGTGGGAAATGTCTTTGTGTCTGATTGGCTGAACCCTCACTGCCTTGTCATGTGATCGATATACCGGATGCGGTGGCTGAATCGGCAGAGCGCGGGCCTCACATGCGGAAGCTCGGGAGTTTGGTTCCCGGTTGAGTCAAACCAATGACTTATAAAATTGATACTTGTCGCTTCCTAGCCTGCCGCTCGGCATTATTAGGATAGGGCAAGGATTAGTTAGCTCAGTGTCAGTGACTGAATGGGATATTGGGTCATGGTGCTGGTGGCCTGATTTCCCAGTGGGGCAGCACTATAAAGTCTCCATGAGTGCACACTGTCACAAGTCAGTACCCGTCCTGATAGGACCTTAGATGTTGCCAGGATGTAGAACTCCAACTACAAACCAACCTAACAGAGTCTCAGTAGCCATACCAAAAACTGCTTGAAGACGTCTTCCTTAGGTGAGTGACATTATATCTCTGAGCAGACGACAATCAATTTGTCAATTCTATAGGTGCAGACAATATCCTTGTACAACCCTCTTCAATTGCTTAAAGTTAAAGCTGCATAGTCCGATTAAACACAACATTTTCAAAACCAAAACAATCATCTAGATTTGATTCTACATACCTGTCTTAGATACTGATGCACTTATTAAGCATCTGTTACCATATGGAAATGAAGACTGAGACAGTAAAATGGACACTTTCTGCTGAAGCCACCGGGCGGGGTAGTCTAATTGGTAGAGCATGGGCCTCGCGTGTGGAAGGTCGGGAGTTCGGTTCCCGGTTGAGTCAAACCAATGACTTTAAAATTGGTACTTGTCGCTTTCTAGGATAGGGCAAGGACTGGTTAGCTCAGTGTCAGGATAATGTGACTGGGTGGGACATCGGGTCATGGTGCCGGCGGCCTGATTTCCCAGTGGGGCAGCACTATAAAGTCGCCATGAGTGTGCACTGTCACAAGTCGTTACCCATCCTGATATGACCTTAGATGTTGCTAGGACGTAAAACAACAACAAACAAACAAATCTGCTGAAGCCTTTGGTGTCAGAGTTTTGGCGTGCTTTCTCAAATTAGTTTGGCCTGTTTGCACCTAAAATATCTCAAAAGTGAGCCATTTAAACTGAAAATTACTTCAAATTAAAGTAAGATAGATTATAACAATCAATCTAATATATTTATATCATAAAATGACAAAAACTCAAAACCATCGGACTATACAACTTTAATCTTTTCCATTTTAACCATTGAACGTGACTTTTACCTTGACCATGTGTGTATGCATAGACTCTTCTACTTACGAACATTCAAAATTACAAATTTGTAAAGATATGAACAAACCTTTCTCTTTTAAATTTTGTTAAATATTTTTTATAGCAGACATATATTTATTACTATGCCAAAACAAATGTATTTGACTTTAATTAGGCACTCCTGTCTGGGAAAACTGAAGTATGATGTTTTCTTGTATTACTATTACTATTACTAAAAGTAAATAGTAAATATTAAACTAATAGTATTATTTTCTGGTTCCTATCGAGTGTAACAAATTCTAAATATAACTACTCTAAAATTCTAATCGAGCTTAAAGTTGCACCATCCTTTTGTTTTACAGATTTTTCATATTTTTCAGTTAAGTACATCAGGTTGATCTGCTCTGCTCCAGAGTAAATTTTATGATGATTGACTTAACTTGAAAAATATTTGGGTTGCAAGCATGCATAATAATTTGTGTGCACACACCATTTAAAACCAAGTGCATTATAAAATATTTTCTAATTCATGAGTGTCTATTGACACAATTGATTGTATGCTTTTTACATATATATATTATGTAAAAGCGGTGGTTGAACAAAAAACAAACAATTCTCGCTGTGAATATGGCCTATGCTGCCGACACGGCATAAAGAAACCACCAATCAATCAATCAATTATTATACCAGTTCTTTAGCCATGTTAAAGCTAGCAAGTTTTAAAGTTGCATTGTCCGATGAAATATAATGTTGTCAACATTAAAACAACTACCTACATTTGATCCTGTATATCCAAGTTAGATACTGGTTTATTAGCTAATGATTTGGGACAGTATATATACAGAATAACCAGTGAATATATAACCTCACCCATTTGAACACTCAGTTTGAAACATCCATTATGCAGGGAGGCCATTAACCAATTAGGCCAATCTCGTGACCTCATTAGCTCCCCCAACCAAGTAGGCCTACTGTACAGGGTCATAGAGGGGAAGGGGAAATGAGGTGGATGTTGCCCCTCCCATCCATGTTGGATATTCAATGCTCAATTCTATGAATATAATTAATCAATTTGGGTAATTTAAATTTTGAAATTTATGTATTGGCCAATCAATATATATATATGAGTCAGCCTCAGGAAAACGGGCCAATCGGTGGTCAAGTGAAGATGTCGGTGTCGCAATTCTTAAAAGTGTAGTGCATTTCTTTGTTTCATATTAAATTAGAGAAAACTCTGGAAAAATACAAAAAAACTAACATAGGCTACTAACACCCAACATCACAAAAGGCTGGCCTGAGCAGAAACAGGTAAACACCCCTGGGTGAGGGACCCGACCAAAACAGCACCACAGCTGTCCAGTGTTGAAAACAAACACCCTCGCGGAAGCTTATACGTTATGGGCAGAGTAAATACAATGTCAATGAACAAAAATTAAAAATTAAAAAGTTAGAGATGTAGGTTCAAATCTAGGCAGATGTTTTAGTTTTGAAAATATTTTCTGATTTCATCGGATGACGTGACTTTAAATGTTCCTATACAGTATAAAAACTACTCTAACATGCTATTTAAAATTCGTAAATAGCTAGTATCTGAACTTCTGGACAGACCTGATTAATATAACTAGTTCGTGTGTAGAGGGGCACCTGTACCAACTAGCTACAGCTTGTTACTAATACTAGACTAAGTGTTAGTAATTGGGTCGTCCTTAGAAACTGTGTACCACTTTTGTGACATGGAAATCAAGTGAAAACATTCCAAACAATAGCAGAAAACATTCCAAATGATAGCAGAATCCGTATTCATATGAAGGTTTATGTTCTGTGCATATCTCAAGAGTTGAATTTCTTTTTTCACTTTTTGAATTTGATGTAATATCAGTTGTGAAACCTGTTAAAATTAGCCATGTAACATCCATCCATAACATCATTTTAAAATTTAACACACATCCATGGCATCGTTTTAACACACAATAAATTCAAACAGGGTTTTATTGATTACAGTTAAGCCAAAAGGATTGTTTCGTACAAGAAAAAAAGTGGGGGGAAACGTTTGGGTAGATGTATGGACATTTTTGTATTTTCACTTGAGCACAAAATCATATAGGCAATTTGGATACATGTTGCACGATAGATTAAATACATGTAGTATTGCTAACATACTTAATACACTGAGGCAACAATAACTATTTGACTTACTACCTACAAACAAGAATGCAAAAACATTCGCAATGTAACATGGAAACCGAAATTTGGTACACAATTTCTGAGAATGATCAAATACCCGTCCTGATATTACCTTCGATGTTGCTAGGACGTAAAACAACAAAGTCAAATACCGACGGTAGAAGTTAGGTCAACATGAGGTCAAATACTGCTCACATTAACATGGCAACCTGATTGTATGCTTTTACATTAAATGTAAAAGTAATGGTTGAATATAACAATTCTACCTATATATAAAAATGTCAGGATTTACAATCTAAAATGCCAAATATCTAGTTCAAATGCTTATTTATTATAACCATCTACTTTTATTTTAAGTTTTAGTGTGAATAATTAATTTTTTTAAATCCTTGTAGGTTTAGACTTTAAAAGTTGAATTGTGAGCTTTCTGTGGCTGCCATCTTGGTGGTTCCCCTGGGTCATGTTCAGGGTCCGTCTCGGAGGCGCCGCAGAGACGTCTCGGCGATGCTTTTTGGCCTAATACCGTTCAGAGGACGTCTCGGAGACGCCTCTCTTTTCAGACTGGAGATGAAAAGCGCCTCGAAAATGGCTGCTGCATTCAGTGCTTTCAGCCAATTACAGCGCAGCTTGTCCATTGCAAATGGCCGCCGTGCCATTTTTGAGGCGGCCAACAGCTAAATCCGTTCAGACTAGCGTGACGTCAGGCCCGTCGCCGAGGCGCCTCCGAGATGGACCCTGAACGCGGCCCTGGATTTCCGTGTGTATGGGGAAACCCCTCTAGGTTATGTGATGAGGGAATCCCATCCATGATGTCATTCATATATTACAGACCGTACTTTAGCACTTTCCCCCCACATGTTCCGATGCATGAACTGAAAAACCAAGCAATGGTGTGCTTGGAGAGCTTTTGACACCGGATTCGTTTGTCTCTGGGTGAGGTGTACCGAGCAACATAAGTTTACTTAGGTATTTTTTAGAATTTAGTTTCATCGGACCATGCAGCTTAATAATAAATAAAATTGACATTCTTTCGTATATTTTCTTTAAACTATTGTGATCTTAACTATATTGCCCTCTTTCTTCCAGAATATCAACTGGGGTGTGCCCGTGGAGATGCTGGCCGCCGTTGGCGCCACCTGGTGGCGTCTCCAGGAAGCAGGCCGTGCAGGGGAGACATTTGATTAATACTGCAGATGGTATATATAATAATATAGACAAATGATGTATGTATCGTTTTGTATATAGTAGTTTATTAACAACCAATAAAATAGTATCACAGTCGCATACAATACACTGCCTTGTTTCACATTTATTTTGCGAGTTACAAATTAAAATAATTGCTGCAACTTGCGTGCCTGTAGTCCATCAGACTTAGAGATTCGACTATCAAAAATGGGGGCAAGAACCTCGTCATGTTTTTCAAGTAGACTAATATGTTGCGTGTCTCAAATGTGACGGATGTCCGAGTTCTACAGCTAAACTCAGTTCAACTGCCATTTTCCAAACCGATCACCAATCTTTAGTGGATCTCTTAGACTTGGCCATGACCTTTTAATCGGATACTATGTGGTACATACATCCTGAATAAGATATATTTGGTATGGTACAATGTAATATATATTAAATAGAAATTGCTACACAAGCTGTTGAGATAGCTGAGAAAGTAGATGAGAAGTGAACTATTACCACACAAGAATACTCGGCTTCATCCAGTAGATGGATGTGATTTGCATTAAATGTGTACCCAACATGAGTCTGGTATCGGTTATAATTAAGACAAATCCATAGCAAATAATCTAGGAGAATTTTATTTTCAAACACCTTTCATGGCAGTGCATTAAGAGCCAGAACATCCCGCAAATAGCCACATTAAATGCCAGTTACCATATTACGTACCTTGTGACATCACCGCACAGTTGACATCATTTACAGAAAATGTTACAATGCTACACACGCATGAATAATTCACAATGTTGAACATCATAAGCCCAAAATATGGATTCACTGTAATGTAGTGCGCAGAAAGAGTTCCTTTCAAATAAATATTTTAACCATTGACACCGAATAAACTCAGCACAAGAGAAGCAATCATTGACCCCTGCAAGCAGCCGTCAAGACGAGACAATCGGAACCAATTCTCAATCTGTAACTTTTATTCGGACAGTACGAGTCCCATGCACCGGTCTAGTTCAGTATATTATCTGGCATATTATTAAAGAATAAGAAATGAAAAATCGCTCCCCTAAGTGTCAAAGATAATTTAACAAAATATATCAGAAATGTTTTTTCTGTTATCTTCCACACATGAAAATACTAAATTATGCTGTTATTGAGGAAATTATTATTTCTATCAACCCATTTGCCATCAACCTTCCCAGCAGTTGTATTTACAATCAAACCTGAGCTTGCATAGAGATTTTGTCACAGTTATTGCATACATTATAAGCAGTGCCCGTTCAGCCATCCCTGTCTGTCACACATTTATCGCAGTAAAATCCATTATTGTCATTGACACATATGACCACCTGACACTTGAAGTGCTGTTGACAGTGTCAAGTCAGTTGGTTGACAGCATTGAGCACACTGACAACACATCCTAAGATCACTTGGTCATGTTCTTCGTTTTGTGGGCGTCTCTCTCATGGCGACTTTATAGTACTGCGTCACTGGGGAACCGCGCAGCCGATATCCCAGTCGGTCACGCTATCCTGACAATATAGGCCAACTAGTCCTTGCCCTGCCATCATTAATGCCGCAGTACCACACCAAGCCAAGAAGCGAGGTAGGAGCGAGGTAGGATTGAGTGGGGTTTAGCGTACTAGTAACCTCTGAGGTCACCAGGATGGGTAGACTTGTAGTGGTGTACAATGTATCCATAACGAATTTATAGCGCTGTCCCATTGGGATAGCGTGCCGTTGGCACCATGAGCCGATAAATCACTCTGCGACATTATCCTGACTCCAGGTAAGAGAATGAGTGAGTGGGGTTTAATGTCCACAAAACATCTGAGGTCATACCAAGATGAGACCCACTTGTAAGAGCACACTCAAGGCTACTTTACATTGCTGTCCCATTGGAATACCGTACTGCCGGCACCATGAAGTCACATTATCCTGGCAATGAGTCAACTGGTCCATATACTATCCTAGTAATGCTGAATGGCAGGAAAGGTGGCGACAAGTGTTGGGTCACCCATCCTGGTGTAGAATATCAGAGTTCACTGACTTCACTTGCTTTATTGGGTGAATAGATTTTACGTCCTAGCAACATCTAAGGTAATATCAGGATGAATATTGAGTAGTGACTGCCTTGATCATTGATGGGACACCATGTTTCTGGCATCATGACAGATATTTGAGGTCCAATAGCCGATGATAAAAATCAATGTGCTCTAGAGTCGTCATTAAATAAACAAACTTTTTTTTAAAGGCATCATGACAGATATCATACTCACTTATTATCTCAACATATCCTGGTAATTCTGAGCGCTTGGTAAGGTAGCAAGTGAGTGATTGGCGTTTAACGTTCTCGCAACATATGAGGTTATATTAGCATGGGTAGCCACTTGTTGCAGTGCACACTCATGATGGTTGTATAGTGTTGTACACTGAGATCCTGGCATCATGACACGCTATCCCACTCAATCACGTTTTTAAGATTGATTGATTGGTGGTTTCTTTATGCCGTGTCGTGTCGTCTCAGTCACGTTATCCTGACACTTGTGAATACTCGTGATGGCATTCTAGTGCTGTCCCACATTGCCACCATCATTATATTATATCCAACTCAATCACATTATCCTGACTCTGAGCAAACACTTGTGCACACACATAAATGGCTATATAGTGTTGTCCCATTGACTGATTGAGGCACCATGCTGCCAGCATCATATTCTACTATCTGATATTATCCTGATGCTGAGCCAACACTTGTGCATACTCATGATGGCTATACAGTGTTGTCACAACGAGATACCATCCCACCAGCATCATGACACGATATCCTCATGATGGCTATATAGTGCTGTCCCATTGAAGTACCATGCCACCAGCATCATGACATGACATTCTCATGATGGCTATATAGTGCTATCCCATTGAGGTACCATGCCACCAGCATCATGACATGATATCCTCATGATGGTTATAGAGTGCTATCCTATTGAGGGACCGTGCCACCGGCATCATGACACAACATTCTCATGACGGCTACAGAGTGCTGTCCCATCGAGGTACTATGCCGCAAGCATCATGAAGCAACATTCTCATGATGGCTATAGAGTGCTGTCTCATCGTGGTACCATGCCACCAGCATCATGACACAACATTCTCATGTCGGCTACAGAGTGCTGTCCCATCGAGGTACCATGCTGTAGGCATCATGACACATTCTCATGATGGTTATAGTTTGTTTGTCGTTGTTTTACGTCCTAGCAACATCTAAGGTCATATCAGGACGGCATGATGGCCATAGAGTGCTGTCCCATTGAGATACCATACCACCAGCATCATGACACAACATTCTCATGATGGCTATATAGTGCTGTCCCATTATAGAACCACATTATGAGCATCATGACACAACATTCTCATGATGGCTATAGAGTGCTATCCAACTGAGATACCGTGCCACCAGCATCATGACACAACATTCTCATGACAGCTACAGAGTACTGTCCCAACAAGTATTATGCGGCAAGCATCATGACACAACATTCGCATGACGGCTATAGAGTGCTGTCCCATTGAGGTATCATGCCACCAGCATCATGATACAACATTCTCATGATGGCTATAGAGTGCTGTCCAATCGAGGTACCATGCCACCAGCATCATGACACAACATTCTCATGATAGCTATAGAGTGATGTCTCATCGTGGTACCATGCCACCAGCATCATGACACAACATTCTCATGATGGCTATAGAGTGCTGTCCCATCGAGGTACCATGCCACCAGCATCATGACACAACATTCTCATGATGGCTCTAGAGTGCTGTCCCATCGAGGTACCATGTCACCAGCATCATGACACAACATTCTCATGATGGCTATAGAGTGCTGTCTCATCATGGTACCATGCCACCAGCATCATGACACAACATTCTCATGACGGCTATAGAGTGCTGTCCCATCGAGGTACCATGTCACCAGCATCATGACACAACATTCTCATGATGGCTATAGAGTGCTGTCTCTTTGTGGTACCATGCCACCAGCATCATGACACAACATTCTCATGATGGCTATAGAGTGCTGTCCCATCGAGGTACCATGCCGCCAACATTTTGTCCATCCGTGGTGCATTAGTCATATCAGAATGAGTACCCACTTCGGCAGTGTACTCGTGATAGCTAAATAGTGTTGCAGTACCATGGTGTCAGCATTACGTCATGATATACCACTAGTCACATTATCCCGACACTGCGCCAACCAAAGTTTGCCCTAGCCTAGTAAAGACAAGCACTGGGCAAGTATAGAGTTGATAAGTCTTCGGCGGTTTGGCTCGGCCTGGGATCGAACCCATGACAGAATTGCATGCTCAACTCTTACAGGTTAACTTACAGATCCTCTTCTGGCTTATCTAGGCCATATTGGGCCTCTAATACCAGCTCGCTATGGAAAAAGAGAACTTTTTTTGTGCACACATGTGGAGGTCGACGGAGCCCTGAAGTCATATAATTGTGGGTGTCCTGTCCAATGGCTATCCCGCCTTCTCTCAAATGCTTCTACCGTTGGTGCTTCAACAACTCGCTCAGACATCCCATCCAGGCAACAAGTTTTGTTGCAGTTAAACTGGCAAGTGAAGGCGAATATCCCACTGGAAAGGTGCTAAGTGATGCATTGATTGATTGATTGATTGATTGGTGGTTTCTTTACGCCGTGTCAGCAACATAGGCCATATTCAAGGTGAGAATTGTTTGTTTTTTATTCAACCTGCCAGCGCTTTCCGCTTTTTTGGGGCCAAGATCCCCATGACTGGACTCGCACCTGAACCACTGCCCGCTTCACATCACTAAAAGTTATCCTGGCAATCGGCCAACCGGTCCTTTGACTATCCTATTAATGACAAATGGCAGGCAAGGTAGTGACAAATATTGCGTCATCTCAGCTGGTCCTGCGGTTATTACTGAGTGATAGGTCTAATGTCGTAGCAACATCTGAGGTAATCAGGATGGGCATCGACTTGCGACAGTGCTGGCTCATGGCGCTCGCTCGCTCAGTGATGCCGCGCTGGGATACCAAACAGATGGGACCATGACAGCAATATCACACTCAGTCACATTATCCTAACAATGAGTCAACCAGTCCTTGTCTTATCTATGCGATACCCCAGGCAAGGTAACAAGTAAGTCATTTGGGTTTAACGTTCTAGCAACATATGTGAGTCATATTAGGGTGGGTACCTATTTGTCACAATACACACCCATAATGGCTATATAGTGCTTCCCCCCATTGAGGTATTGTGCTACCAGCGTCACGACATGATATCCCACTCAGTCACATTATCCCGTCACTGAGCCAACCAAACCTTGCCCTATCCTTGTAATGACAAGCACCAGGCGAGATACCGACAAGTATAGCGTTTGTAAGTCTTTGGTTTGACTCAACCGGGTATCGAACAGATGATGGAATTTGGTGGTCTCTTCCCTGGGATACCGTGCTGCCTACCGTGCTGATCACCATGGCGCAATATCGCACTCAGTGACATTAGCCAACACTTGTGCGGACTCAATCTGGCTGTAGAGTGGTCACACTGAAATATCAGAGAGCGGAACGTAGCTCAGGTGGTAGAGTGTCCACCTGTGAAGCTGTCGGTCATTGGATCGATCCTTCTCAGTGGATCAACTTGCGCTTTGGGTTATTTTCCATTCCAACCAATGGTCCACAATTGGTTCATGCAAGGCTGTGGTATGTGCTGTTCTATCTGTGGGGAAATGCATATAAAAGACCCCTTGCTGCTTATCGGAAAGAGTAGCCTAAATGGTGGCAGCGGGTTTCCTCCAAAGAAATATGTCAGAATGACCATATGTTTCAAGTCCAATAGCTGATGATAAAAATCAATGTGCTCTAGAGGTGTTGTTAAATAAAACAAGCTTTAGTTTTTGTACACTGAAATACCACGCTGCGGGCATCAAGATATGATATCTCATTCAGTCAAATCCCAACACTAAGCCTGGCAGGCTTCTTCCTCTTCTGTTTCTTCCTCTTCTACATCTTCTGCATCTTCCTCTTCTGCTTCTTATTCTTCTTCCTCTTCTACATCTTCCTCTTCTGCTTCTTCCTCTTCTGCTTCTTCTACATCTTCCTCTTCTGCTTCTTCTTCTGCTTCCTCTTCTACTTCATCCTCTTCTGTTTCTTCCTCTTCTGCATCTTCCTCTTCTGCATCATCCTCTTCTGCTTCTTCTTCCTCTTCTGTTTCTTCCTCTTCTGCCTCTTCTACTTCATCCTCTTCTGTTTCTTCCTCTTCTGCATCTTCCTCTTCTGTATCTTCCTCTTCTGCTTCTTCCCTTTCTCCTTACTTTTCCCCTTCTTCCTCATCTGTATCCTCTTCCTCTTCTGCTTCCCCTTCTTCCTCATCTGTCTCCTCTTCTTCTTCTTCACCGGAAACCGCACCAGTAGATATACTAACAATGTCACACATGTCATGGGAGTGAGTGATTGGGGCTTTACATCCTAGCAACATCTGAGGTCATATAAGGATGGCAGACGGATCACGTGAGTCAGTCATTGGAGTTTTAAACCCTAGAAACATTTGAGATCCTATCACGACAGGAACCCTGTTGCGTCCGTGCGCTCTGCTGTCTTCATCGTGTTGCCACACAGTCCTAGCAACATTTGAGGTTATTTCTTCCTCTTCTGCTTCTTCCTCTTCTTCTTTCTCTTCTTCTTCCTCTTCTTATTCTTCGGAAAGCACCTCAGTAGATATACAAACAATGTCAGACTTGAATGAGTGATTGGGGTTTTACATCCTAGCAACACATGAGGTCATATCAGGATGGCAGACGGATCACGTGAGTCAGTCATTGGGGTTTTACACCCTAGAAACGTTTGAGATCATATCACAACAGGAACCCTGTTGTGCCCGTGCGCTCTGCTGACTTCATCATGTTGCCACACAGTCCTAGCAACATTTGAAGTTATTTCTTCTTCCTCTTCTTTCTCTTCTTCCTCTTCTTCGCCGGAAATCGCCCTAGTAGATATACTAACAATGTCAGACGTGTAATGTGAGTAAGTGATTTGGAGCTTAACATGCTAGCAACATCTGAGGTCATATCAGGATGGCAGACGGATAACATGAGTCAGTCATTGTGGTCTTACAGCCTAGAAACATTTCAGATCTCTGCTGACTTCATGTTTCCACACAGTGTCCCCAGTACATGACACCCTTCATTGACTTCCTCACACTGAGCAGGTAAGGTTGATTGGTTGTTGGAGCTTTACGTCCTGGCCACATCTAAGGTCATATCAAGAAGCAATAAGTAACAATCCCAGTCAGTCACGTGATCCAGACAATGGGGCCAACTGGTCCTTGACCTATCGTCGTTAATGCTGAGCACCAAGCAGGGTAGCGAGATGAGTGGGGTTTAGCATGCTAGGAACAACTGAGGTCACTAGAAGGGGTACAGACTTGCAGCGGTGTACATCCATAATGAATTTATAGTGATGTGCCACTGGGATACTGTGTCTTTGGTTTCACTTGGCGGAGGCTCGAAGCCATGATTTCGCATCCAGAAAGTGGCCGTCCTACATATTGGGTGGTTATGGTGTTGTATCACGCGAAACTCATCAATTTGTAAACTACTCTAACATAACAGATACACAAACAAGATGAGGTGAATTATAGTCCAGTTTGTATGCATGAGATCATCCAAGCACATACCACCATCGTCTTCTTCATCCATGTCATTATCCTGTCTGAGTCACTCAGTTGTCCAGCCTTAGCATTGAGATCTTGCACTTCCATTCCTCAGTGCCCATTCCATATTGCCTGCTGTCAGATAGTAGTGTGCAAGATTGCCTAGCTTCATTCAGCCTGAACCCATGCCATGCCATGCACCTCCTGTCAAGTCTGGGTCGTTCCTCTATTTTCTTCGCAAATGGCCTTTTGCGGTGTCCAGATCTCCATGACCAGACTTGCCCGAAACCACTTTCAGTTTTTTTTCATGTCCTTGAAAGGTATCCGCTTGAGCTTGATTTTTGTGTTCCGGAAGTCCTCTGCATTTGATTGGAATGTTGTGTCTGCTTATTCTCGATGATTCCATGCAGTAAGGAGTCTATTGGATACCTCAAGATTAGCAAACTGCCCCAGTCAATATACTAATAAAGTCAGATTGATTGATTTGATTGGTGGCTTTTACGCCTTGTTGGCAGCAAAGGCCATATTCATGGGAATAAGCGTTTCAATTTGATTCTGTCATATTTCTTTTTAATCATCACTTTTACACAGAACGATGTATCACAATCAATCATAAAAGACCTACAGAGCTAATATAGCGGGTAGCAGCTCACTGTGAGGGAAAAAGGGTCTCAAAGAATTTACACCACCAATCCGCAGCACTCTGGTGGCAGTGGCAAGAACTAATGTTGTGGCTCAACTCATTACGCATGCTCTGTAGAAAATGTTAGTTATTTTTTTCCAATGTCAAAATACCAAAGAACTAGGTGCTATGTATGCATCAATGGTGGAGACACTAGTCACATGAAAGATTCCAAGCACTTCTATGTAGGTCATAGGTCATCCAAAGTGCAAGTAGTGGACCTCTGGCATGGAAGATGTTGAAACCAGTCCACAAACCAGCATGTTCACACCAGCTACAAGCACTGAACAAAAGTTTGACAGCGATTAGATGGAACAACTGCGAAAGAATTCCTGTGTTTTCGAAGCATGTACATTGGAGGGGGGGGGGGGCTACTTCTGATAGGTTCATTGAGTGCTTCCTTCCTTTAGCCCTGAGACCAATGCTGGTAAGACGCATGGTGACTGCATTGCTTGAACAAATATTCCAGTCAGCCAATGAGATATTTCTGCTCCACATAGGGCTTATCGGCTGTCAATGTCTTTGAAGGCGAGAATGGTGAGGTGAATACTGATGGACAGTCAGAGGCAGTCCAACACTCTCTTTCGTATTATCCATTCATGATGCCATATCAATCGCTTCTAAGCAGGCACATGAACACCAAACAACAATCATGATGCAACTCTGTCCGGTGTTCCTCTTTCTTCCGACAACATCCATAAAGAGCATTGACTAATACATCGAAGTAGCGCATGGAAAGCTCTCCAGGGATCAGAGCGGTATTCATCTCCTGTGTGTAACAGACGGAGGTGTGCATGGGTGGGTTGCAGGTTTGCTTGCGGCTGAATCAGGCACTTGGGAATTGCACTACAGAACCAGGTCCTGGATTGGGCAATGTTCAGTTCTCCAGGGTGTGAGACCATGAGTACTCTTGTCTGTCCCCTCCGAACTAGGCAATAATCCTCAGCGAATCCAAATGTACAGAAGCCTACCAAGGCGTTGACATTCTCCAATGAATAATGACAAAGAACTTCACCAGGGCGACACTGTTATGTGTGGCAGTAATAATGGCAGCTGAACGTACATTGCGTACATATATATGAAACAACTACAATCAAAAACATATGCAAGTCTAACACTGACATAAATACAACTGCGGGAAGTCAATGGGCAAACAGTTGATAGAAATAACAGCACCCGTAACAGCAAATTGGGTAATTATCTGTGTGAAAGCAACGCATTTCTGAAGTATTTTCTTAAATATCTCAACAACCAGGGATCTAATTTCCATTTAGTAAACATTAAAATATGCCAAGTAATAATACCAAACGTAGCCCTAGTATAGGTGGCTCAAACCATCGGTTTCAAAGTTACGAATTAAGAATTAGTTCAAACTGTCTCACCTTTTCAGCAGTCGGCTAGGCAGCCCATGATCATTCACTGTAGCGCTTGTAGTTCATACAGTGCTGACACTTCCACACATGTAATGCATGTTCAGAAGAACTGTCCGTGTTACCCCCTTTTCACTTCAGTTTCAGCTATTTCTGTTTTGATGGAAATAATAGCGCACATTATCTAACATTATTAGCAGTGAATTTCTACTTTTGGGCTTATGATGTCAATTGCTGTGAATTATTCACAATCAGCATGTATTAGAGTAACATTTCCAGTCAACGATATCAACCATACAATGATGTCACAAGATGCATAATACCGTAACTGACAATTAACATGGTTCGTTGTGAAATTGTCTTCCTCTTACCACACTGTCATGAAGCTGTATTTGAAAATAAAATTCTTCCTGATAACTTGCTATGGATTCGTCCTAATTATAAACAATGCCTTATTCATGTCAGGTACCCACTTAACACAAATCAAATCCATTTAGTGGATGAAGCCGAGTACTCTTGTGTAATAATAGCTCACCTCTGACCTACTTTCTCAACTATCTCAGCAACTTGTGAAGCAATTTCTACTTAATATATATCACAATGCAACATAACAAACATATCTCATTCTGGACAAACGTACCTCAATCCGCCTAATTAAAGGCCATGACACAAATCTAAGAGATATACTAAAAATCAACGATCATTTCAGAAAATGGCAGCCAAAATGAGTTCGGCTATCAAACTCAGAAACGTCCATCACATTTTTTTGACTCGGAACATATTACTATTATTAGTCTACCTGAAAAACACAGCGAGGTCCTGCCCTCATTTCTGGTCGTCAAATCTCAAAGGTTGTCTGATTGCATGGACTATTCGCAAGGCAAGTCAAAGACCATATAATACTAAGACGGCTCACTCCCTATCTCTCCCATGGTAATGTAAATTTTGCAGTGCCACCTTGTGGTGGGTTTGATCAGCCCGGCTGCTGGTTGGTATTTCACATGTCAACACATACAATTATATTATACATTAGATAGGTAAGTATGAATACACATCAATATGAAATTGCTATGAACAAATACACATCATCATCAGCATCGCCATCATCACACATCTTTCACATTCATATATACATTTATACATATAATATAGCACCTTTTTAACCAAGAGAACAGCCAGCGCACCAAGTGGTGGGTTTGATCATTTTGATTACACAGTACAGGCTGAGTGAGCCGTCTTAGTATTATAGGGTCTTTGGGCAAGTGCAGCACAAACCCACCCCCACCCCATAACACGCCTACAGTTTCACATATATTTAACAGGGTTGTTCTGCCATTCAGGGCACTGGAACTCTCACGAAATTCCCATGAGAGTCATGGAAATTGAAGGTTCTGATCAGTCACCTCACGAGTCATGGATCAACCCCAAAATCCTACCAATTTCAGGTAACACGTGAGAATACTTGACTAATTCATGAACATTTTGTGTAAATATAGTGAATTCTTCCATCTGGTACTATATTATATATGTCATATATAATATATGGAAACTATGTTCTACATATGCTAAAATATCAGCCTATAACTCCTTGGAAATGCCCTCAAATAGCCCATTTTAAAGCCATTTTAAACCAAATTTCTGAAGAGGCATGCCCCGGACACTCCGAGCAAGCCCGTGGCTGCCGCCACTCAGGTTCCACGCCCGCAACGCAAAACCTCAAGGATTCTCAGTACCTCCAGGTCTGGTTTGACACATCCACGACAAAATCTTTATCTTAAAGTTGCATAGTCCGATGGCTTTGAGTTTCTGTCATTTTCTAAGATAAATACATTAAATTGATCATTGTCGATGTTGCTCGCAACATGGGTAATCGAACAAGCCGGTGTCGCAGTTTGAGCGCCCTGCCAGTTTCAGCTGACTGCATTCACTCAAACTCAATGCATTGTCAATGGTCATGAGCAATCTTCATACAGAAAATACAGAAGACGTGAAATATCTCTAAAACCACACCACCTATTAACAAATCGCATAGTACACATATAGAAAACATCTTTACCAAAAAGTTTATATTAGATTTATAAGGTTAGGGTTCTTGATTTCTATTTATTTTGAATAAAACTAATGTTTTGCCCTGCGCGCACTGTCAAACTCAAGGCATTGTCAATGGTCGTGAGCAATCTTCATACAGAAAATACAGGAAAAGTGAAATATCTCTAAAAGCACACCACCTAGAAACAAATTGTTTGGTACACATATAGAAAACATTATATTAAATTCATAAGGTTAGTGACGATGCTGTTAGATTTTGACGCATGTGCATGAAACTGACAGTCAGCTGAAACTGGCAGGGTGCTCAAACTGCGACACCGGAGTCGGATACCTATTCAATGGCCACTGGCGCCAGCTGTATTTGAACCACAACACTAACTATATAGATCGACCCTTACCCTGCCTAGCGGGTCTTTTGAAACTACTACGAGTAACAACGGATGAGAACTGGCGAATTTGCATATGTAAATTAGATACGATGTCAGCAGCCAAAATCTACTACGCAGTTACGAAAACTGGACGTAGTCGTGATGTTTCGGGCTCTGTATTCCTTGTGTTGCATATTTACTTGCACTCAAGCAAAAATGAGAGACACACTTCCTGTCTACCATTCGCTATATATAAGGCGCGCAAAACTGGAAATCTGCCATTTCGATTTGGTGGCGGATGGCGATGGATCTTTATTCTGTACAACCTGGAAGAATGGAAGAACCAACTCTGCACTACCGGGTCGAACCACCTGGACGAACCAACTCTGCATCACCGGGACGAACTGACAAACCGACTCTGCACTACAGGGACGAACCGATTCTGCACCACCGGGACGAACCAACGTGCGTCACGACTGACGACGTTCATCACAACTGACGGTCATATTCTGCACCATCTGGGCGAACCAACGTTCATCACAACTAACAACGTTCAAAATGGCGGCAACGAGGAACAAGCAGAATAGGAGGCCCCCACAAATCGCCCTAGTCACCAGCCATAACCAAAACAACCAAGAAACGCGGCAGGCCGAAAAATACGCCCGAATCGGACCTATAATCAACAGACGAAACAATACGTTCAAGCTGAAGCGTGGAACGGCGCGTATCGGTGCCCCAAAGGACACAACCGCAATCACCAGCAAACGGTAGCCCCAAAGAAGGCCAGTCAGCCCTAACAATCGTGATCGAGAGCTTGCAGCAACAAATTACGCAGCTCGCTGATGGCTTCAACTCAAGGTTCAACGCCATCGAAAAGGACCCGGCCCCACACCGTAAATCATGTTCTCCTATGCCGTGACGACGGAGGAGGAATGTATCACCACGTGGCTCGTCACCCGCTGACGAATCTCCAGGAACGTCAACAAGACGATCGAGGCTCACAACGCGTTATACGTCACCACCAGTTGCGCTGCCGTACAGATGGGTCGAAGACATGGAGGCACAGCAAGACATCCACGTTCACCAGAACATCCACAGGCGGGCAGACGACATGCCTCCAAGGCACATCAGGCAGAGCTACAGCTATGACGGGCACGCCCGCCGATAATCGAGACACTCAAACTACGAAGGCCCCATCACTCACTGTTGACGGAAAAGATGACGACCGTGCGGATGCTGTCAATGATTTGCTAGTGGCGACCAGATCTGCCATTGGGAAGCGAAAAGGTACGAACATACTAGCACCATACAGATACGTAATCAGGGGAAACCGCAATGAAAAAATTGCGATGGAGGAGGCGTCGTGGGCAGAGTATTTTGCCGCCCTCTGTCCCATGACGAAAGACTCAAAACTGCCCACGGCCTGGATCAACCATTGCAGGGAACACACACACAAGCTCGCGACGATGGCCTGTACGTGGGACTGGCACATGTGTAAGCAGTGTTCGGACACTGTGTTCTCAATGATAGCGGACGGTAGGCTTCCTGAAGGTTTGTCCGATCCATACGCCATAAAAGACGTTCAACGCGACGTCTGCACCATGGGAACGCGCCTTGAGGGGGCCAAACAGGCTCTCCAAGGCTCTAAACGTACCGAGACAGCCACAACAACACAGGCAACCATGCAAGAAATAAGGCCAGCTACTGAGTACATCAGACCCCCAAATATAACAAGGATAGTGACGACAAACCATGCACCGAATGGAACTGGGGCACATGCGCGTTCTCAACATCGCACGGCCTGCAGCCAGATAGACTCTGCCACGTCTGTGCATGGTGTGCACAAAAGAACAAAAAAGCCAACCCACATCAAGAAAAGATGTGTATGAACAAAAGGAGGTACAATGAGCGTATTACCACAGCAGCGAAAGACATTGAGAAACAGGATTTTTTAGCACTGGCCCAGTGGCTGATGGAAAAATAAGCCACGAGGACGGCCAAAACGAGACAACAAGCATGTGCGACGGCGTAGATGGGATCGAGGGATGTGGTGAAGATACACAAGCCTTCCATGCCACCGACATACAAAGCAGTAAGATAACGCATGTTGAGAATAACGACGACCATAACGGCCCCGCCAACACAGTCGTGCACAAAACGTCGCCGCAATGCAGTAAGAGCGGTATGGCGGATGAGCGTGGCGTTAGTATGCGAGATGGTGCTCCCATAGCCGGCCACAACACGGACGCACCCCACGAAAATGAACAAAATGGCTGTGAGACGGTTGACATCTCCGACCCGGTGTCGCAGTTTGAGCGCCCTGCCAGTTTGAGCCCCCTGCCAGTGGTTGTATACTTTTTTTGTAAAATAGATTTGAAAGCTTTCATTGGATCGATTAAAAATATCTTAATGCGCAATTGAAGAGGAAGATCGGAAGTATTTAATGTAACCTAAGAGCAATTTACTCTGAAAGTATTAAAACAGAGATAATAGTGAAAGTTGGGATATTCTGAGTGTCAGTGCCAGTGTTAGCCTTACCAGATCATGGCCTCAAAAACTATTTTCGCAAAATAAATTCAAGAACTTCCAATTGGCTGATAAAAAAAAAGCGGAATGTGTAATTGTAGAGAAAGATCTGAACTATTTAATAGAAACAAGAGAAATTTGCTTTCAAAGCACCACAAATCACAAATTACTGTGATAGTTAGGGTAGTTTTAATGTTGTCTCTATCCGCGCATGCGCAGAAGCAACAGAAGGGCGCTCAAACTGGCAGGGCGCTCAAACTGCGACATCGGCAAGACACAGGACAGCTACAATACATGCCCCAGTACAAACAACACCGAAGTGTGGCATGAACAGAAGGACCGTGCAAGACGCCAAGTTGCCATGCCAAAGAGTGGAAGAACCGCAACCCAACATTTTCTGAGATATAATCTCATTATAATCTACATTTCTTAAGCTTGAAGTAACTTTTATTTTAAAAGTGGCAAGCTATACCTCGTCGGGAAAACAAACAAACTCAGAATAGTTCAGATTTGTGCCACAGGGTGGTGCATGCTTAGGACTGAACTTTTCCACTTGGTGGTGTCAAGTGACCTAGATTGGTCATGTGACAGCTGTTGTTGTGAAAATGGCTGGGTCAGTGGGTTCAAACCCCATACAGTCCAAAACCTTTTTACATTCAACAACAACAAAAATGTTTTTCATCTATATGTGTTTCTCATTGAATTATGCAATGCAATTGTACTAACATATATATCTAACATTATGCAAATATATTTCCTGATTGAACTACTCTACAGAAAATTGAAAATACCCCAGTTTTACTCTCCACTCACCCAACCATTTTTAAAACAAGAGCTGCCAGCTAGTCCCAGCCTCAGACCCCACCCTGACCTCAGCACTACTCTCCCTCCACATATTTGGTTCTATAAACATAAAAACTAAACAAGGTTGTCCTTGGAGAGCATTTGTCAGAGTACAGTTCCCGTCGGCATGAGGTATAACTGGAGACTTTAAATGGCTAACTTTTGCGATATTTGAAGTGCAATCATGCAACATTAATTTTGGCAAGCATGCCAAAACTCTGAGACAATAGGCTTCTGCGGAAATAGGCTCTATTAAATTGACTCAATATTCCCTTGTGTGTGGTAACACATGCTTAATAAGGGCACCAGTATCCAAGTTAGATATGTGGAATAAAATCTATATAATTCTTTTGGTTTTCAGATTATGATGTTTTCATCGGACTATGCACTTGAAATCACCGTGACTTTGAAATTTGAGCTTCATTGGGCCATTTTTCCAATGGTGTGTTGACTAACTCGTAACTGACACACGTAGAATTCAAAAGTAAGAAATCATAAAACATGTCCACATTCTGGAACGTCAGTCACAAGGTGTTGTCATAAAAACCACTCGATGGAATGTGCTTATACACACGCATAAATAAAACCCATAATAAAATAACACCAGACGACAGTATTGTTCTGAGATTCAGTTGTTCTGCTAAGATTCGCGAAGATTAAATGCCCATGACTTTAGAGCAAACATAAGTTGCACTCGAGTGGCTTGTGAGTGTATTGAGTGGCTTGTGAGTGCATTGAGTGGTGCATGAGTGTATTAAGTGGCGTGTGAGTGTATTGAGTGGCTTGTGAGTGCATTGAGTGGCTTGTGAGTGCATGGAGTAGCTTGTGAGTGGGTTGTGAGCATTGAATGGCTTGTGAGTGCATTGAATGGGTTGTGAGTGTGTTGAGTGGCCTGTGAGTGCATTGAGTGGTTTGTGAGTGCATTGAGTGGCTTGGGAGTGCATTAAGTGGCTTATGAGTGCATTGAGTGGCTTGTGAGTGCATTGAGTGGCTTATGAGTGTATTGTTTGGCTTGTGAGTGCATTGGATGGCTTGCGGGTGCATTGAGTGGCTTGTGAGTATATTGACTGGCTTGTGAGTGCATTGGATGGCTTGTGAGTGCATTGGATGGCTTGTGAGTGCATTGAATACTTGTGAGTGCATTGAGTGGCTTGTGAGTGCATTGAGTGGCATGTGATTGTATTGAGTGGCTTGTTAGTGTATTGAGTGGCTTATGAGTGTATTGTTGGGGTTGTGAGTGCACTGGACGGCATGTGAGTGCATTAAGTGGCTTTTGAGTGCATTGAGTGGCATGTAAGTGTATTGAGTGGCGTGTGAGTGTATTGGCTGGCTTGTGAGTCCATTGGATGACTTGTGAGTGCATTGAGTGGCATGTGAGTATTGAGTGGCTTGTGAGTGTATTGAGTAGCTTGTGAGTGTATTGCATGGCTTGTGAGTGTATTGAGTGGCTTATGAGTGTATTGTTTGGGTTGTGAGTGCACTGGACGGCATGTAAGTGCATTAAGTGGCTTTTGAGTGCATTGAGTGGCATGTGAGTATATTGAGTGGCTTGTGAGCGTATTGTTTGGCTTGTGAGTCCATTGGATGACTTGTGAGTGCATTGAGTGGCCTGTGAGTGTAATAAGTGGCATGTGAGTGTATTGTCTGGCTTGTTTTTGTTTTGTTTAGTTTTGTCTATATGAGTGTATTGAGTGGCTTGTGAGTGCAGTGGATGGGTTAAAGCTAGGCCCACATCAATCCCTGGACCAATATTGTGTTGAACTGTCATTATATATATATTCACGGTCTCTGACTATATTCAAAGACTGTGTATATGGGTTGTTCTCAGAAGTTGTGTACCAATAGTGTGACATCAGTACCACAAAATCAAAACGCTGCCAAAGTCCTATAAACAAGTTTCCTCAATGTGTATGTCCTTTTGCATCTGAATAATTGAAAATAAACATATTCTGGCATTTTTAAGTAGGTCAAATGATGCTCACACCCAATAAATAGCAGTATAGCATGGAAACCAATTGACTCCAAAATCAAATATTTTCCACACAAAACTTGACATTTTTAGGACATTTCACATGCCACTTGCTTTATAAACAGTAGTAATAATAATTTGAAACCTCATTGCTATGGTTTTGTCTTATTTGTGAATATTAAAGAGAAAAGCAACAAAATATTAGCAAGGTAACAGTCAAAGTGGAAACAACAATTTTACACAAATGTTTGGCTCAAATTTCAATGTTTAGGGGCAATTTCAGGATTTATCTTTTACTACACCATAACTGGGTCCACGCATAGTGTCAAATGGTGAAAATAGTTCCTGTACTGTATCTGTCTGTACTCTGTGTTTGATACAGAGTTTCATAGTACTTGCAAGTGGAAACGAAATGTTACGATGTTAATGACTCCAGAAAAGGTTAACTATTTCATAATTTTAATTTTTTTTTTTAGAAATAAATGTCTTCACCTTAATGAAGACATTGTATATGACCATTTGAAGTGAAATGAGCTGTTGTTCAGAGGTTTTCATTAAGTTTGTGACACTTTATTTTCAATGCCGTTGACAATGTCACAAATTAGTGATGTAATTTTCGATGTATTTAGCTACATCCATCCCAATAAGATACATAATACACAATATTAACATTTACTTTTGATCTAAAATATCTCCCACATTATTGGGCTAAATGATGAAATCTAAATATTGACACTCCAATGATGGGCTTCTTTGAAATATGCATTTCAAGTAGACTACCTCAAGTGGTACACAGTTTCTGAGAATGACCCATATATCTATGTTTGTGTTTCAATATGATGCCACCATCTGGCTGAATCCGTCTGTACCATTATGCGGTAAACCATATCGGTGGCACCATCAAATGGCAGAGTTAACAACACTTGCGGTTACATGAATTAAAATGGATGCCACTCTGGTCGAAGTGATCAAAGTTAGTAAAAACCATCAAAATTAATATGAAATGTGTGCAGTCGGCACAAAAAACAAGCTATTAACAACCTATACATGGTGAAGCTTCAGTGGAGTATGATGATGCACGTTTCCAGCGCCGATTAACAGAGGAGTAATGATTGGAACTACCCTAAAACTTAACCACCGTTTGGTATTACCATATTCTCACGGGTTAATGCCCTGAACATTTAAATTGGCAAATCACTGAAGGAGGCGGATGGGCGTTTAACAACACATGGGCGTTTAAGAGGTGAGCATTAACCCACACATGGGCATTAACCCGCGAGAATACGGCATATATAGATTAGATAAACTACTATCACTTGAATCAGTACAAGTATTAGCTCCTCACCCTCAGGCAGCTTTCACACCAACAGATCAATAGAGTGTTGACCCTGGTCAGCTACATCTTGACCTCCCTTAGTGACCATAGCAACCATAGGAGGGTCCGTACACATGTAAAGATATGGAATTCAAGGCTATTTCAACACTTATCAAGGCTGAAATTTTAATAGGAATTCAAGACTATTTTCATTTGGACTTAAGGGAAAAATCATCAATGGCGAATGGTGATTTCAGACTAATTTAGATCAGGGGGGGCAGCTTAATGGAATTCAAGGCTTTTCACTACTAATTACCCCAAATAGGCTAAATCCCAGGCTTTTCAAGTCCTTGAAATGTGGCAAGACTTTTCCCGTACGGGCACTGCCATAGTAACCACAGTTATATCCCACGCACCCCACCCATGCCTGTATGCATGTAGCAGACCCTACTGTGTCCCCCTCCCCCGTAAACCCTCCCGCCCCCACCAATATAGCATATCCGCACGTGCTCTTCGAACGCGCTATTCTGCAAACGCGCCACTGCGCAGGGGTCCATCTGAGGTGATATCAGAATGCTAGAATAGCATACCCGTCTAGGTTACTCTCACCTTTTTTGCCCCTTTGTTATAAAAAAAAACCAGCATATTTCAGATTGAGTCCCATGATTTGTAATCTGCGCTTCAGTATATATTATATATATATTATATATATTATATTTATATAAAAGCTACAAACTGGACGGGGTTCCTGTCTCTGTACACACTCAAGTCTATCCGCAAGCTATCCTCATCAGGGGCCTAGCTTGGGATTTTCAGGCGGTTCGCAGATGGAATAAGACGCTATTGGAATGAAACGCGATGAAATAAAACACTATAAAATATCATTTATCGTAAAAACAAAAAATTGTTAATTGTAATCTCAGCTGATACGCAGCTGCGTACCTGCGTATAATGGAAGCAAGGCTCCTGCCCACGGAGTCTGCCTGTCGTGCTAAAGTATGCTAAACTGGTGGCCTAGAAAGGCAAAACCAGGAGCCATCAGTTTCCATGCCATATAAGAAACAAATAACACATGGAAACTTACAATCGCAAGATGCACCTTGCACTACGAGGTTAGGGAATTTTAGTTTGAAATGGCATAGTCCGACAGTTTTGAGTTTCTGCAATATTTCTTCTTTTTTTTTTTAGACAAATATATTAGGTTGATTAATATAAATATAATTATATGGAAATTGTGAATAAAAATTTGTTAAATGTCTATAATCTACTAATAGTTTGAAGTAACTATCATTTTAAAGGATTGACTTTGAAGACATTCAAAGGGAAAACATGCCACATTAATTTTGGCATGCACATCGAAATACTGGACACCCTAGGTTTCGGCAGTAACAGGTCTATTAAACTGACTTAGTGTTCAGGAATAAATCTAAGTAAGTGTTTTGGTTTACAAACCAGACAGGATGGCCGAATGAGTTAGAGCGTCCGCTCCCATATTGGTAGATCGTGGGTTCGAATCCTGGTCGAGTCAAACCAATGACTTAAAAATTGATACTTGTCACTTCCTAGCCAGACGCTCGGCATTATTAGGATAGGGCAAGGAGCAGTGGAATGAGGAAGACCAGTCGCCTGCGACTGAAATTTCCCCTGCTTAAATAACTAGAGTACACACAAAAAAAGAAGAAATTGTATGCTTTCATCAGACTATGCCGCTTTAACTATGTTGAGCAGCTATGCTGTACACTATACAGCCTAGGCTGCTCCCACCATTTTAATGTACAGAATGGGGTGTGCTGCACACAATGCATCCCCATCACCATGTATAAACCAAATGTGATTGCTTCAACGGCTGGAACACCAGTCCCTCGGCGCTGACAAAATCTGTGTTCAGATGAATAAAATATTTACAAACAAAAAACAAACAATAACTAGGACAGCGGAAGTGACGTCATAAGTGGCGAGGTGCGCTCCTATGGAACGCTGCTTCACAATTCGTCAACCAGGTGGCGTGTAAGTGCAACTCTCCGCTGCTTAACGAAGCATGACTGCAACCAGCTTGCCTTGGCAACCGATACGGTCTGGTAGGCTTCTGTAATCTTCTTGACCTCCTGGAATGTATAAGAACAAAAGGGGAATGCAGATAAAGGCTGAGAAACATGTGTAATAAAAGAGAGCCTGTTAGAGTTCCCCATGCACATCTGACACCATGTAGTGTTAGAGTAGGACGTGAACGCTGTGAGTCCTGTTCAACAATGATTCTTTATTCACGTCACCCCATCATGTGACCACCCGCTGCTGGGTCCGGCCTGCTGCTCACAGTTATTAAATACATCTCTGCCAATTTGGATTTCCACTGCTGTGTATAACTTACAGCGTCATCAAAGGTCGGTTGCTCTCATACCAAGTCTATGTGGTGTGGGAGGTTAAAAATTCCTTGGGTCAGTAAAAGTGTAGGCTTGGGCTTTCTATCGACGAACTGTCTAAGGGTGAAAAATGGCTAACTTTAGAGCAATTTGAATTGAATGAACCAAAAATAATTTCGACAAGTTTTGCCAAAACTCCTGTAGCTATAACCCAGATCTCAATCTCCCGATGGTCACGTGATGTAGGTCACTCAGTCACATTATCCTGACACTGAGCTAACCAGTCCTTGCCCTCTCCTATTAATGCTGAGCGCCAGGCTAGGAATTGGCAAGTATCAATTTTATAAGTCATTGGTCTGACTCGACTGGGAACCGAACTCTTGATTTCCTGCTCGTGAGGCCTGTGCTCTACCGATTCGGCCACCACGCCTGGTCAATTATTCTTTGACTGAACGCGGTGGTCGAATCGGTAGAGCGCAGTAGGCCACACTAGTTACATAATTCGTTGATTATTTAAAAAGCTTTTTCTTTTCTTGTTTTTAAAATTTATTTTTTACTTAAGGTTGCATAGTCCGATGGTTTTGAGTTTCTGTCATTTTCTGAGAAAATATATTAAATTGATTGTCATAATTGACCTTACTTTTTAGTTCGAAGAAACTTTTATTTTAAATGATTAACTTTCGAGATATTTGAAGTGTAAACATGCTACATTAATTTTGGCAAGCAGTTTTTGTTTGTTTGTTGTTTAACGTCCTAGCAACATATAAGGTCATATCAGGACGGGTACCGACTTGTGACAGTGCGCAAGCATGCCAAAACTCTGACAATATAGGCTTCTGCAGTAACAGGGTCTATTAAATTGACCTGTCTATGTGGCAACCGATGCTTAATAAGTGCATCAGTATCTAAGTTAGATATACAGAATCAAATCTAGATAATTATTTTGGTTTTGAAAATGTGATGCTTCATCGGACTATGCAGCTTATATATTAGGTTGACAATCAATCATAAACTGTTCTACTTTTTTATCTTTTTGTTTTGGTATTGGTACATTAGTTGTTTAAGTAGGGGAAATTTCAGTCGCCGACGACTGGTCTTTCTCATAGAAGTTGGCCCACCCTTTACTTCAGAATAACTTTTTAAAATAATCAACCATCTTGGCCGATATTTGGGCTGCAAGCATGCAAAATAATTAATGCTTACACAACATTCTGATGGGTTTTACATCACTAAATGCATTGATAAACAGACTTTTGGACTCAGTATTGGTGCAGCCAGTCTTCACCACATGAGCACTATAATTATGACAGGTCATAAGCCCTGTTTACACAGGCGATTTAAAACGCCTCATATAAAACGACTTGCCTAATCAGATTTGCCGTGTAAACGCGACACTGTGGCGTTTTAGGGCTGAATCGATTCATATGAAACGCTTCATGTATACCACCTCGGGAGGTGGTTTATATGAAGCGATTCAGCTGGTTCCCGGGCGGCGATAGTGTAAAACAGCAGTGCTCGCCGGCTACAGGCTCAGCTGTAACTATCGCTGGTGCCCGGCAGTGTTATGGACCGATTAGGCCAAAATCTATTGAATGCGATCATATTTAACAGAATTTCATACTCAAATAATGAAATTTATTTAAATTAACCCTAAATTCCAAGCGATATTAGCCGGTACATTGGTGTCGTTATTCATATTGTAAACTAAACAAATAGAAGTACTCGCCGGCTACAGGCGCTCCACTAAGGCTGCTGGTTCCCGGTCTCCGACACACTTTAAAACTCGCTCGTGTAAACGCGCCACTACATCGCTTCATATAAATCGATTTGCCTAAATCGCTTCACAATTGCCCGTGTAACCACGGCTATATATAAACAGGCCGAATCTGTTAACAGGCTATTATGCCTAACTATATAAACAGAATAGGATAAGTATAAGTTATGGTCACATCAGGACGGCACATTCTGATGGGAGGTGGGGAGGAGGGGGGAGGGGGGGCAAAGAAATGAGGAATACTTACATTACTACCCAAGTTAGATTTTTTTGTGGTCAGTTTATTCATCTGAACATACATTTTTTTCAGCACCAAGACACTGGTCTTCTGGCCGTTTACATTTAATTGTAAATAGGTAGATCAGCGGGTACTTAGGTAGGGCATATTAGTAGATTATGATGGCGGTTAGTGTGTTAGTGGGTTACCTATAGTAAGTTCAGTATTATGGGCTAAGATGGTGGGTCATTGCAAAAACTGTGTTGCTATTATGGGTACAGTGTAGGTGATGTAAATGGAGCCCTCCCCCTAATAATCTATATAGATGTGTTTTGGTTTTTGAAAAATTATGACTTCATTGGATCGTGTAGTTTTAATCAAAATGAATACCTTTTTTTTTTAATGAAAAAAAAAATCAATTTAAACGATAGATTAAAATATATATAGACTACTTACGTCTTTAACATGTGACGTCATTGGTTCTGTTACGATCACGTGGGATGTGCAGTCCTCTATGTCATCATGCACGTCACCGTCATATGTAGGGCGTGTTAAGGATGGACTAATGGGTAGAACATTCGCTTTCCATCCAGGGATCAATCCTCGGCCGAGTCAAACACAACATGCATGTTGGCTGCAGGCTAACATGGGTAATTTGCACACGAGGCGCTGTCTATTTTTAGCTTTCTTCACGAATCGCACTACGCTACTTGCCTCACTTCTCCGCGGGTCGCTGCTCTGTCTACTTCGCTCTCCCACCCACCCAACCCTTTGCTAAGAGGTTTGAGCGCTGTTTAATTTCGACTGAGAGCTAGAACTTCCAGCCCCAATAACTTCACAGATTATCATTGAACTCCTCTTGTTGCTCGGTCTCTGTACCTGCCTGAACGATACTGCTCAACCGTCGATCGGTTATGATTAATTTTATGTTAAATAAATATAATAAACTATATTCTGTTTTTGTTCCATTTGTCCGAGTGGGTGAATTAACATGTGACTGAGTGGGATATAGGGCGGCAAGGCATTCCAGTGGGGCAGCACTATGTTGCCATGAGTGCACACTGTCACAAGGTAGTCGGTACCAATCCTGATACCAGCTGGGATGTTGGTTGGTTGTTGGAGCTTTATGTCCTGAAGTCAAACCAATGACACTTTTCACTATCTAACCTGGCTCTCGGTACTACCATATTCTCACAGGTTAAAGCCCATGTGTCGATTAACGCCCCTCCCCTCCCCCTCACTTGGCTAATATTTTGTTAACGCCCACCCATTAAATTCCCGTGTGTGCATAAACACATACCCCCCACTTCAGTGATTTGCCAATTTAAACACCCAGGGCATTAACCCAAGAGAATACGGTGCTAGGATAGGGTAAGGACTGGGTTGCTTAGTATCAGGATAATGTGACTGACTGGGATATCGGGCCATGGTGCCGGAGGCTCAGTGGGCAGCACCCTAAAGCTTTAATAGTCACAAGTGTCTTAGTATGAGCAGCAGGACTGTACCACTTCATATAATTCATTAAATCTATTTACTAAGAAAGACTTTTATCTAGAATTCTATTTGCCACAATTATTCTTTATAACAGATTTTTAATTTCAAGTGTCTTTTGACATTATATTTGATTGCATGCTTTTACATGATTGAATGGTTCAATGAAAACAGTCAGAATAAACCCTTCTCGCCGTGAATATGGCCTTTGCGGCAGGCGGGATGGTCGAATGAGTTAGAGCATCCGTCTCCCGTGTTGGTAGATCGTAGGTTCGAATCCTGGTCGAGTCAAACCAATGACTTAAAAATTGATACTTGTTGCTTCCTAGCCAGCTAGGATAGGGCAAGGAGCAGTGAAATGATGATGACCAGTCGTCTGTGACTGAAATTTCCCCTGCTTAAACAACTAATGAACACAATTTTTTTTAAAAACATTTCGCTAAATAACAACCAGTCAATCATAAAACCTGTATCCGTCCCTGATATGACATTATATGTTGCTAAGACCTAAAGCTCCAGCAAACTAACAATACACACACAGCAGTTAATTAACGTTCACTACCACACTACCAGTGCATTATTCAAGTTACTATGTGTAATATAAAAGGATATGCAATCAGATATCTGCTGAGGGTACCCCGGACACTCGCCGACAATCCGATGAAGCACACAGCCACGCCACGCATAAAGCTCGGCAGACCTTCACCGACATTCGACGTCGACGCGACTGGGTTCCGAGCGGACGACACACCTGGCGGCGGTTGGTGGCGGCATTTCTTGCTTCGCGGTTTCTCAGCCTCGCTTTCGGAACCGGAGTAGTCTACAACCGGAAGAGAGAATGGAAATTGTAACGTGGTGGTGATGGTTGTGATTGGTTGGTTGTTGGAGTGTGTACGTCCTGGCAACAAATAAGGTCACATCAAGACGAATACCAAAACGGGAGAGGGACGCTCAACTCATTCGGTCATCCTGTCTAGTCAATGACAATACAGGGTTAACTATATAAAATCAGCAAAAAGCAGGGTTCATACTAGATAAAGGATTCACCCGGGGAAATATGAATACATATACAAAGAATAAATGTTGCTTCTTAGATTGTGAAATTAGGCTCTCATAAAGACTCATTTCATTAGCCCAATTTTTCGACCGTTTTTATATAAGGCTGGTCTTCACCCGTGTACTGTAGTACCGGGTGAATCTTTTATCTAGGTTCATACCCATTTTGACATAAAATTTCAGCACTTTCCATGACCTTTCAGTGCAAAATTCCAGGACATTCTAAAGACGTTTAGTAAATTTAAAGTACCCCAAAACACAGACATATTTATAGTTAATTCATTGCGCAAGATGTGAAGTGTAAATAAGCATAAAAAATAACGAGTGTATGCATAGTTTTAATATAAACATTTATGAGGCAGGATAACAAACCCACAAAGATCACTTTAAATACAAAACACCACTGATTAAAGTTTGGGCATGTCAGCGAATATCGGTTTTAATATAATATAGTCATGATTTTCCATTTTCCAGGATTTGGAAGGATCTTCAGACAAATTCCATGATTTCCAAGGCCTGGAATCCTAAATTATCAAATTCCATGACTTTCCAGGTTTTCAATACCGACACAAACCATGAAAAGACATTCCATGAACAGTTAATTAGAGGCACCCATTTTTTTTTAGTTCTATAATAAAATAATTCATGTAAAAACACAAACTGGATAGACCATCCAGATCTGTACAAACCATTTCCGGTTGAAGTAGACCCTTTTCGCTTTGGTAGCTGCTGATGACGCTTGTAATAGTAGCTAGTTTTAACAGTCAAGGTGGATTGATTGATCGGTGGTTTCTTTACGCTGTGTCAGCAGCATAGGCCATATTCACGGCGAGATTTTGTTTGTTTGTTATTCAGCCATTGCTTTTACATATACTGTAAAAGCATACAATCAATTATGTGTCAACACATTGCTGATAAGAGCTTATCTATGGTGGTTTGGTTGGTTGTTGGAGTTTTACGTCCTGATAACATCTAAGGTCATATCAGGATGGGTACCGACTTGTGACAGTGCACATTCATGGCGATTTTATTGTGCTGCCCCACTGGGTGACCAGGCTGCCAGCACCATGACCTGATATTCCACTCAGTCACATTATCCTGACACTGAGCCAACCAGTCCTTGCCCTATCCTAATAATGCCAAGCGACTGGCTAGGTAGTGACAAGTATACATTTTTTAAGTCATCGGTTTGACTTAACCGAGGTTCGAACCCGTGTGTTCGAGTCACTCGAACTCATTCAAGGGAGAACTATTTATGGTAGTTCGAGAGGATAAAGTAAGTGTCATATAATATCCCTAATATATTAAAGTTGCGTAATCCCATGTTTTTTTTTTATTTCTTTAGGTAAATATATTAGGTTGATAGCTATAAATTTACATTACATTAGTTTGAAGTAACGTTGATTTAAAATGACTAAATTAGGAGATATCTGATGTGCAAACATTAATTTTGAACTCTGATCCCATAGGCTTAAACAGTAACATGTTTTTATTAAATATACTTAGTGGGGACTTCTATATAGCAACAAATACTTAATAAATGGCACCAGTATCTAAATTGGACAAGTATGTTCAAATCTAGATAAGTGTTTTGCTTTAGAAAATGTAATGCTTTTATCGAACTGTGCAACAAAGAAGGACTGCAGGACATTAGAAAATGTCCAGAGAAGGGCCACCAAAATGGTTCCCAGGCTAAATGATCTACCCAACAAAGACAGGCTTAAGGCCTTGAATCTACCAAGTCTGTTCTATACATGCGCTTGGGGTGACATCATAGAAATATATAAGCAAATATCTGGATTATATGCCATAAAGGCTCCATACATTAAATTGGAAATATGACCAAAGGAGACCAGAGGACAGAAACTTCAAAATCCCAGGACCAACCGGCGAGTGAGGAAAAACTTTCTCCTTGATAGACCGCCAAACACATGGAATAGGCTTCAACCTGAAATAGCTATTATGCCTAATTATATAAACAGAAGAGGAATAAGTATAAGCATAACATTAACTTCTAATGCTATATCAGTCAATGTCAATAGCCTCGATTAAAAAAAAAAACACTTCCATGTATGGCTCGGTGTTATTACACCTGCGTTACTTCAATACAGTGGTGCTTTCTACCCAGAGAAATGACACCAGTCCCAGAACGCTACATACTAGAATATAGCTCCACAAGGAATAGCAAAATAGTATTGCACACACAGAACAAAAAAAACATAATCGTACATATCACTAGACATCCAAACAGTTCACGTTGGTGAGCGGCTTGATTTCAAATGGGCCTCAGCCTTCGGCGTTGACCCATGTGAAATGCCACCTCCCCCCGAGTTGGACTATGACGTATGTCTGTGCGTGTGTAAAGTGAGATTGTTTGACTGGGCGGTGGACAAGGATACACGTAGGTTGGCACGCCTTGCGACACGAGGTGCTTCCTGAGGAGGCGCTCAGTGCCGTACCAGTTGAAGCCAGCAGTCGAGTGGCCGAGTCGTGGCAGGTGCACACTGGCTGAAAACACATGAAGACACACATGAACGGGTATAGATACATACATGTACATAGGTACAAGTATATATAGATACAGCTACACATACACACATGAACATGTATGGGTACATATATATACATAGGTACACGCGTATGTACATACATGGATACATACACACACATGAACATACATGTACATAGATACAAGCATATATAGATACTATACATACACACACATGAACACGTATGGGTACATATATGTATACATACATACAAGCGTATGTACATACATGGATAGATACACACACATGAACGGGTATAGATACATAAATGTATACATGGGTACAAGCATATGTATAGATACAGCTATACATACACACATGAACAGGTAGATACATTCATGGACATAGGTACAGCTATACATACACACATGAACAGGTATAGATACATACATGGACATAGGTACAAGCGCATATATGTGCATGCAGAGATACATATATATATACACATATGTACAACTACAAGCGTATATAGATACAGCTATACATAGACACACATGAATAGGTATAGATACATACATGGACATAGGTACAAGCGTATATATAGATACATGGATACATACACACAGGTGAACAGGTACATACATGGACATAGGTACAAGAGTATTATATACATACATGGGCACATACACACGTGAACATGCATAGATAAATATGTGTAGGCCTACATAGGTACAAGCGTATGTACATACAGATATACATACACACACACACAGACACACATTTACATGCATAGATGTACATAGGTACAATATATATACACGTGTATGCATAGATATATATATCCATAGAGTGGTACAAACGTATATGGACCACAATTTTGGTTTCCACATTACAATGGTGATAATTGATTTGTTGGTTCTTTTGGGAGCAAGTCAAATAATTAGTGGTATCTCCATGTGTTTGGTATGTTAGCAATATTACGTCTATTTAAGCTATCCCACAAAATGTATCAAAAGTATGCTTATATGATTTTGTGCTAAAGTGAAAATATGAAAATTTACACAACAATACCTTGCAGTTACCCCAACATTTTTTCAACTTTTTTCTTGGAAGACATAATCTTGTTTGCTTAATTGTAATCAATAAAATATTGCTTGAATTTGTTGTGTATGTTAAAATGATGTTCTGGATGTGTGTTTGATTTCCATGTTACACAAGTGATTTCAACGTATACCTTAATCTGTATGAGATCAAAATCAAAAAGTGAATTCGCTTTTTTTCAACTCTCACATATGCACATGTAAACCATCATATGAACATCTTTGTTTGTTTGTTGTTGTTTTACGTACTAGCAACATCTAAGGTCATATCAGGACGGGTACCGACTTGTGACAGTGTGCACTCATGGCAACTTTATAGTGCTGCCCCACTGGAAGACCAGGCCACCAGCACCTTGACCTGATATCCCACTCAGTCACATTATCCTGACACTGAGCCAACCAGTCCTTGTCCTATCCTAATAATGCCGAGCGCCAGGCTAGGAAGCAACAAGTATAAATTTTTAAGTCATTGGTTTGACTCGACCTGGGTTCGAACCCACGACCCCACGATCTACCAACACGGGAGATGAACGCTCTAACTCATTCGGCCATCCCGTCTGGTCTATATGAACATGGATTCTGCTATTACTTGGAATGTTTTCTGCTATTAATAGTATTAAATGAAATGTTTACACTTTTTGGTTTCCCTGTCACACACTGTGGTGCCCAATTTCAGAGGTTTCATTCAAAGCTGTGAATGTACCCTGCTAAAAAAATTGACTCTAGCTATCCAAGAATAATGATAACCAGACGTGGTGGTCGAATCGGTAGAGTAGAGGCTTCCCATGCGGAAGGTCGGGAGGTCGATTCCCTGTCGAGTCAAACCAATGACTTATATAATTGATACTTGTCCTAGCCTGGCACGCGACATTATTAGGATAGGGCAAGGACTGGTTAGCTCAGTGACTGAGTGGGACATCAGGTCATGGTGCTGGCAGCCTGATCTCCAAGTGGTCCAGCACTAAAAGTCCACCATAAGTGTGCATTGTCACAAGTCAGTACCCATCCTGATATGACTATGGATGTTACTAGGACGTAAAACTCCAACAAACAAACAAAGAATAATAATAACTATCTAAGTTCTAACAAGATCAGGCAGACATTACCTTTGTGTTCCTTGGCAGCACGCTGCAGTTTGCGGAGTCCCTCACTGAGCGCAGAAAGTTTGATTCCTGTCAGTGTTCCATGTCGGTCCTGCGTTTGTGCCACCACTAGCGCCACCTGTCAGTAAACACAAACAAAAACAATGCTTAGAGGTGGCTAGTACGTAAAACAACAAACAAAACCTATCAGTAAATACTAGCACCATCTGTCAGTAACAAATACCAGAGTCATCTGTCAGTAACAAATACCAGTGTCATCTGTCAGTAACAAATATCAGTGTCATGTTTCAGTAACAAATACCAGTGTCATCTATCAGTAACAAATACCAGTATCATCTGTCAGTAACAAACATCAGTGTCATCTGTCAGTAACAAATACCAGTGTCATGTTTCAGTAACAAATACCAGTGTCATCTGTCAGTAACAAATACCAGTGTCATCTTTCAGTAACAAATACCAGTGTCATGTTTCAGTAACAAATACCAGTGTTATGTTTCAGTAACAAATACCAGTGTTATGTTTCAGTAACAAATACCAGTGTTATGTTTCAGTAACAAATACCAGTGTCATCTGTCAGTAACAAAAACCAGTGCCATCTGTAAGTAACAAATATCAGTGTCCTCTGTCAGTAACAAATGCCAGCACCATCTGTCAGTAACAAATACTAGTGCCACCTGTCAGAAACAAATACAAGTGGTGTCTGTCAGTAAGAAACACAAGAATCACTTGTCATCTGTCCGGAAAAAAGACCAATGTTAAATGTCATTAACTAATACCAGTGTCATCGGTCAACAACAAAATATCAGCATCACTTGTCAACAACAAATACCAGTGTCATCTGTCCGGAAATAATACCAGTGTCATCTCTCAGTAACTAATACCAGTGTCATCTGTCAATGACAAATACCAGTATCACTTGTCAACAACTAATACCAGCATCACTTGTCAACAACTAATACCAGCATCACTTGTCAAAAACAAATACCAGCATCACTTGTCAACAACAAATACCAGCATCACTTGTCAACAACTGATGTCAGCATCACTTGTCAACAACAAATACCAGCATCACTGTCAACAACAAATACCAGAATTCCGAATAGCATATCACCTTATGCTTATGTATCTAATTTTACTGGCATATCCAGAAAAAAAACACATCGGATTGGGGGGAAACTTGTTTTTGAGAGATTGGCAAAGTGGCAAACACACTGAATCATGAATGTCGTGAATCTGAGTGTTCTGTGTTTTGTCACTGAGGGTGCCAGTCCAATGCTTCTAAAACATCGTAAAGAATAAATAAATAAATAAATAAATATATATATATATATATATATATATATATATATATATATATATATATATAAAATATATATATATACACACACCACAATAAACATAAATAACCTAGCATGGGAGACGGACGCTCTAACTCATTCGGCCATCCCGTCTGGTCGCGGATTGGGGAGTTTAATTAAAGATGCATAGTCCGATGAAAGCATCAAATTTTCCAAACTAAAACATTTAGCTAGATTTGGTTATACATATCTAAGTTAGATACTAATACACTTATTAAGCATTTTATTTCCACATAGAAGGGAATACCAACCAATAGAACCTGATATCACCAGACGGGATGGCCGAATGAGTTGAGCGTCCGTCTCCCGTTTTGGTAGATCGTGGAATTTGAATTCTGGTCGAGTCAAACCAATGACTTAAAATGTTATACTTATCAATTCCTAGCTAGGTGTTCGGCATTATTGGGATAGGGCAAGGACTGGTTGGCTCAGTGTCAGGATAATGTGACTGAGTCTGAGTGGGATATCGGGTCATGGTGCTGGTGGCCTGGTTTCCCAGTGGGGCAGCATTATATAGTTGCCATGAGTGCGCACTGTCACAAGTCGGTACCCGTGCTGATATGACCTTAGATGTTGCCAGGACATAAAACTCCACCAACACAACACAGAAAAGATGCCTGAAGTTCCCTTCTGTTACCATGACAATAATTTGAATAAAGAAAGCTGTGAGTTTTACGTCCTGGCATCTAAGGTCATATCAGGATGGGTAGCGACTTGTGACAGTGTGTACTCATGGCGACTTTGTAGTGCTTCCCCACTGGGAAATCAGGCCACTGGCTCCATGACCTGATATCCCACTCAGTCAAATTATCCTGACACTGAGCTAACCAGTCCTTGCCCTATCCTATTAATGCTGAGCACCAGGCTAGGAAGGGACAAGTATCAATTTTATAAGTCATTGGTTTGACTTGACCGGGAATCGAACTCCCGATCTCTCGCACGCGAGACCTGCGCGCTACCGATTCGGCCACCACGCCCGGTAGAAAGCTGCGAAACTCACATATTCGTTTCCTCTTCGCTTTCCTGGCTCACCATCAAGACCAATGAGATGTACGTCGCCCAGCGACAAATCTGGAGAAAAAAGTATATTACATTATTAAACTTTCATTTTGGGGTTATATAAAGTTGCGAAATCCGATGGTTTTGAGTAAAAGACATCTGCTACATGTTTCAGATAAATATGTTAGGTTAATCATTATAGATAGATAGATAGATAGATAGATAGATAGATAGATAGATAGATAGATAGATAGATAGATATCTTATACAGTGGGAAGGCAAACTTTGCCTATACACCGCTCCTATTGTTCTTTCTTGGTAATATCAGTCAGAAATATCCATAATCTACTTTACTTTAGTTTGAAGGAACTTTTACTTTAAACGCGATTAAAAGCTAAAGAAAACGAATTTTAATGTGTAAACTATTTATTGCAGTAAACAATAAAACCTATTTAAGATAGCTATCACGAACGTGTGTATAGCTTTATTATTTTATCAGGAGGTAGAATAACAAAACCACAAAAATTACTTTCAGAACAAAGTTAAAATTCAAAAACTTGTCAAAACTGCTTTTACCAACAACAAAAAAAGAAGAAAAATTAAGATTTTCCACGCCCTGGATTGGGCGAAATGAAAGGTCCGGTGCCTGGCTCACCCCTCATTTCTCCGGCCAGTTCGTACTGCTCCTCGACCAGGGCCGACTTCCGGGAGAGCGCCGAGAACAGCCCGCCCGACCCCCACGACCCGGAGTCATCTGGAAGGAACAGACCGCCGCTAAAGCCCCAGTCACACTACAGCTTGCGGCCGCTTGCGACCACGTTGGATCAAAGAACCCACAGTCACCGGCAACCGCCTTGCGACCAAAGCAATGGTCGCCGATTTGTTTGCGACTATTTTGGTCGGAAGTTTATTAGTGCAGTAGCTGCAACCTCGTGACTAAAAAAAGGTTGGTCGCAATAGATTCCAAAATGGTCCTCTGTGGTCGCCGACCTCCTTGCAACCATTTTGGTCACACGGTTTTTTTTGTGCAGTAGCTGTAACCTCCTTGCGAATAAAATGGTCACAAGGAGGTCAGCAAACACTGAGGACCGTTTTGCGACCTGTTGTGACCATTTTGCGACCAACCTTTTGTGTGTGGTTGCAAACAGTAGTGTGACTGGGGTATAAGGCTGCTCAAAGTTACAGTCAACCAGACGGGATGGCTGAATGAGTTAGAGCGCCCCTCTCCCATGTTGGTAGATCATGGGTTCGAATCCTGGTCGAGTCAAATCAATGACTTATCGTCCGCGACTGAAATTTCCCTTGCCTAAAAATCTAATGTACCAAAAAAAATAGTCCGATGGTTTTGAGTTTCCACCATTTTCTGAGATAACCATATTAGGTTGATCGCTAAAATCTACCATGCGTTAGTTTGAAGTAACTTTGCTTTGAAAATGACTAACGTAGGGGAAACACAGGTTAGACATAAGCAAGGTAGATATAAATAAGTAAGATACATAGGTAAAAGGCTCTAAGGCCAAAAGAAAAACAAAGTTGGTGATTGTTCTTTTGATCACACAAATCAGAGTCGGGAGGGCGTTGTTTTTTTTTTTCTTTTCTGGCATATGAGATACACGTAATATGTAACTAGATCGATGGCCGAATGAGTTGAGCATCCGCCTCCCGTTCTGATAGGTTGTAGGATTCAAACTCCTGGGTTCGAACCCAGGCCGAGTCAAACCCGTGACATAAAAGTTGATACTTGTCGCTACCTAACAAACAAGTGTGGGATATCAGGTCATAGTGCCAGCGGCCTGGTCTCCCATTGGGGGCAGCACTATAAATTCACCATGAGTGCGCACTGTCACAAGTCAGTACCTGTGCTGATATGACCGGAGATGTTGCTAGGACGAAAAACAACAACAAACAAACAATCAATTGTTCCATCCGTACCGACACAGTGCACAATGATGGCGTCCCCAACGACATCGGGACGCGTGACGTCACCGGTGACGTACTTGATGCTGCGGTCTGTGACGTCATCAGCAGACGCCGTGCTGACGTCATCCTCTTCGTCATCGAATTCATCGAGCTGAATGTTACACGATGTGTAGTTGTTGGACCTCCACAGAGACTCGCTGAGAGGAGGAATTAAATAGAGAATTAAATCCACAAGCTGAGTAAATTAGATTAGATTAGATTAGATTAGAGTCTTTGAGCTGTAGGCTCTGGCAAAGTCGGAGACTCCACCATCAAGGCCCACTACATGTGGTGAGGATGCTCTGTTCAGTTTTGTCATGTGCAGTAATGAGTTTGAATCTGCTGGCGTTAGATGGGTGTATCCTGGAATATGAGGTTCATCTGGGCCCGTATGCAGGAGTCAGTGTTAGCGGGGTTTGGTGTTACAGCCTATTACCGATTAGCTATCGCCGATGTCAGGAACTGTGTCAAGTGGTATGCAGGAGCGCGTAACACTAACATTTTAGCTAAACGTGAAATTATTTATAGATTTGGGAAATCCCTCTGCGTCTGTACCCATATCTGAGGCTTAAATCTATTCAATGCGACCATATTTAACAGAATTAGATACGCAACAAGTGAAATTTATTCAAATTAACCCTAAATTCGAACCCTCCTTAAGGCTACCGGCGCATTGGCGGCGATATTACTAGTTATATTTTCGAATCGACGAACGTAATGTAAACAAATCGCCGCCGCCGCCAGTATGGAACGCAGCGGCGGCGGCGATTTGTTTACTTTACGTTCGTCGATTCGAAAATATAAGTATTAATATCTCCGCCGTTACGGCGGCAGCGTTAATATTGCTTCGAATTTAGGGTTAAATTGATCAAATTTCACTTATTGCGTATGTAATTCTGTTAAATATGACAGCATTGAATAGATTTGGGCCTAATAAACTCGGTAAACCTGATATTTTTTAGGGTTAAGGTAACACCGGTTAAGCCTTTGGTGTTAGGCCTAACACTGACTCGTGCATACCATTTTTTCGCCGCTAACCCGGAATTCCCGACAAACACCGTTTTGCCTCACTAACACTGACTCCTGCATACGGCCCCTGGTATCGCTGTTAACACCATGTCAAGCTTCATTGATTCCTTATGTAAAATTAAAGAACAAAAATTAAAGTTGCATAGTCCAATGGTTTTGAGTTTTTGTCATTTTCTGAGATAAATATATTAGATTAATCGTTATAACCTACCTTACTCTCGCTTGAAATACCTTTTTATTTTAAATGGCTAACTTTTGTGATATTTGAAGTGCAAGCATGGAAAATTAATTTTGGCAAACATGCCCAAATTCTGACACCATAGGCTTCTGCAGTGACAGATTCTATTCAAATGCCTTAGTATATTCTCTTCTGTGTGGTGCCAGATTTTAATAAGTTAACCAGTATCTAAGTTAGTAGAATCAAATTGTTTGGGTTTTTTTAATTTGATGTTTTCATCGGACTATCCAGCTTTAAAGTCAATACAAATTTAAAGAGGGAAAAGTGAAACTTCATATTTAATTTTATTTTCTTTAAGCGATTCCAACCAATTCATTAAATATTCATGTGTGAAATATGTAGCTAACAGAACTATGACCTATATTATAAATAGGGTAAAGCACAACTTCATATGTTATTTAATTTTCTTTAATGATCCAGTGAAGGGATTCCAACATATTGATTAAATATTCATGTGTGAAATGTGTAGATCCCAGAAATATGACATATATTATTAGGCTTAGAACTTTTTGTTTCTAATTTAATTATCTTTAAAGATCAATTAAACCAATTTCAACATATTGCTTGAATCTTCATGACACGTGCAAATCCTAGAGATCTGACTTATATTAGGCATCGGGCGTTGTGGTTAGGAGTTCGATTCCCAATCGAGTTAAACCAATCACTTATGGGACATCTGGCCATGGTGCCGGCGGCCTGGTTTCCCAGTTTGGCAGCACTATAAACTCGGCATGAGTGTGCCCTATGACAAATCGGTACTCATCCTAATATGATATTGTAGTAGTCTGGACATGAGCTCTACTACCACGCGGTAGCAGCAGAGACTACGCCGTACACCTGCGCAGTACCTACGCACTGCACCAGGTGGCGGCACGGGTAGCCACCGGTCAGACCCCAACTGGGCTGACCTCTACTGCGTGTGGCTGACCCCCCCCCCCCCCCCCCCACACACACCTATAGAGTCGATGTGGGATCTGGCGAGTCAGGAGGCGGGTCAGACAACTACTGACGCCGCGGAGAGCAGATGGTTCAATAAACCAAGGGTGAAGCGTACACTGAATTGAATCTTGGTGTTCTTCCGTGTGTGACTGTGAGTCGGAGGGCCGTGGGCCATCACAATATGATATGTTGCCAGGATGCAAAAACTTAACAAACAAATAGTTCTCACCCATCTCAGATTAACCAGACAACCTTTGTTAACAATCAAATGATTACGCAGGGGAATTTTTCAATCGCGGTCAATTAGCCTTCCTCATATCACTACTCCTTGCCCTATCCTAGTAATGCCAAAAGCCAGTCTAGGCAGCGATAAGTATACATTCTGAAGTTCTTGGTTTGACTCGACCAGGGTTCGAACCTGGGGGTTCAAATCCCATGACATACCAAAATAGGAGGTGGGTACTCAACTCATTCGGCCACCCTGTCTGGTTCTGTAGTAAAAATGTTGATGTGTACTACTTTGGGGGGGTGGGAGGGGGGGGGGGGTCTAGAAAAGTAGTACTCTTTGTACTACCTTGAAAATGTTGACAACTTTGGACGCCTCATATTTACTACGCTAGTTAAAGTTCCTCTTACCGTCTTTTCATTCTGCGCTCTTCTCGTCTCGCTTCCTCCTCCTCCTCCTGCTTTGCTTTCCTGGCTAGAGTCTCTGCTCGCTGTTAGATAAGTTTAAAAAAATTAGGTTTCTCGATATCAGGGAAATGAATACAGTGTTTGTACCAAGGCAGAAATAAAAATCCTACTTTTGTGCAATCAAAATCTTAGTTTTCCTCCAGTACTTAAAATATGAAAAACCAAAACAGTCAGACATTTAACAACATATATTCTGAATAAAGTAACTTATTGCATTAGCATTCCAAAGAATTCATGACATTCAAGTTAAGTTTTAAACAAGAAATGTAAGTAAAATGTGACGGATTCGTCCAAAAATAATGCAAAATTATCAAAAGTCTGACTTTATCCGACAAATACGTGAATATCCGACGAAATTCAGACAATCCGACTCTGTACAAACACTAAGAATAGCAAGTTTTAATCAGTATGCCACCCGGCCGGTGTGAAAAATTGACCCGGATGGGAATAAGCATGTAATATCACTCTAATATAAGTCCTAGATATTCTGCTACTCTTTCCAGTGTTTTACCACCTAGAGAAGCTGCTTTTGTCTTCTTGAGTGCTTCTACCACTGTTTACACACTGGGCATGGTGGCCGAACGGTAGAGCGCAGGCCTCTCGTGCGGAAGATTGGGAGGTCGGTTCCCGGTCGAGTCAAACCAATGACTTTAAAATCTATACTTATCGCTTCCTAGCCTGGCGCTCGGCATTAATAGGATAGGGCAAGGACTGGTTAGCTCAGTGTCAGGATAATGTGACTGGGATATCGAGGCATGGTGCAGCGGTTTGATTTACCAGTGGGGCAGCACTATAAAGTATCCATGATTGCACACGGTCACAAGTCGGTCCCCATCCTGATATGACCTTAGATCAGGGATGAAAGTGGTCTCCGAGAAAAAAAGCGGAAATGCTGATATTCTCCCATAGGTTTAGCATTGTCAGGGAATCGCGGAAAAATACCGGAAGTCAGGTCTCAACTAGCCTTGTTGTGATTGCATTATCGCCCATATCTAACAGGTTCTTGCTTAGGTTTTATGTTCTAACTACATCTAAGATCATATAAGAACGGGATTCGAACCACCCAACTGTTGTTATATACATCGCATCTTTTGGAATGTTGTTTAACGTTAATCGGTGGATATAAGAAATCCCAGAAATCCTCGAAACCGCGGAGATCTTTCATCTGTTAGATGTTGCCAGGATCTAAAACTCCAACAACCAACCACTGTTTCTGAAGATTAACGTTTTGGATTTCTTGACATTGATGGTTATTTTATTTGCATTGCACAAGTGGTTTATCTTTTCTAGTTTATGGTTCAAACTGTTTATGAAAAGATGCAATAAACAGTTTGAACCATGAACTAGAAAAGATAAACGACTGACTAGAGTAGGGGTGAATGACAACTATGTCTAAATCTGAGCAAAAACTGCTTCAAATAGGAATTAACTGTGGAGTGGGTGGTGGTTCCAGTGCGAAGTGTTTATCTATATTAGCACAGAGGCATGGGGGGTTTGCGATTTCCTAGGAAATCACATATCCCCCCTAGCCATCGCAAACCCCCATGTTTGGCGGTCTTAAAGCAAGCACATGTGCTTTGTGCAGGTTTGTTTTGCTTTTAAAATTCCCACAATTCACCGTGACGCTGGAATTACAAACTGCTCTTTTGTAAAAATTGTATTCATGTAAGCATGATTAAGCCACATTTATTTTTATATAAGGGGGATCCCTCACAAGATGGATTAATTGATTATTTTTAATTTCATGCCTGTCGCAGCAAGGGCCATATTCACTGCAATCACTCACAAGAAGGATAATTTTTGTCAAAGATACTAGACTATATCATTAAGAAAAGCCAGTACAATTATCTGTATCATTATCCTACATGATGCTGACTTGAATAAAGGCCAGGGGACCAGGCTACCGTTTTTAGCTAATGTGTGGTCGGAATTACGAACTGGACTATCACAAGATGTTTTCATTAGGATTAATCCATCTTGATCCTCCTTGAATACATTTTATCCCCCAGATCTGGTAGAAGTTCAAAATCAAACATATAGCGGCCATGATTCGGGTGATAAATGCTACAAAGCATTGGGGGTTTGCAATTTCTAGGGGGGTTTTGTGATTTCCTCGGAAATCGCAAACCCTGGGGTGTGCGATGTCCAGGGGTTTGCGATTTCCTGCTACACCGGGCCACTTTAACCGTAAGCGGTGAATATCAAATCCGCGGAAATCCGCGAAATCGCGGAGATCTTTCATCCCTGACTCTGGGTAGGGGGTGAATCTTTTATCTAGTGCCTGCCTACCTTTCTGTTCCGACAAGGTGTGGTGTTAGATTAGATAAGATTAGATTGTTTGAGCTGTATGCTCAGGCCAAGTCAGAGACTCCACCATCAGGGCCCACCATATGTGGTGAGGATGCTCTGTTCAGTTTTGTCATGTGAAGTAATGAGTTTGAATCTGCTGGCTTTTGCTGGGTGTATCCTGGAATCTGTGCTTCATCTGGGGCCATATTCATGAGCTCGGGGTAGCGCTACCCTGAGGCTGTAACCGGGGGGTACGCTACCCCCCCGGCTAACGGTGGAAAATCCTTATTCATGAGCTCGGGGTAGCACTACCCTGGGGCTCTATCCGGAGGGTACGCTACCCCAATTTCGACCCAGGGGTAAGCCACTATCCCGAGGGGATAGTGAGTGTGTGTGGTTCTGAATCTATTCAATGCGATCATATTTGATAGATTTAAATACGCAATAAGTGAAATTTATTCAAATTAACCCTAAATCCGAAGCAAAATTAACACTGACGCCGTAACGGCGGCGATATTACTATTTTTGAATCGCCGAATGTAAAGTACACAAATCGGCGCAAAAATGGCCACCGCCGTCGCCGCCGAATCGGCGTGAATTCCTTACGCCCAAATCTATTCAATGCTGTCATATTTAACAGAATTACATACGCAATAAGTGAAATTTATTCAAATTAACCCTAAATCCGAAGCAAAATTAACACTGACGCCGTAACGGCGTCGATATTAATATTTTCGAATCGCCGAATGTAAAGTACACAAATCGGCGCAAAAATGGCTGTCGCCGTCGCCGCCGAATCGGCGTGAATTCCTTATACCCAAATCTATTCAATGCGATCATATTTGATAGATTTAAATACGCAATAAGTGAAATTTGCTCAAATTAACCCTAAATGCGAACCGATATTAACCCTGACGCCGTAACGGCGGCGATATTGATATTTTCGAATCGACGAATGTAAAGTAAACAACCCAGCGACTGGCGGGAATTCCCAAATCTATAAATAATCGAACGGGTAGCTATCCGCACCGGCTAGTGCATTGGTGAATACCCATTGACCCAATTAATCTCCTCCGTTAACCCGCAGGATACCTACCCAACGGCTAAGCCTATCCTCCGGCTAACCGTACCCCGCGCTCATGAATACGGGCCCTGGTATTGTTGTTAACACCTTGTCAAGCTGCCTTTTGAATGACTGTACACTGCAGTTTGATTGATTTCTAATGTAAGCTGGTATTATATTGAAGAGCTGGATTCCTTGGACATAAAGATAGAGCGGTGGCCTAATTGGTAGAGCGCGGGCCTCATGGAAGGTCGGGAGTTCAGTTCCCGGTCGAGTCAAACCAATAACTTCAAAAGTGACACTTGTCACTTCCTAGCCTGGCACGCGGCATTAATAGGATAGAGCAAGGATTGGTTAACTCAATGTCAGGATAATGTGACTGAGCTGGATATTGTTTGATTTCCCAGTGGGACAGCACTACAAAGTCACCATGAGTGTGCACTGTCACGAGTCGGTACCCATCCTGATATGACCTTAGATGTTACCAGGATGTAAAACTCCAACAACCAACCAACCTTTTTGTTCCGCCGCTCCTTCTCCTCCACACTCAGTGGTTTTCGTGCTTTGCGCGTCACTTCCGGAAGTACCCCGGTCAGGAGGCCAGCGTTCGTCCTGCGCAGTGCGCACCCATCACCAGCACCCTCCTCCAGGTCCGCTGTGTGTGCTGAAAGGAAACCAACCACACCCCCAGGTAAATTCAGTCATCCGCAGCACGCGTAATAATAACAAGGTTCCCACCCTTTTTCAGGGTTCCTTTTTTAATGGCTTTAAGGACCATTAAAACTGTTTTTATAAGGACCAAAATGAAGAAATTCCACAGCTTTTTCAGCATGCAATAACTATTATCTGACAGTGTGGACTCTGGACGTAAAGCCCACAATCTACCATTATCCTCACCGAGATAACGCTAACCCTGGGCAAAAAGGAGGATATAAGCTAACGCGGGATAGGATCATGTGGAGAGTGCAAACACCGCTCTATCCATCCGGTTTAGTTTTTTTTACCGCTATCCTGGTTCTATCATTGGGATAGGGTCGCTAACACTGCTCCATGCATACCAGTTTTCTTTTTTACCGCTATCCTAGTGCTAGGTGCTATCCTCGAGATAGGGTTACTAACACCGCTCCATGCATACAGTTGGGTGTTTTTTTTACTGCTATCCCAAAAGAAAAACTTGTTTTTATTTAACAATGCCTCTAGAGCACATTGATTTTTGTATCATCGGCTATTGGACATAAAAAATATGGTCATTCTGACATATTTCTTTGAAGGAAACCTGCTGTCGCCACATAGGCTACTCCTTCCAATAAGCACCAAGGGGTCTTTTATACGCACTTTCCCAGACAAGACAGCACATACCACAGCCTTTGATGAACCAGTTGTAGACCACTGGTTGAAACAGAGAATAACCCAAACTGCAAATGGGTCCACTGAGCAGGATCGATAGATGATCGACACCTTCACAGGTAAACACGCTACCACCTTAGCTACACCCCACTCCGCACCGCTATCCCAGTGATAGGTGCTATCATCGGGTTAGGGTCGCTAACACCACTTCATGCATACAGCCCCGAATGTGCCTACCTTGCAGAAGTGCCTCCATGGCCGCCCGGTCGGAGGCGGTCGGCTGCAGTGAGTAATCCTTGCCTTCATACATGTAGATATCAGCGCTGGTTCCCGGCTGGGCCTCATCCCCTGATTCATCATCTCCCTCGTTATCCTCCCCAGCCATGGTCTCTGCAGAGAGGGTCGCCTGGAACAAAGTAAAGCTTGTGTTATTTAACGATGCCTCTAGAGCATATTGATTTTCGAATTGTCGGCTATTGGACGTCAAATACATGGTCATTCTGACATATTTCTTTGGAGGAAACCCGCTGTGACCGCATGCTACTCCTTCTGATAAGCAGCAAGGGGTCTTTCATATGCACTTCCTCACAGACAGGACACCACAAACCACAGCCTTTGATGAACCACTTGGCCTGGAACAACGGAACGCAGGGTACAGAATGGTGCGATAAGTTGGTTGGTTGTTGGAGTTTTACATCCGGGCAACGTCTAATGTCATATCAGGATGGGTATCGACTTGTGACAGCGCGCACTCATGGTGACTTTATAGTACTGTCTCACTGGGAGATCAAGCCGCCAGCACAATGAGCTGATATCCCACTCAGTCACATTATCTGGACACTGAGCTAAGCCATTCCTTGCCCTATCCTATTAATGCCGAGCACCTGGCCTAACAACAAAAATACCTTGAAGTGCATGTTTGGTACTATTTATGAATCGAATTTTTCATGGTTTTGTGTAATTTTTAATGACTTATAATAATACTTTTCGTATAATTGTAGGGTTTTCAGTACTTAATTTTCGCATTTTCAAAAGTTAATACCTTTTAGGTTTTATATGCCCAGTACGAACCATGATGTATAATGCAAAGTGTAGCATACACTTAGCATTTGCCACAAGAGGTTGACATGATTTTATTGATGCATAGCTATCATTTAATAGTCTGAGTGAGTAGGTTGGACGATTTCAGATGGGCTGACACTGAACGCTGAGGCCCACTTGAAAGCCTCCCCCAACGACGATAAGTATGATGTTGACGCATATGTACAATCACGTCTTTCATTTGGGTACTTCACATATACAGGGATATTCTCCTGTTCATTATATTCTGGTAACTTCATATAGCACTAGTGCAATTCGGCTGAGCAGATAAGAAACACTTTTTAGGTTTTTATGACCAGTACAAACCCTGTCTATGATTACCCCCCCCCCCCCCTCCTGTCTCCCTGACACCGTGAATCCTTAACCAGGGATGAAAGTGGTCTCCAACAAAAGACGCAGAAATCAAGCCGAGATAATTAGACTGACGGCGAATTTCCCCGAAACCGCGGATTTTCGCCCATAGGATTAGCACTGTCAGGGAATCGCGAGAAAATGTTGGAAGTTAGGTTTCAACTATCCTTGTGCCTATATTATCGTCAAAATCTAACTCGTTCTTGTTTGGGTTTTATGTTCTAGCAACATCTAAGGTTATATAAGAACTACCCAAGTTTTGTCATAATACATCCTGATTCCTTGGCATTAGCTTAACGCTAATCAGTCAATATAAAATATCGCGGAAATCGGCGAAATCACGGAAATCCACGAAATCGTGGAGATCTTTCATCCCTGCTTACCAGCAGCTCCTTGTCCGTCACGTCGGTCCAGGCCCCGTCCACAGTCCCCCCTAGGATGGTCTCAAAGTCCACCGCCTCAACTGTGCTGTCGTCATTCTCCAGCAGCTTTTCAACGCCAAACTTCAAGATGTCCTTCAACTGCAGGCAGGGTCCGTACACATGCGAAGATATGGAATTCAAGGTTATTTCAAGGCTGTTTTCGATAGGAATTCAAGACTATTTTCATTTGGATTTCTGGAAAAAATAACAATGGCATAGGAAGTAGGATGTAGGCCATTTCAAGGCAAAACAATAAGGGCATAGAAAGTGGGTTCAAGCAGGAATGGGAATAAGATAGGCAGGGTGCGTACACAAGTTAAGATATGGAATTCAAGGCTTTTGAACTGTTTTTATTTTTGATAGGAATTCAATACTATTTACATTTGGATTTCAGGAAAAAACAACAATATATATATTACAAATAGAGGGCTGAGGGTCGCCTCTTACAAAGAAAACAAAAAGAAAGAAAGATAGAAAGTGAGAAGGAAAGAATGAAAGAGAGAAAGAATAAAAGAAAGATAGAAAGAAAGAATGAAAGAGAAATAATAAATTAAAGAATGAATGAAAGAATGAAAGAATTGATTTGAGGTTGTTTTACGCCACGTCAGCAGCAACGGCCATATTCACGGCGAGAAAGAAAGAAAGTGAAAGCCAGAACGAAAGAGAAAGAATGAAAGAAAGCAAGAAAGAATGCAAGAAAGCAAGAAAGAAAGAAAGAAAGAATGAAAGAAAGAAAAAGAAAGAAAGAAAAAGAAAGAAGAAAAGCAAATATAAACCTCCGAGGTGTCAGGCCTCAATCCGGTCACACTGCCGGTGTATTGTGTAACTGCTACCAGGGCCACGTTCAGGGTACGCCTTGGACGAGCCTCCACGACGTTTTTTGGCCTATTTGTGTTTAGGGTGCGCATCGGAGTCGACTCCGAGATGTCTCGCTTTTCAGGTAGGAGGCAAAAAGCTTTTCCAAAATGGCTGCTGAATTCAGTGGTTTCACCCAATCAGAGCTGTTCTTTTCAATTGCAAATGGATGCATATTGTGGATGCCGCCATTTTTGAGGCACCCGACATTCAGACTAGCGCAACATCCGGATTATCTCCAAGACACCTCCGAGCGTACCTTGAGCGTGGCCCTGGTCACGTAGGACACTGGATCTAATGAAGTCACTGGGCGTTGGCTGCAGGCCTGAAATATACCACTCTCATACCAGCCGGCGTAGTGTTCACTAGTTACAATTATTACACCAGGAACGCGTTCAAGTGTGTGCCTCGGAGAAATACTGGACGTCGCGCTAAATGACTTTAGCTGTCGAGTGCCTCCAAAATCGTGGCCTCCATAGCATGCAGCCATTTGCATTTGAAAGAACAGCTCTGATTGCCCATGATCATTTTGGAGGCGTTTTTGCCTCCTACTTGAAAAGCGTGACATCTCAGAGTCAACTCCGAGGTGCACGTTGAACCCAAATTGGAGAAGAAAAAAAACCGCGGCGGGCCTATCTCAGAGTCGACTCAGGCGTACCGACGTGCATTTCGATGGGGCGCCTCACCTGTAGTGCACTGTCGGCTATCAGGTCATCACCTCCCTTTGCACTGTCAGCCCCAAGTGAGAACTGATCGCCTTCGATGACGGCTTCGGTTAGTCGCAGCTTGGCTTCAGCCCGCCGAAGGACAATCTCTTCCACTGTGCTGCGTCCCACCAGACGCACCACCTGCCGGGAGTCAGAAGTCACACAGAGGTCACATGGAGGCCATGATTTTGATAAATGTCACACATAATCAGGAGCTAAATTGTGTATGCTGCTTATTCAGGGATGAAAGTGGTTTCCACGGAAAATGGCGGAAATCAAGCTGAGATTATTACACCGACAGCGAATTTCCGCGAAAATGCGGATCTCTCCCTCCCCCCCCCCCGCCCCCGTAGGATTAGCACTGCCAGAGAATCGCGGGAAAATGTTCGAAGTCAGTTTTCAAATATCCTTGGTGTGCCTATATTATCGCCCAGATCTAACTCGTTCTTGCTTGGGTTTTCTGTTCTACCAACATCTAAGGTCATATAAGGACGAGATTCGAACCCAATTGTTGTCATATACAACCAGATTCCTTGGCAGTTTGTGAAACGTTAATCGGTAAATATAAAAAATCGTAGAAATCAACGAAATCGCGGATATCTTTCATTCCTGCTTATTGGTGGGGCTAATTGACACTGCCATGAAGGTGTTATATACCACGTACATGCTAGTTTTAAAACCCGGTGGGATGGACAAGCAAGTAGAGCGTTCGCTACCCGTGTGTATCATTTGCGACTGAGTCAAAACAAAGACTTACAAAATTGATACCTGCAAGGAATTTGGCATTGCATTGTTTATTTGTTATTTAATATCCTGGCAACATCGTCGATTATATCAGGACAGGCACCAACTTGTGACAGTGCACACTCATGGTGACTTTATAGTGCTGCCCCACTGGGAGACCAGGCCACCGACACCAGGACCCGATATCCCACACAGTCACATTGTCCTGATACTGTGCTAACCAGTCCTTGTCCTATCCTATTAATGTCAAACACCAGGCTAAATAGCAACAAGTATTAATTTGATAAGTCATTGGTTTGACTCGGCTGTTAATGGTTATTCAAACTTTTGACCTTCTGCATGGAAAGCCTGCACTCTACTGATTCGGGCACTGCGTCCGGTTTTGGCATTACAAGGATAGAGCAAAGACTAATAATAGTCCGCAACTGAAATGCTCCCTGCTTAATCAACGGATGCTAACAAATTGTGCATCTATAACATGGGTAATTTACGGGGTGGAGATCGGCCAGAATACCACCACCCACGGTGGCGCCACCTAGCGTTAGCCCACGAACTAACTCGCCTGGCGACCGCGCCGATGTGCGCGCCGCCTGGAGGATACCCTGGAACCCACTCGCCACGGCCGTCGCCGGGCTGTACCCTGCACGAACTGACTTCACTTTTTGATTTTGATCTTATATTGATTGAACAATACCTTAATATCACTCGTGTAACACAGAAATTAAACACGCCTCCAGAACATCAACATACACAATAATTTCAAACAAGATTATATTGATTACAGTTAAGCAAACAAAATTATGTATGACAAGAAAAAAGTTGAAAAGAATTTTGAGGAAATGCATGGAGTCGATATGTAATTTTTTTTTGACATTTTCAATGTATCACAAAATCATGCAAGCACATCTTTTGTGGGATAGGTTAAATAAATGTAGTATTGCTAATATACTTAACACACAGGGACACCAATAATTATATAACTTGCTATCAATAATAGAAAGCATTAAAACATCGTAACATGAAAGCCAAATATGTTTGTGCAGTTTCAGAGAATGACCTATATCTCACTTCCAGTCTTTCTAAATTTTCTTTTTGTATTCTTTAGTGACCTTAAGACCTTACCTTGACGGGCCGGGTTTGACCTATACGATGTGCGCGCGCAGCCGCCTGAAGGTCATTCTGCGGGTTAAAGTCGCTATCCAGGAAGATGACTGTGTCTGCTGACGTCAGATTTAGGCCAACGCCACCTGGGGGCAAAGCAGTTTTAAAATAAGGTTAAAGTTGCATAGTCCGATGGTTTTGAGTTTCTGCTATTTTCTGAGATAAAGGCGTTAGACTAACCGTTATAATGTATTTTGCTTTCGCTTGACATAACTTTGACCTTAAATGGCTAACTTTGGAGATATTTAAAGTTGAAAACTTGCCAAATTAACTGACAAACAATTCAAAATTCTGGCACCATAGGCTTCAGTGGTAACAGGTTCTATTAAATTACACCATTATATGCAGCCACACATACTTAATAAGTGTCCCACTATCTAAATTGGATATTTTAGGTTTTTTTTTTTTTAATATAGTTTATTCATTGAATAAAGTCTTTTGTCAGTGCCGTGGCACTGGTCTTCCAGCCATGTGACATTACAGTTATTTACAATATATGTAGTCTGATATTGCCATCAGCAGCTAGCTCAAGTCAGCTGAAATAACAATATTAATCATTCCAAGACTTACATATGGTATAGTTTGACAATTCACCTATAAGATAGTAGTTGTATGTTGTATACATACATACTTAGATACATACATGTGTATTGCTTAGACCGTTACATTACGGAGTGGTTAGGTGCATAGTTTCCCTTCACAGGTTTGTATGCCTACTGTGTGGTGAATTGTATTATCATGTTGTTGGAGATGGGATTTGGAGATGGAGTGTTAGTAGAATGGTTTGTTTATTCTGTTAGATGGAGTGTGGTTAGCTTGTGGGGTTGTGCTTAAAAGGGGGGGGGGGGGGATTATTGACTACATGAAGTAGTTTAAGTAAATAGGTTGTTAGTAACGATGGGATAAACTATGCTTTCAGGATAGTACATTTCAGTCATTTAGTAGTCTAGTACAGTCTTTATTAGTGTCTATGTTTATAGCAATACTACCAGACTGATATGAATTTTCTGGAGTTGATGGGCAAACAATTTGTAAGGTGGATAACTTGGTTTGTTGGCAGCATGTATGTAGAATCAAATCTGAATATTTGAAGTTGAAAACATGCCAAATTAATTTTAGCCGGATGAGTGACCAGACTTGATGGCTGAATGAGTAACCAGATCAAACATAGGCAAGTATTTTGGCTTCCATGGTGAGGGGCTGCGTATGTATAAATAGGATGATGGGTGGAGAAAAGTTGATTGCGAGCTTGAACCTGCGCGAGTGCTGAGCAGGAAGAGGAAGGTGTCCGACTGCTCGTTGAAGCTCTTGATGGCCAGGTAGCGCTCCTCACCACGAACCGACCCATCGAGCCGCTCATAGCTGTACCCTGCGAAAACACCAAACTCGTTAAAGCTGGAAACAACACATCCAAATTTTAACTTTTCGAAGGGAGGAGGGGTACATTAGTTGATTAAACGGGGGGAAATTTCAATCGCAGACAATTGGTCTTCCTCATTCCACAATTCCTTGCCCTATCCTAGTATTGCTGAATGCCAGGATAGGTGGTAAGGGAGTGCAGGGAAGAAATATGGTAGGCCTATAGTCCTTGGAGGATGTTCCAGAAGATCGGGATAGTTGTTCAGTTGGGTAAGGGAATCATTATTAAGTGCTTAATCTTGAACTACCTAATTAAGTGAAGTATAAATATGTATGCTTATGCAAATATTATTAGATACAAAGGAATTGGTTTGTTGCATGGTTATGTGTATGCGTATATATATATAGATATATATAAACATATATATACAGTAAAACCTCTCTATACCGACCCCTCCACAGATTGACCGTTCCCCTATATCGATCGCTTTATTTGGGTCCCAAAAATACCATTGTAAGGATATTCTACATCTCTAAACCGACCACCGCCATAAATGGACCACGTAAAGTAGGTCCTATGGTCTGTCGATTTAGAGAGGTTTTACTGTATATACCAGTTTTACTGTTAAGGCCAGGCGCAGCTGGCATACAGTGCACAGGGCCGCTCACAGGGGGCACCACCGTGGTCTATGTCATAATAACAGGGTCAGCTAGATAGGATAAGTGCTAACTATTACATAGGGAACTGAAGATCGGTAGTGTCCTTGTTTATATTCCCATAATGGATTATAGAGCACATATATATATATATATATAGATTAGTTAGACGAATCTTACCTTGGTATAGATGATGGATAACTGTTGTTTTCCCGAGGTATAAGCCTCGGCTAGACGTGGGTGAGGGAGAGGTAAGCACATCCGGGTACAGCAATCTTTACCTACTAATTCAGGATAAAATGATCTCTAAAATTCTAAATACTAATGTTTCCTTGGTACAAGCAAGGGACTAGACGTGGCAGGGTGTGGAGGGTGGGCCCTCACCCACGTCTAGCCGAGGCTTATACCTCGGGAAAACAACAGTTATCCATCATCTATACCAAGGTAAGATTCGTCTAACTAATCTATTTTACCTCGGTATATAGCCTCAGGCTAGCCGCAGGCTAGGGAGACTTTACGTAATATCATTTTATCCTGATATTTCATTTTATTTGTTTATGTTTTGTGGTATGGAACGTTCGTTAACCTTATATGTTTGTGACCATGGTATGTTTCTCACCTTTTTTTACCTTAATGTTGTAGCAGTCGCCGTGCGACGCCACTTGGCTTTTCCAATCGCTTGTTATAATGTCTAGCAAACGATCGTTCGGTCTTCCATCCTGCATGCGCTAGTATGCGCTTGACCGAAATGCCTAAGAGGCGTGCCTTTGACACCATGGCTCCTCTTGTTGAGTGTGACGCATATTTGTCCGTATCCACTCCTGCCATCTTTAGGACATTAATTGTCCATCTGGCAAGCGTATCTCTTGATATGCCCTTGTGTGGCTTAATAAAGCTTATCAACAATTGTCTTGAGTTTCTAACTCCTTGTGTCTTGGATATATATGTTCTGATCGCGGAAACTACACACAGTTTCGGATTGTCTTTGAATTGTGTTACATCAATTGACGACAAAGGATCACCTAAACGATTAGATTTTAACAATGTTGTCAAATCGAAGGTCGCTTGCCTTCTATCTATTTCCAGTCCATCGAGTGAAAGTGCCACTATAGTCTGGCCTCGATGACCTGTGACTAACAGTAATAAAAGTGCTAACTTAAACCCTAATTGTTTTATATCTAGAAACCTATTATGTGGCCAATCGTTAAACATTTTGAATACCAGTGACACATCCCAAAATCGGTCATATTTTGGTTTAGGTGGGTTTCGTTCATAAATTCCCTTTAGTACCCATGATATAACATGGTGTTTACCCATTGTATCTCCCCTTGTTCTGGGAAGGATAATCGAGAGAGCGCACCTGGCAGCATTAATTGCGCCGTAACCTAGCCCTTCTTGTTCTAACATTCTAAAGAATCTGCACACTTGGGCAATAGTTGGGTTCATGGGTTTAACTTTGTGAATAAGACAATAAACGCCCCATTTTTTCAAATATGTGGTATACATTTTAACTGTTCCTTTTCTCCACGCATGTGACACTAGCCGTTCTTGTGTAATTTTGTCTAAACCAAATTGTTCTAGGTATTTATTTAGAAAAGGAATGCAAGCAACGGTGTTGTTGCTACGTTGCCGTGATGTTCCAGAGGGCCTTGGTGAGTTAGATTTCCTCGGGATTTTGGGAATCTGAGGCAATCTCGGGCTGTCGAGGCTAGTCCTGCTAGCCACGGCTGTGTGTCCCATTCGGGGACGATCAGGATGGCGTGAGACCGGTCCATCTTTATCTTTCGTGCCACTCTGGTAATGATGTTGAAAGGGGGAAAAATATAATAAAATTCATTTTCCCAAATCAGTGAGAAAGCATCTATGTGCCAAGCAAATGGTTCTGGGTGCCATGAAACATATCTGTTAACTTTAAAGTTATTCCTTGATGCAAATAAGTCAACCATAGGTGAACCCCATTGGCGACAAATTTTGTTGAAAATTTTTATGTTTAAATTCCATTCTAAGTGGTCGTGAAAGACTACTCTTTTTGTCAGCCAGGACGTTTTGCGATCCTGGGATATGTGATATGGTTAACCATATTTGATGTTTTTGCGCCCAGTTCCAAATACTTTGTGCCAAGTTATTGCACTCTTTTGACTTTGTACCTCCCATATTTCTGACATATGCCATGGCCGTAGTGTTATCTGTAAGCAGTTGAACAGTATTTTTCGGTATTTTAATTAGACTCAAGAGGCCTAAGTAAATCGCTCTTAATTCAAGAACATTAATATGGTCTGATTTTTCGTTTTCTAACCATCTCCCTCCTGTTGCTACATCATTTCGATGAGCTCCCCAACCTTGTAATGACGCATCGGTAGTAACTACCGTGTTGGGTTGATCCATTCTAATGGGATTGGAAGAGTTATTAATATTCTCGATCCACCAAGATATATCTGTGTAACCATCCTGGGAAATGTACATTTTTCTTTCAAAGTTACCTTTTGTACGTGCTAACGCTCTATTCTTGTCTATTTCTAGAGACTTGAAGTGCGCCGCCCCATAAAGAACAGCCGGCGCATATGAAACCATTATACCGATAAGGACAGCGACCTGTCTAATCTTTGGCCTAGATATGTCAAGCAGCTGGGAGGCCGTGTCATGAAACTTCTGTAGTTTCTGTTCCGTTAATGATACGGTCATTGCTTTGGTGTTGATTAAAAACCCTAGGCATTTTAATTCCTTATTCGGGACAAAAACAGACTTTTTGTCGTGTATGTAAAAACCTAATTCTGTTAATAAAGTACACAAATCATTCACTGCCAAATGGCATTTGTTAAAGGATTCTGCCATAATAAAGGAATCATCTATGTATGGAAACATTGTATGTCCTAATCTTCCCATAACAGCAAAAACAGGTTTTAATAACTTTGTAAACAGTCGAGGTGCGCAGGCTAAACCATTAGGCATGCAAGTAAATTGGAAAAGGGTACCGTTCCAAATAAATCTCAGAAATTTTCTGTGTTCTTTGCAAATGGAGACTGTATAATACGCGTCTCTTAAGTCTACACTGGCAAGCCAGGCATGCGGCGTTATTAAGTCTCTCGCCGTTTCTAATGAGAACATTTTAAAATGTTTGTATGTTACCAATTTATTTAACTTTGTCAAATCCAAAATCATGCGAATTTCGCCATTTGGTTTGGGCCTAGAAAAGACATTAGAAATAAACTGTCCTTTTGTGTTTTGTACTCGTTCAATAATACCTTTTGTTTCATACAGCGAAACCTGATAATCTATTTGGCGTTTTTCTGCTATGTTGAATTTGTATGGGAACAGAACTCTTTCCTGTTTTGGTATGTCTGTGAAGGGTATTTGAACTCCTTTTACTATATCCAAAATTTCCCTATCAGATGTAATGTTAACCCATTTGTGCAAACAGTTAAGGATGTTGCCTGCCTGAAACTTGCTTACATAAGTTTGTGTCTCTTCAGACACCGTGTTGAGTGTAGGAGTCTGTGTCTCTACTTGGCTCCTGGCCGCGGGAATTGGGGTTTGGGTGTAAACTCCCTTTTGTATCCGCGGTTGTCGTTCCAACCCGTGTTCTGGCGTTCTCCTCTGCCTCGTCCTCTGGGATTGAAGCCGAATGAGGGACCTCCTCGTCCCGGCCTTCCTCCTCTGCGGAAGCGAAAATCCGAGCGGGGGCGTCGGAATTTGTTGGGGTTGTCAAACTTTTTGGTGCCATCCGTGTTTTTAGCGCTTTTAGTGTCTACCTCGACAGCTTTGAAGAGGTGCGCTAGCTGACCGCCAAACATTTTGGTTTTGTCCAGTGGCTTGCCTAGCACTGGCTTTGGCAGTAGGTAAAGGGTGTATTCTTTGCCATCATTGTCAGTTACTTTCTTCGATCTGGCGACTTCTTTGCCAGCATCTGTTGTGACCGACTTGAAGACATTTTCAAATCGCCGAAAAGTCATGAAATTTGACGCTGCGGTAAGCAGCGCAATTCCTTTGTCCATCACTCGTGCAAGCGACGAGAACTTATTCTCGGCTTGCATCCGATTCGCTACCGGAGTTATCGATGTAAGCGCTCCGAGCACCGCTTTATGAATCGTGCACAACGCGTTCTCATAACGCCGTCTTTCATCTGAGAGATGGATGCCTGCATCCATTTCTTTACTGATGGACTGGGGAACTCCTTTAATTCCCGAAATTTGTTCCGTCAGCTTGTTGATCACCTCCACAGGTTTGAAAGTGTGGAAATGTCCTTTCAGGGTTTCCCTCATCATGGTTGTAGTCCGCAACCTCTTTGCTTTCGCCAACGGGCATTTCTTCTTGATCTTTGCCCCTATCCTGGCATAAATGCCCACTCTCTCCGTGTCTGAATCGGAGTCAGTTGTGGACGAATCATCTGATTTATCCGATGATGAGTCCTTCTTTTTCTTTTTCTTTTTCTTTGTCTTCTTCACTCGTTTCTTATTGGTCTTTGTGAATTCATCACCCGAGCTACTGCCAAGTCTTTTCCGTTTCTTGGGTTTCGGTTGCGGAACCTCAAATGCCGATTCGGTTTCGTCATCTGAGAAATCTTCCCAGTCATCGTCTGGGATAGGAGGAGAAGGAGGCCGTGTGGCTTGTGTCTTATATTTGTCCATAATCCGTAGGATTTTGTCTTCAAGCTCCTCATCCCCACTATCCTTGTCCGAAGGACCAGCCCCCGGCTGTGGAGACGGTGGTCCCGTCTGCGGTGGTGAGGAATCGTACCCAGAAGGCACGCGGCCCTCTGCCGCTGCCGGCGGAACCTTGTTTCGCTTGGTGGCCATCGGTTTCTGTAACAACAAAGGTTACTTAGTACCGGTATCATCTCAACATGTTCACAAAGTGAGCTAGAGTGAGGTATTATTCGGATGGTATATAGTAACGTGTTTAAACCGTTCTGTATACAGGCGTTAAGCTAAGGTTTTGCCGTAGGTTTTATCGGTAGTGAAACCAACCAAACGGAGGGGCGGCCATTGGCACGCCCGCTCTCTCTGTTTCGTACACTTCTCCCACCCGCGGCATTCTGCGCCAGCAAGTTGAAGAAAATATTACGAAACTCGGAGGCTCGCCTCAAAAACCGGTCTGGGGAGTCTATAAAAGAAACCCAGGATCATCCCCAACATAACCCTCTTTAGGGTTCGGAGCAATTTCCTTAGGAGATGCAACTCGGGTTAACATCTCTGCCTGTCTGAATACAGGTTTCGCTATGTCAAGCGGTATCGGTTTCGGTTCTGCACATTCTTATCCTCGTGTTTTTTATAACACCTTTTATGTCCAAATTGGACCTGAGAAAGTTCTAAGCTTTCATAATGGGATGCTATAAACCATCCTTAAGAAGTTGAATGCAGTTTCTCAATACTTACAGTTAGTTAAAGTGTTGTAGTAGTTAAATCCTGCTGGAGCAGCTCAGCGAACGTCCTCCCGCCGTGAGCTGCTTATGCTAATTGCTGTACCCGGATGTGCTTACCTCTCCCTAGCCTGCGGCTAGCCTGAGGCTATATACCGAGGTAAAATATATATATATATATATATATAAGTGAAGTGGGCGTGCCTACTCGCCTAAGCCATTTGCGCGCACGCAAATTGCTAACACTTGTGCACGCGAGGGTTCTCGGTGGTAAAGCGTTGCTTAGCGACTAGCTAAGCAACGATCAGGGGTCGGGCGTTCGGGGCCAGACCCGGCGGACGTGCTTCTACACGCTCCGTCATTTTCCACCGATATTTAGGCTTTTTAGGGTCAAAATTCTAAACTAAATTATAGAAACAACACGGGAGGGAACGGGAGACCTTCGTTACTATTTATGTTGGTATCCTTGTTAGTCTTTGGTTAAGAATAAATCGTGAGCTCTTGTAAAGGTGAATCAGGACGTTCCTTGCATTCTTTCCTATCCTCCAGTCTTATTGTAGATTAACCGCTATGGAACCTTGATATTCGATTGCTTTCTCAGAACTGAGAGGCCTTAAGCCTAAGTCGGCCTTCTGCAAGTAATGCACCCCTCTGCGGGAATCTAATAACTGACGCATTTACAGAATTAACGTAGTGTTACTTTTAGGCTAGAACCACGACACATAAGGTAAATTAAACAGTAGAGACAGCGGCAGCAACTCGTGCTGGACTGCGCATATTTGGATTCATTTAGTAACATTCATAATATCTCTAACGACGAAGGGGGCAGCCAGTAGTTGAAATAACCTAATATAAATACACTTTAGGCCGATAAATGCGCACGGTGGCAAATCTAGTATTTAGACGATACTCTGGCTGGCGCCTACAGTACGGGACGGACACCGACGACGGAATACGCGCAGGCGGGCGGTAAGGCTACGACGGCGGCGGCGGGCCCAAGGGAATTCACATGGAAACAATTAATTATTTTAACACATTAGGCTCGCCTTAAGCGGGGGTGGAATAGCCCGACGGTTAAACTTATATATATATATCCCCGGTGCGAGTGAACATGTGGACACGTTTAGGGATGAAGAGGGTCGGTCGTGGTGCCACCAGTCACGTAGTGTGGCAGGCTGCAGGTATTAGCCGCAAATATACACTAATACTACTACTAACAATATAATAATAGAATTCCCTTCCACGCCTTTATACTCGCATAAACCTTATATATCACATATACTTACCGGACGCGGTAAGTGTGAACTTTAATTTAATATAACATTGGTTGATCGGCTGGAAGATCGCCCCCTTGGTCAATCATTATAGATTTCCTCAACAAACCTTCCCTCTGGTGGCAGCGGCAAGAACTAACGTGGGTAATAGCTCAATGCGTACACTGCGTGGAAAATGTCTACAATAAGTGTGTAATGTGTGCACTTATATTGACCTAGGGGCGTGCTTAGACCCTAATACTTACCCCTGTAGCCGAGATAATCCTGGACGATATCAAGTGCCCGCGTCATCTGTGAAAAAGGCAAATCAAGCCAATCAGCACTGAAAACAAGTTGCATCATCAACTTATATATGTTATGGACAGGGTAAATAAACCATCAATAAAAAGAAATTAAATGGTGTTTTTTCCCCATCTGTAATATATTACGGTAAAACCTATCTAACTGACCACCTCCACAGATCGACCACTCCTCTATATCGATCGCTTTATTTGGGTCCCAAACGATCACCCCATACAATACCAGTGTAATGATAAAAAAAACTCCCTAAACCGATCACCCCGCTAAATGGACCATCTAAAGTCGGTCCCTTGGTCGGTCGATTTAGAGAGGTTTTACTGTACTGTATTATGAATTTGGATTTCTCCAGTTCCTCGTATCAAAGGGCTATACAAGATTTAAGTAGACTAAAGACCTGAGCCTTCTCTGGGAGTTTTACGTCCTGGCAACATGTACGGTCATATTAGGATGGGAACCGACTCGTGACAGTGTGCACTCATGCGACTTTATAGTGCTGCCACACTGAGAGACCAGGCCTTCAGCACCACGATCTGATATCTCACTCCGTCACATTATCCTGAGACTGAGCTAACCAGTCCTAGCCCTATCCTAATAATGCCGAGTACCAGGCTAGGAAGCGGCAAGTATCAATTTTGTACGTCATTGGTTTGACTCGACCGGGAATCGAACTCCCGATCTTCCGCACTCAACCAACTAACAAATCATGTGCTTAAAATGTTTGTTTTCATAAAGTTTTATGCCCCCTGTTGCTACTTTTATTTTATGGCTATAGTGTAACACTTTCAGTAGTCATGATCTGAGCCTAAAGCTAAGATTCCATATAGACCTATGCGGCATGCCATTTTCGGTCTTTCTTGCTCCAAATTTGTGAAGGAAAGTCAAAGTTTCTGTTTGCTCTATGACAAATGGTGCAGCCTTCGCATTCGCAATCGCACCGATCGATCCATGCAGCGATCCACTTGCCACATTCGCATCCAGACATATGGAAGTACCACTGTGCATTTACATGCTTATCCATTTTTTTGTCGCATTCGCACACCGCATATATGGAATCTTAGCTTTACGCCATGGTACCTACCTGTGAGAAGAGAAGCACTTTGTGTCCACGGGGTTTGAGGTAGGCGAGCAGCTGGTCGAGCACCACCAGTTTGCCGCTTGCTGCCACCAGGTGTTCCCCCAGCATGAACGGCTCCGGCTCAACGCCTAACACGAAGAAAGAATTGAATGAACTCTTAACTCATACGAGATAGGCCGTGAACGGCCGGTTCCTCCCTGGTCTGTACCTGCAGCACACGCGGAAGAATGAAGACAAGACAGTAATGTGTGTCCAATGTTTAATGTTGATCTCTGCCCACTGCGATATCACAAGACCAAGTGACCCGCCACTTGCCCAGCCAGGTCGCAGGTAACCTCTCACGGTAGGGGCAGCTGCTAGCCAGATGCAGTAGCAGCAGTCCACATGGGGACCTATCCACCGGCTAGCGTGCTGCCACCTGGCGCAGAAGAACTGCAACAGTAGATTGGCGTAGTCTCTGCAGCCACCATGTGGTGGAGGAGCTCATCAATAGACTACATCACGGTTCCAGCGGCGCGGTGCATTGTGGGATGCATCAGAGCAAAACAAAGCCACGAGAAGCACATGGCACATGCTAATACACTGGGTGCAGCTATGAAATGTGCTAGTTTCAGCTCATCTCAGCTCTTGTTTGAAACATAGAATACCAACTAAAAAAATATATATAATAAATTAAGATATTAATCTTTTATCCAGCATTTCATTTACATCAATATAACCAGCACACCTTATGCCATGTGCATTTAGATTTAGACGAATCTGGGCACTCAGACTAGTGTTAGAGCCATAGCCAGAGTCAGTTTTATTTATTTTATTCATGTTTTTATTTATATTCTATGGTTTATGGAGAGTTGTGTCTTAAACATATGCATTACCACGAGCTAACCATCCATGTTTATGCCAAATTGTTATGTATTTCTAGTTATTTTGAATAAAATGCCAGTTTTGCCCTCCACGTATCGGCAAACTCAATAGGCGTACGCCTTTGCTTTGCTCCCAATGCCGTTTTCAGCGCATGCGCAGTTGGAACCGTGATGTAGTCAATAGACTACTATATGTATATACTTGTTGGTCAGGAAGTTGATTCTTTCTTTGCTTTCGCAACACAGATACAATAACAACAACATACAACAACAACAATATACAACAACAATATGCGATTCTCACAATATTCTCCTCTACTTCTCCTATTTAATAATAATTCCAGTACCTCACCTTTTACAGAAACAGCTCCAATTTCTAGCACTGCCGGCTCCTAGCAGTCTTCACTTCACAGCTTGGCTTCCACCTACCGTGTGTTTCACTCTGGGCTCCACTTACATTATACCCAATCTGGCCTATGTTCGTTATCCAACCAAACTCACAGGCCCCTCCCACCCCTAGTGATGGTTACCACAGTGCTACAGCTGAGCCTTGTGGGTGGCCTCATAGACGTGTACTTTAATTTACTCTAGGTCCCTTTAGTCTATTTTATACGATAACCATTCATACATATTTAATTATTTTACACATATTATCGCAACTATTAATTATACATGACACCTCACATTTAACAAAAAAGTCGTATATTTTCAGAACGAGGATGACCGGACGCGATGGCCGAATCAGTAGAGTGCAGGCCTCCCGTGCGGAAGGTCCAGAGTCAAAATAATGACTTACAAAATTGATATTTGTCGCTACCTCGCCTGGCGCTAGCCATTACTAGGATAGGGCAAGGACTGGTTTGCTCAGTGGGATATCTGGTCATAATGAAACTCTTGACCTTCCGCACGCGAGGCCTGCGCTCTACCGATTAGGCCACCATGTCCGGTCAATCAATTTGTGAAATGTGTCAAAGGCGAGATACACAGAACAACAAAGTCGTGGGAAAGCGATGCCAGAACCTTAGCCTACTCAGGATATTAAAATGTAGTAATTAAAATGTCAAATTTACTCACCATCAAAGAGGTAGGGATGGTTCACACATTTCCGCAGTTGCACCAATATGTTCATCAGTCTGGTCTTCGGTGTGTTGTAACTGTGCGCAAAGGCATCTGCACAGACAAGGTAAGTTAGCATTGAGATAATATCAAATAAATATATAAATATGCACAGTAGAATATTGCAGAAATCATGTATAAGTGTATACATATAAACAAGAGAAAGTAACGCAAAATACTACACACACAATTATATATATATATATATATATATATATATATATATATATATATATATATATATATATATATATCGATAGTGATAAACCGGTTATCGCATGTAATAAGATCTATAGTGGCTTTCCCTCCACCTCACCCCCTATCCGGGGTGGGGGTGGGTACCAGCATGCACCTCTCTGCCTCCTGCGCGGGGCTTCGCCACGAAGGGATCCAGGCTTAGAGTTGTCTCTTGTGTATAGGTATATATACATATCCATCCTGATATGTTAGAGGTTGCCAGAATAAGCAAATCCAATTCCTAATAATCTTAAGAACGTAAATAAGACGAGGCTAGCAATTTACTTTTCATAGTATTTTAGATCCGTTCTAGGTGACATTGTCTGCTTATTGTTGTTTAAGAGTAGCTTGGTAGAACAGATGTGTCTGTTTTGAAATGGCTATTTGCAGAGCTGCTTTGCTCTGCGAATTAGCGGAAGAATGATTGATATTTGTAGAGCTGCACATACAAATTTGCTATTCATGAGCATTAACTGCTAAGATCAAATTCTATTAATTATGAGGGTGACTTAATAATAATAGAGTGCTAAAATTGAAAACGGCGAATGGACGGCAGTCACTGTGACCACAAATAATAATCATTCTTCCACTAATTCGCAGAGCAGCTCTGCAAATATTAATCATTCTTCTGCTGATTCGCAGAGCAGAGCAGCTCTGGAAAGCATTACGATGAAAACAAAAGGCAAAATAATTCTGCACATGTGCATGAACAGTAAAATGATGCACATGCACAGTAACATGATGCATGCTGATTGGTTGGTTGCAGCTCTGCGAATTACAGTATTGGTGGCTATAATTCGCAGAGCGGCAGCTCAGCGAATAGCCAGTGCATTTTGAAATGACAGTTTGTTGAGGTTTTTGGTCCTGGCAACAACTAAGGACATCTATGAGAAGCATGTTGTTTATTCTTAGTTGGGGGTCCCAGCAACATCTAAAGTCATACCCGGACGGGCACCGACTTGTGACAGTATGCACTCATGGTGGCTTTATAGTGCTGCCCCATTGGCAGATCAGACCACTGGCATCATGACCCAATATCCCACTCAGTCACATTATCCTGATACTGAGCTAACCAGTCCTTGCCCTATCCTAGTAATGCCGAGCGCAAGGCGAGGTAGCGACAAATATCAATTTCCTAAGTCATTGGTTTGACTCGAACATGATTCTAACTCCTGACCTTCCGCACTGGAAACATGCGCTCTTACCGATTCGGCCACCTGTGAGAAGCGTAAATTTACCCGTGTCCTTGGTGAGCACTGCCTTGTAGAGGTCCTTCTGGATGGCAGAGAGTCCGTGGAACAGCACCACCTGGGAGCAGCAGGGCAGGTCCTTCACCACCTGCGCCTTCACTCTGCGCAGCAGGAAGGGGCGCAGCACCATGTGAAGCCCAGCCGCCGCTAAGAAAAAAGCTTATTTTATTTAACGATGCCTCTCAAGCACATTGATCTTTATCATCGGCTATTGGACGGAGCAGCAGGGCAGGTCCTTCACCACCTGCGACTTCACTCTGCGCAGCAGGAAGGGGCGCAACACCATGTGAAGCCCACCCGCCGCTAAGAAAAAAGCTTGTTTTATTTAACGATGCCTCTCGAGCAAATTGATCTTTATCATCAGCGATTGGATGTCAAACATATGGTCATTCTGACATATTTCTTTGGAGGAAACCCACTGCCGCTCCATAGGCTACTACTGCTAATCTTTCCGATAAGCAGCAAGGGGTCTTTTTATCAATTATATACACTTTCCCACAGACAGGACAGCACATACCACAGCCTTTGATGAACCAGTTGTGGACCACTGGTTGGGCCGCTATGAGACACAAGTAGTCATAAGCAGATTGGTTGGCTGTTGAGTTTTACGTCCTGGCAACATCTAAGGTCATATCAGGACGGGTACCGACTTGTGACAGTGTGCACTCATGGCAGCACTCACTATAAAGTCGCCATGAGTGCGCACTGTCACAAGTCGGTACCTATCCTGATATAACCTTAGAAGTTGCTAGAACGTAACACAACAACAACACACAAGTGATTTTGCTTCAGCTCACCTGAGTGTTCCTCGATCTTGGAGTATGTATCAACAAATTCCTCACAATACTTGAACTTGAACAGAGTCGGGGCGATGAAACAAAGTAGGGTGTAGAGTTCACGGAGATTGTTCTGGACCGGAGTCCCAGTGAGCAATACCCGGTACTTGAAATCAAACTGCCCAGAAAACAGACAGAAAGTGAAAACGCAATAAGTAACGGCAGGCGGAATTACAGCAGCAATGAACAAAATAAACTAATGCTGCAAACCACCATCAAGATCTTAGGCCTGCAGCAGCTCATCACTGAAAACACAAGGCTCAGCAACAATAGCTCAACAACAGACCTAATATTAACCAACTCAAACCATGCCACATAATGGGGCACTAGAAGCTGGGGTATAAGCGACCACAAACTAGTATATGTAACCAAAATAAGGCTAGAAAACCCCCACTAAGCTGCACTGCAAAGGGGCATGTGATATGTCACGGCCCACCAGCGGGACGCCCAATGGAAGGTAACCATGCCAAAAGTAGCCAGATAACACACCACACAGCTACGTACAAGCCTATGATATGTAAATAGGAGTAGGCTAGTCTAGTAATAAGAGTAGAAAAAATAAATACATATATACCAAGAAAATCTAAAAAAACTAACATAGGCTATTAACCATACCAACCAATTATCTATCTGCTACTGAAATGCAGGCAAACAAATACCTTATCAGCAGCCACTGTGTGGTAAGATAACACCAACACTACAACTGGCCAGCATTGAAAACAAGCCTGGGTACCCGGGCTTATATGCTATGGACAGTATAAATACAGCCTCAATAAAAAAAAATATATATATAAAAAAAATACATATTGGTATACACTGACAGTGCTGCGGCATTTGAACAACATATTAGCAAAATGTGATAGTGCTGCGGGATTGCAGTACAGTAAAGATTGCGGAAACTCGCGAAATCACGGAGATCTTTCATCCCTGCATATTGCATGGTTCCATTGTAGAAATCAGCCTGGAGAACGCAATTCAGGGAGCTACTTTTATCCATTTATACCTAGAATCAGGAAATTTAAAAATGCTATATCTCAGCTTCTGTATACAAAGTACAAAGACCTTGAACCTAAGCAGACGACAATCGAAGCACCTCTATTCTCTCACCCACCCACATCACATACACCCATAATACAGCACAGATTTTGCGGCTCACCAGCTTAGCCCATAACTTATTAATAATATTATGGCTAACCCACTAACACACTAACCGACATTATAATCTACTAATATGCCCTACCTAAATACCCGCTGATCTACCTATTTACAATGCAATGTAAACGGCCGGAAGACCAGTGCCTCGGCAGTGAACAAGTGTATGTTCTGATGAATAAATTGTTTTACCAACAAACAAACTAATTTTTTGCTCACCTCGAGGAGGCTCTGGTGCAGCAGAGAGTCACGGTTCTTGAGGCGGTGAGCTTCATCCACCACGAGCGTGTGCCAAGAATGTTGGCGAAGGAAGGCGATATCCCTCAGACACACCTAAACACCGCCAAGGAATAACGCCCTTATTAAATAAAACCCAGGCTTTGTATGCTGCTGATCAGATTTGAAATCAAAGTTTTTGCTTTTGAGTTTTTGCCATTTTGTTAATCATCATCTATTTTACTTCAGTTTGAAGAAACTTTTATTTTAAATGGCAAACTTTGGAGATATTTGATGTAAAAATATGCCAAATTAATTTTGGCAAGCACGTCAAAAGTCAGACACCATAGGCTTCAGTAGCATCAGGTTCTATTAAATTGACATGGCACTTCCTTCTATGCAGCAACACATGCTTAATAAGTGTGCCAGTATCTAAGTTGGATGTGTAGAATCAAATCTAATTAAGTATTTTGGTTTAGAAAATTTGATGTTTTCATCGGACAATGCAACTTTAACGGCAATTAACAGGGTTCTTACAGCTTGCTTTGGGCTGCCCGAAAGTCCATAATTTTCTTCAATAATCATTTTTCAAAACAACTCAATAATAAAGAGATTTTCAGACATTTTAGATTCATCAGGAGTATGTCATCGTCATTGTCATCATCATCATTATCATCATGAGTCGACGGACGCGGTGGCCGAGACGGCAGAGCGCAGGCTTCCTGTGTGGAAGATCGGGAGTTCGAATCCCAGCCGCATCAAACCAATTACTTATCAAATCGATATTTGTCGCTACTTAACCTGGCTCTCGGCATTAATAGAATAGGACAAGGACTGGTTAGCACAGTATCACTATCAGGATAATGTGACTGAATTGGATATCAAGTCATGGAGGGCTGGTCTCCCAGTGGAGCAGCACTATAAAGTCGCTATGAGTGCGTACCCGCCCTGATATGACCTTAGATGTTGGCTGGTTGTTGGAATTTAACGTCCTAGTAACATTTAAGGTCATATCAGGGCGAGTGCTGACTTATGACAATGTGCACTCATGGCGATTTTATAGTGCTGTCCCACTGGGAAATCAGGCCAACAGCACCATGACCCGATATCCCACTCAATCACATTATCCTGATACTGAGCTAACCAGTCCTTGCCCTATCCTACTGATACCGAGCACAAGGCTACGGAGCGACAAGTGTTAATTTTGCAAGTCATTGGTTTGACTTGCCCGAGATTCGAACTCCCGACCTTCCGCAAGGAAAGCCACGCTCTACCGATTCGGCCACCGACCATGTCCGGTTATATATACGATACAAGGAATTGCGTCCAAAGAGTTAATTATGCTGAGAAATCTGAGCTTTCAATGGGCGCTCGGTTACCTCATAGGTGGTGAGCAGGACACTTGTCGACGCCATTTTACCGGAAGTTAGACGCTCTCGAAGGTCACTGCGCATGTCCTTGTCTCCAACGTAGGACACAAATGGCAGTCCCGGAGCGAATCTGCAATAAACAAAGCAACCACTGACAATTTAATTTGCTCTTGTGGTGAGGCCAGATATTTGTTCAACCTCAGAATAGACAGCAACACCATACGCCAGCGGTATAAAATCTTTCAAGGAGAGGCCCAGACTTGAGGTCAAGAAACACTCATTTTTCTTTCGAGTGACAGATCCATGGAACAGGTTGTATTAAATTGACTTAGTATGCCCTTCTATGTAGCAACAAATACTTAATAAGTGCACCAGTATCTAACTTGGATATGTAAGTTTAAATTTAAATAAGTGTGTAGTAGTCGGCACTGACCTCTCAGGCAAGTAACCACATAGACAGGTAGGCATGGGTAGTAGGTTGATAGCATGGAGCCTAGGTGGTGTAATGGTTAGCACACTGACCCGGAATGCAAAGAGATGTGGGTTCGAGTCCCGCTCTAGGCGCAATATTTCCCATTTTCATCACCCCCACGACACTGGTTGCCGTGACCATGATCCTATACAAGCTATGCGCTTATTGGTTGTTGAACCTACCCTGTGTATGTGTTAGTGCATTACATGTATGTATGTAATTGTAAGCATTAAATGACAATTTAAAAGACTTACAATTCCAGGGGGACGAGTGTAGTAGTCCGCACTGATCTCCCAGGCAAGTAACCACATAGACAGGTAGGCATGGGTAGTGTGTTGATAGCAGGGAGCCTAGGTGTTGTAATGGTTAGCACACTGGCCCGGAATGCAAAGAGATGTGGGTTCGAGTCCTGCTCTAGGCGCAATATTTCCCATTTTCATCACCCCCAACAAGTGTTTTGCTTTAGAAAATGTTATGCTTTTATCGGACTATGCAGCTTTAAAATTGCCTACAGCATCTAGCATAGATTTAATCCTTTTTTTTCCTTCTTTTTTGTTGCTGCTTACTACAAGCTAGATACCCATTTCCACAGTGCTCACAAACAAGTTCTAGAAGCTTCTCGAAGCCTAGTAACGACTTGAGGCTGCTTCTTAAAATCACATAGACCGATGGATTTAGAATTTTTCCCCTCAATTTTTAGATAAATATATCAGGTTGACCATTATAACCTAATATTCATTATTCCGGAGTCATTTTGATGAAAAATTGCTAATTTTGGAGCAATTTGAGCTGAAAGAACCCAAACCATACCTGCCAACTTTTGTTAAACGAAAATCCTAATAATAGAAATCCATCCGAGCGAAGCGAGGCGCGCAAGTGTTCTAGGGGGGTCCGGGGGTATGCCCCCCCCCAGAAAAATTTGAAAAATACATAAAAAATGGTGCATTCTGGTACATTTTCAGAGACATTTTAGGCACATTATTAAAGAAATTATTACCAGAAAAAGCGGAATAATATGTTTATAATTCGTAGGGCGGAATGAGAATAAAAAAATCGTAATTATTCCGCCAAAATCGTAATAGTTGGCAGGTATGCCAAACTAATTTCGGCAAGCGTTGCAAAACTCCTGTAGCTATGACCCAGATTGTCGTCCTGCGATGACCACATGGTATAGTAGTATATCATGAGTGACTATACCGAAAAAGTATCCACCCAATCCCTCTCAGAGCTCTGAGGGGGAACAGTGACCTTATGGGTAATTATTGCTGACCTTAGTACTGTTCTCGGTGACCTATATATTGTATTCCCAGGTATTATTGGCTATGTGTGAGTTGAATAATCACTCATGATATACTACTGGCAGCCTGCTTCCCTTAGAATGAGGGCAAGACTAATGAGGTCACGATATTGTCCTAATTGGTAATGGTTGGTTGTTTTAGGTCCTGGCAACATCTAAGGTCATATCAGGACGGACTCCCTCCTTAATGACTGTCTCAAAGTAGGTGCTCAAAGGGATGGGGTAATAAATTCACTGATTATTCTGTATATGTGCTTGTCTCAAAAGGTGCTAGCTCTTCGTTTTTTTGTCCATAGTAATGATTGACACAAAACAGCACAGAAACGGTTACACTGAAAACACAAGGATATTTGCTTCAAATCAATATGTATTCTATTGGGATTATGAAACACCATGTAAAAAGCAAATCAGTTTATCCTGAGCAAATGCATAAGTAGACAGTGCTCTTATTTTGAACGCTGGTTTTGGTTTGGAAAACAAATGTTTCACTTTAGCGCTGTCCTCTGCTGCTAGGTGTACCAGACGCGATGGCCGAATGAGTTGAGCATCCATCTCCTGATTTGGGAGATCGCGGGATCCAAAGCCATCGGTATATGGGTTCGAACCTGGGTCGAGTCAACCCAATGACATAAAAGTTTATACTTGTCGGTTCCTAGCCAGGTGATCGGCATTATTAGGATAGGGCAAGGACTGGTTGGCTCAGCATCAGGATGATGTGATTGAGTGGGATATCAGGTCATAGTGCTGCTGTACTGGTCTCCCAGTGTGGCAGGACTATAAAGTCACCATGAGTGCACACTGTCACAAGTCGGTACCCATCCTGATATGACCATAGCTGTTGCTAGGACGTAAAACAACAACAAACAAAAGCTGCTGAGTGAGCTTCTTACCGTCTCAGTTCCGATTTCCAGTTGTCTAACACGGACAGCGGGCAGAGGAGGAGGTGTGGACCCCGTGTTCCCTCTAGTCCAGCTAGCGCCACGAGCATCGCTATTGTCTGTAAGGCACAGGCGTCAATTTCCATTCAGTAAATCAAGATAATAAACTTGTGGAAAGGAAGGGAAGGGAGTTTTTTTATTGTTTTTTTTTTTTTTAAATGTATTCCAGTTGAATAATATCTATTTTCAGCACCGAGGCACTGGTCTTCCGGGCTTAACGATTATGGTGCACATGAACCAGTCTGGTAAGATACCGCCAACAATTTCACACTGCAGGCAGCATGCATGACCTTTTCACTAAAGTAAAACAAGAAAACATGTTAGCCTTTTTGAGGGCAGCTGGTCTGCACCACCTCATATAGTCTATTAAACCCATTTGATCAATTAACGACTGTTAACTTTAATCTAGAACTTTATTTCCCTTAGCAACACATTATATAACTGTGAGCTTTTTAAATTCACCGTGTCTATTGACACATAATTGATTGTATGCTTTTGCACTCCTTAAAAGCGATGGTTGAATAAAAAAGAAAATGTTTAACTCTTGCCATGAGTATGGCCTATGCTGCCGAAACGGCATAAAGAAATCACCAATCAAAAAATCAATACTAACACATACACACAGGTGTGGATAAATACTGACCTGGCAGGTCTTTCCGAGCCCCATCTCGTCTCCCAGCAGCGCTCCATGCCCTGACCGATACCTCTGTAGCAGCCAGTTCACCCCCACCACCTGGTACGGACGGAGCGTGATGGCTAGAACACACAACATGTGTACTCATTGATGGCGTGGACACAGAGAAGTAGGAATAGGAATAACACAACCAGGGTCCATACACATGTGAAGATTTGGAATTCAAGGCGATTTCAATGCTGTTTTTGATAGGAATTCAAGACTATTTTCATTTGGATTTTAGGAGAAAACAACAATGGCATAGGAAGTAAGAAGCAGGAATGGGAATCACCCAACCAGGGTCCGTAGTCCATACACATGTGAAGATATGAAATTCAATGCTATTTCGAGGCTATTTTTGTTTTTGATAGGATTTCAAGACTATTTAGATTTGTATTTCAGCGAAAAAACAACAATGGTGTAGGAGGTGGGTTTAAGGAAGAATGGGGATAACATAGGCAGGGTCCATACATGTGTGAAGGTATGGAATTCAAGGCTATTCAAGACTGTTTTTTTTAAATTTATATCTGAATCCAAGACTATTTTCATGTGGATTTAAGGGGAAAAAAACAATGATGGCGAATGACGATTTCGGACTAATTTAGATCAGTAACGACAGTTTAATCAAAATCAAGGCTTTTCAAGACTAATTACCCAAAATATGTTAAATTCAAGGCTTTTCAAGACCTTGAAATGGGAAAAATGACGTTCAAGACTTTTCATGCTCCGTACGGACCCTGCACAACTTTATTTTCATGACACGCAGGGTCCCCGGCTCTCTTGCCAAGCTCTACTCAATGTACATACCAAATTTAATAAGCAAAAAATATTCTTCATGTACATCTTCATATTTACCCACTACTTTTCAGTGGAAAAATATAGTGGGTAAATATGAAGACGTATACAAAAAATATATTTTGCTTCTTAAATTAAGAATGTATCTGCTCATTTCAATTACTCAGCATGTAGATATTTTTCGCCAGTTTTGATAATTAATGGGTTGGTTTTTACCCCTGCTGTAAGTATGAGGTGAACTTTTCATTTAGGGTGGCCTATATCAATACAACTACCAGGAAAGATAATTGAACAATATTACATGATCAGATCATATCGTTCTTAGAGTCATCTCGATCGCAAGCAGTAGTGTGACTAGGGCTTTAGTAATAGTATCTTTGCTAATTTATCGATCTCAGACGTGTGGGCACCGTTGTCGTTGAGGCTTGAGCGCTAAGCGTAAGGCTAAGGCGGCTACAATTACATTGCATAATTCAATCACAAACACATATAGAAGGAAAACGTTGTTTTTTTGTTGAATGTAAAAAGGTTTTGGACTGTATGGGGTTTGAACCCACAACACCAAGCAACTTCAGATTACAACTTCAACACCCTAACCACTAGACTACAGAGGCCACATGTAGCTGGTTGTCTCAGTTCAGGCACAGGTATTTTCGTTTTTAAATGTAAAAAAATGTTTTGAACTTACGTCTGTTTGGGTTTCCTCCTCAATCATGTCTGCCATGACAGGTTGCATAGTTTGGGTGGCAATATGTCTATTTGTTGCCCGGGCGTGGGAACGGCTGCTTGGGTGCGAACTCCTTGTGGTAAGGGCGGTTCCCTTCATTCCACCCATAGGACTGACGGTCTCCTCGTCCTCTGCCCCTTGGTTGAAACCCGTAGGAAGGGCCAGCCCTTCCTGCTCTCGACCCCCGGCGATTGCGAAAATCCCCCCGAGGTCGTCGGAATCTGGAGGTGTTGTCCAGTTTGCGCCTGCCATCTAGGTTCTTGCCACTTTTTGCTTGTGCTTCTACTTCCTTGAACAAGAAGGGAAGTTGGCCGCCAAACTTTTTCGTTTTGTCTAACGGTTTGCCCTTTATCGGTTTAGGAGGTAAAAACAAGGTATATTCCTTGCCGTCGTTGTCCATAATCTTTTTGGACCTAGCCACTTCCTTACCGGCCTCGGTAGTGACAGCTTTGAACACGTTTTCAAAACGTCGATAGGTGAGCAAGTTACTCACCGCGGTCAGCAAGGCAATGTTTTTGTCCATGGAGCATGCCATGGAAGAGAATTTGTTCTCGGTTTGCATCCGATTGGCAATGGGCGCGACCGAGGCGAGCGCACCTAACACACCTTTGTGGATAGTGTGTAGGACGTTTTCGAAACGTCTTCTCTCGTCATTAAGATGGACGCCTGAGTCCATCTCTTTAACTACCGTGTCGGGTATGCCTTTGATGCCGGAAATCTGTTCAGTCAGTTTATTGATCACTTCCACCGGTTTAAATGTGTTGAAGTGACCCTTTATTGTCTCGCGCATCATGGTAGTTTTAGCCTTTTGTATGGGACACTTTTTTGCAAACTTTGTTGCCGATTTTCGCGTAAACACCAGCCCTTTCTGGGTCTGAGTCCGATTCCGTAGATGAGGAATCTGAAGACGAGTCAGAGGAAGAATGCCTTGACTTCTTCTTTTTAGTCTTCTTCTTAGACTTTTTTACACGTTGGCCTTGACGAATTCGTCGCCAGACGAGCTAACTGTCTTCTTCCGTTTCTTTGTTTTCTTTGGAAGCGGGTCTTCCAGGGCTGAATATGTCTCTTCTAGATCAGATGCATCTTGCCAGTCCGAGTCAATGACTGGTGGGAGGCTACTCGAGATGGTATTAGGCTGAAGCTGTTGGAGTTTCAGGTCGAGCATTTGACTTATCCGGGCATTGAAGTCTACCGGAAAACTCGCACCGCCATCACTATCGGGGTCAGACGGTACACCGGCCCCTGGTCGTGGAGACGGCGGAGCTGTCACCACCGGTGACGAGTCGTAGCCGGTTGGAGCGCGTCCCTCCGCTGCAGCGGGCGCCGGTATATTTCGTCTCGTAGCCATCGGGTTTCTGTAACCAAGAGATTACTTATAACACCGGTATCAACTCAACTGAACACAAAAGTGTTGCCAGAAAACTGGGTTGAGGATGTATATGGTATTGAGTAACGTATTTACACCGTTCCCGATACAGGCGTGGTAAGCTAAGTGTATTTCGTAGGTTTTTAAGGTATCGAAACCAACCATACGAGGGGTAGGCCTCTGGGACCTCCCACCCCTCCGTTCCGCACACTTCTCCCTCCTGCGGCATTCTGCGCCAGCAAGTTGGAGAAAATGCTACGAAACTCGGGAGAATGGCTTGTTAAAAGGGGAATCTATAAAAGAAACCCAGGATCATCCCCAACAACACTCTCTATTAGAGTCTGAGGGAATCTCCACAGGAGATGTGACCATGCCAACATCTCTACCCGTATAATCGGGTTGGTAAAACCGTGGTTTCGTATCGTAAAATTCCTTTGTTCTAACCAAATTATTGAAAATGCTAATCTAGTCCAAAATAGACTGACGAAAGTTCTGAACTTTCATATATAGATGTAGGTATAGAAATAGATATAGATATAGACATATATAGTAAATAGTGCATATAATGTATGTGCTGTGTGGCTATCATATGGCAACCCTAAAGTCACTGCACGGCCGCTGCATGATATTTAGAACATTTTATATATGCACTAGGATACGTCATGCATGCATACATACACCTTGTATATAAGATGTTGTATATACACAAATAGCCTGAAGTGAGACAACTAACTCATGTGGTCTCTGTAGAGAACTTGTAATCTGAAGCTGTTTGGTGGTGTGGGTTCAAACCCCATACAGTCCAAAACCTTTTTACATTCAACAACAAAAACACATTTTCCTTCTATATGTGATTGAATTATGAAATGTAATTGTACTAACATATATATATGTCCCATCCTTAGCACCCCCCCCCCCCCACTAACCTCAGCACTCTCCCTGACCCAGTTCAGGTGCAGTGAGTCTACAATTAACTCTCCGTCCACATATCTGGTTATATAAACATAACAACTAAGCAGTGTTGTGCTTGGAGAGCATTTGTCAGAGTATGGTTCCCATCCCTACAAGGTATACCGGGCCACTTTATTTAGGGGAAATTTCAATCGTGGACGATTGGTCTTCCTCATTCCACTGCTCCTTGCCATATCCTAATAATGCAGAGCACCTGGCTAGGAAGCGACAAGTATCAATCTTTAAGTCATCGGTCTGACTCGACCAGGACTCGAACCCACGATCTACCTTCATGGGAGACGGACGCTCTAACTCATTTGGCCATCCCGTTTGGTTACTGACCGAGTAATAATGACACAACACCCAACACAACACTCAACTGGCGGCGGAGTCAACATAACCCATAACGAAGCCGCCTTTGCTTTGCTTTGCCTTTGCTTTGGGGAACCTAGATAAAAGATTCACCCCGGACTTAAAGTACACTGAGTACAGGGACAGGGTGAATCTAGTATATATATAGAGGGTATTCCCGTGACGTCATCAACCGGATGCGCTGCCATTGTGGCGATATCACCATTGACAATGCATTGAGTTTGCTCGTATGCGCAGTGCAAAACGTCTATTTTATTCAAAATTAATAGAAATACAGAACCCAAACCGTATAAATTTAATATAATCTGTTCGTTGCATATGTTTTCTATATGTCTTCCAATCGGTTTGCTTCTAGGTGGTGTCGTTTTAGAGATATTTCACTTTTTCTGTATGAAGATTGCTCACGGCCATTGACAATGCATTGAGTTTGCCGGTACGCGCATTGCAAAACGTCTATTATATTCAAAATTAATGGAAATGCAGAACCCTAACCGTATAAATTTAATATAATCTTTTCGTTAAACATGTTTTCTATATGTGTTCCAAGCGGTTTGTGTCTAGGTGATGTGGTTTTAGAGATATTTAACTTTTTCTGTATGAAGATTGCTCACTGCCATTGACAATGCATTGAGTTTGTTGGGTTTGTTATTGTGGTTGTATCGCTACAATGGCCGCACTTCCGTTTAGTGCATACCTTCTATTCTATCATCTATGCCTATCATCCTATGGTAGTACTACCACTACTAGTAGTACTAGTAGAGTAAGGCCTGGTACACACCTACCGCATAGGATTCGCGCACTAAAACCCGCGACTCGACCCGACCCGCTTAAAATGGGCCGATTCATTTTTCGAATCGCGAATCGCAATCGTAATCGGCCGGTTTTAGCCCTAAAACTGAGGTTTTATGCGCGAATCACAATTGCTAGGTGTGCGCGGGGAGCGCACACATAGCGATTTTTGTGTGCGAAACGGGCAGTTTTAGATCGTATACGGTAGGTGGGTGCGCACAAACGGTAGGTGTGTACTAGGCTTAAGTAGTAGTAGTAGTATTGCCGTGATGACCATTATGCGCGGATTATTTTCGACCACCTAAATGACTGTTTCCTGCACCAATTTATTCAGGAACCAACCAGGTTCCGAGGAAATGAGACCCCAAATCCCTTGGACTGGGTCATTTCCAATAAGGATAATCTTATAGATAACATCAGGATAGGTGCCCCGATCGGAAAGAGTGACCATGCTGTCATATACTTCAAAATTGATGTTGAAACAGAAAATGAGACCATCCCACTAAAATACTAATATTATAGAGGGGATTACATTGCCATGAGTAATGATATCATGTCCCAAGACTTGCTAAATAAATTTAAGGATAAAAATGTGCAAGAGTGCTGGAACCTGTTTCAAAATGTGTTATCATGCGCCATCGAAAAGCATGTACCACTAAAAAAATTCACAACCAGGAAACAGCTTCATTGGTACTCCAGGGATATTACCACTGCCATAAAATAGAAAAACAAAGCATGGAATGTCTACTGCAAGAATAAGACATTGGAAAAAATACACTATCGCTAGGAATGCCGCAAATGATATTGTCAGTGGACACAAAGAGACTTTAAAAGTAACCCAACAAATTTCTGGAGTTATGCTTCACATAAATCAAAAAATGGCAATGGCATACAAGCTCTAGCCAATAGTGACGACAAACTAATCGTAGACGATGAAGGCAAAGCTAAACTACTCAATGACTTCTTCGTCAGTGTATTTACCAATGAAAATACGGATAATATACCCCCCTCTCCAAATTGAGGAGTCACAGAATTCATCAGTGACATTGATATAACAGGTGGTAAAGTAGAAAAATTATTTGAAAAACTAAATGTCTCCAAGTCACCTGGGCCAGATGGAATCCATGCAAAAATCATCAAAGAGTGTTCTGAACAAATTGGACCTATTTTGACGTCTCTATTCCATAAAAGCCTATTTGAAAGGAAAATACCCAAACAATGGAAAGATCCTGATGTCAAACCCCTGCATAAAATGGGACCAAAACGCATGGCATCAAATTATAGACCCGTGAGTTTAACCTCACAATGCTGTAAAATGCTAGAAAGAATAATCCGAGACCGTGTCGTAGAACACTTGGAAAAACTAGGATTGATATGGATTCACTGGAGGCAAATCTTGCCTGACACAACTACTAGAAGTGATGGAAATTTGGACTGACTGGCAGGATCATGGCCTGGCATGGGACACCATCTATCTGGACTTCTCTAAAGCCTTTGATAGTGTGCCCCACAAAAGACTAGTAAACAAAATCAAAGCTCTGGGAATATCCGGATCAATTTTTGAATGGATACAGGACTTCCTGTCTGAGAGAAAGCAAAGGGTAGTCATAGGTAATAAAAAATCTTCCTTTAAGAATGTCACCTCAGGAATACCCCAGGGAAGTGTGCTGGGACCAATATTATTTATAATATTTATAAATGACCTGCCATGCAGTGTCTCATCAAACCTAAAAATATTTGCGGATGACACAAAGATCTATCGAGCAATAAAAGATGTAAGAGATCAAAAATCTCTCGCAAGAGGATATTCTGAAACTCGCACAATGGTCCGAGAAATGGCAATTGCCCGTCAATGAAAAGAAGTGCAAAATTATTCATTAGGCTACGGGAAAAATAATCCTCGTTATGCATATAGTATGAAGAATGCTGTCCTGCAACAAGATAGCTATGAAAAGGACCTTTGACTCCCAACTCTCCTTTCAGAAACACATGAGGACTATCATTTCAAATGCTAACCAGTGAGTAGGAATAATTAAAAGAACTTTCCATCGCCTCAACAAGAACAATTTTCTCATTCTATTTAAGTCTCTTGCTAGGCCTATTTTGGAATACTGTCCACAAATTTGGAGCACAATTTTTCGGAAAGATATTCTGGAGATCGAAAAGGTTCAGAGACGTGCAACAAAGTTAGTTGCAGTTATAAAGCACTTACCCTATGAACAAAGGCTTAGGGAATAGACTACATCACGGTTCCAGCTGGCGCGGTGATTGTGGGATGCGTCAGAGCAAAACAAACCCGCGAGAAGCACATGGCACATGCTAATACACTGGGTGCAGTGATGAAATGTGCTAGTTTCAGCTCATCTCAGCTCTTGTTTGAAACATAGAATACCAACTAAAAAAATATATATAATAAATTAAGATATTAATCTTTTACCCAGCATTTACAACAATATAATCAGCACATCTTATGCCATGTGCATTTAGATTTAGACAAATCTAGGCACTCAGACTAGTGTTAGAGCCATAGCCAGTCAGTTTTACTTATTTTATTCATGTTTTTATTTATATCCTATGGTTAATGATATATGTAGAAATAGAAAATGAGTAGGGTTAATCAGATATTGGTTATACATTTCTTTGAAACAAGTTTTTGTTGACACATTTGACATTTTAATATTTTGAACAAGAATTACTTCTGGCTAATCAATGGTGATGTAAACATCAGCCTGTAAAGTTACTGTAGCTCACAAATGCTTAATTATGGAGAGTTGTGTCTTAAACATATTCATTATATTATTATATTGCATTCTTCCATCCATGTTTGTGCCAAATTATGTATTTCTATTTATTTTGAATAAAATCGAAGTTTTGCCCTACACATATCGGCAAATTCAATGGCCGTACGCCTTTGCTTTGCTCCCAATGCCGTTTTCAGCGCATGCACACTCGCGACCGTGATGTAGTCTATTGAAACTTCCTACCCTTACCTACAGAAGGAAAAGAAGTGACATAATTGAAGTATTTAAAATTATGAAAGGTTTTGATCAAATAGATATGAACCAATTTTTCACCTTGAATAAAAGAGAAGGCAGTCAGGGCCATACTCTCAAACTAGTAAAACCCAGATCCATATCAAAGTTAAGGCAACACAGTTTCTCAAACAGGATTATAGATATATGGAACATTCTCCCATAAAATGTTATTGATGCTGAGTCAATAAATTCATTCAAGAATAGATTAGAAAAAGCATGGGCTGATGATCCAGGGAAATCCGACCCCTTATTCACCACATGCTACTAATTATTCCTTTTGTTGCTTATTTACTGCACTCAAGCAAAAATGAGAGACAAATAAGTGTTCACATGTCCTATCTACCATTCGCTATTTCGCAGTAGTAGTATGTATGGAGTAGCTATGTGCGAAAACCGCTGATCGCCGCGAAGCGGATCGGCAACGACGATAACGCTAGCTCCATTCCGCTGCACCGAGCTGCTTTGCAGTAGGTGTTACCTTTCAGGTCGCCAAAAGGAGGGTTTTCTAGCTACAATTTCACTGTTGGTTTCATGACATAGAACACATATTTATCTACATCCCCATTTTTTAATTGTTTCAATTGGACCAGTATTAGTTTCAAAAGTTGAGGGTTGAATTTCAAGTTTTACTTTTCTCCACAAAATCTTCATCAAATCACTCAAAGGTGATTAAAATATCCCATCAAACTATGCAAATATTGTTCCTGTATTATAGGTATGTGCGCAAACGGCGACTAGCGGCGGATATTTTCTTACAACAAAACTGATCCAGCTAATCGCACCGTTTTTTTGGAGGGGTCTAGAAAAACGCCTCTATGATTGGTTTGCATTGGTCAATTTTTGTATATTATGTAGTATGGGAATCCCTTTACAGCTTAGTTTAACAATATTTCAATTTGGTGAAGTTTTGCTATTCCAATAATAACTTAAAAATTTCCACTCAATTTCAACCTGAAAATTCACCCTTTTTTATCAATCTGGAATTTTTTTTAAGTTAATTGGAATGTGTAGCCATTATTAATCTTATATACTGTTGAGTTTGGGGAAATTGTGACAAGGCACTCAGAATTGGCGCGAGGCGGGATGCAACAGGTATGATTTGTGTTTATCTGCCTCGCGCGACTCGGCGTTCACACATCGGCGCAACTTTGGCACTATAGTGACAGGCTCACCTCTGCCTTGGAATGTTATGACAGTTACATAAATCTATCAGTATCACCTTTTCTGACACTCTCACCTCTGCCTCACCCCCCTCTGCATTCACGCCACAGAGATGAGAGAGTGTGGTTTTATAAATCATATATCACTTTTTATGAAAACTCTCACCTCTCCTCTGCCTAGTGCGACTTGGCATTCACGCCTCGGCGCCGCTCATCTCTGCTGTCACGCCTCAGACCATCCCTGCCTGATGTATATAAGGCTGTCTGTCCACCATCAGCTTCATTATGCCTCAGTTGCTGACTGGACATCTATTCTCATCATTTGTCTCATTATGCCACCTAAGAAGAAAAATCGCTCTATCACCCCATCCAAGACAGGTGTTTTCAAGCAGCACCTCTTGGACAACTTTTCGACACCGCCTGCCATTGTCACTAATTTTTTGAAGGGACATGTTCTTGCCCTTTACGTGACCAGTGGTGATCGTAGCCACACAAAAACGAAAAGACAACTCTTCACACATGTTCCTTCAACATCACAGTATGAAGATCACACTGAGGTGATCTTGCGGCATCTGGATTCAGGACTACACAAGATTTTGTTGCAGTCTCTTAATAAGTTTAAAAAACCCAATGATCCCCGAGAACTTCATGCCTTCATCTCACTTTGCAAGGAACCTTTTTCGTTGATTCCAGTGCACTTTCCTAGTTCAGACTTTTCACAGAGAAAAATGCAAATCGATGTCTCACCCACATCCCCTATCATGTCTGTTCTTCAAGTAAAGTCTCCACTGAAAACCAGACAAATCTCAAAGTGTACCAACTGCAAAAGACTAAGATACAGTTTGAATAAGCTACAGAAAAAGCAAATGGAAAAAGCAATGACAAGTGAGCATCAAAAGAAAAAAGGTGTAATTAAAATGCTGAATCAGACCATCAAACGGAAGAATGAACAGATTAAAAAGCTGAAGGAACGAATCCGTTTTTCAAACCAATCTAAATAGTTCTCTACATGTAACTCATGTTGTGAAATTTTAAGGATGTTTGATAGATTGCCAAGGGTTGAAGAGAGTTATTCAATCTGCAGCATTTTCTTACAATGTTCCCTGTCTCACACAAATTGGCAGTTGGCATTCACGCCTCAGCCTTGCTCATAAAACGAGTAATATGGGTCACAACTTTTGGCTGGTTTACTATAGAACAAAGGGCCCATAATTAGGCATATTTTTCTAGTTCAAATCGATGTAACTTTCTTGATATTTACATCATTATCATATTCATAGCTGGAAGTTGCTGGAAGACCAGTGCCACGGCGCTGACAAAAGACTTTATTCAATGAATAAACTATATTTACAACAAACAAAAACAAAATAATAATAGCTACATTATCATGGAGTATGGGCATAGCCATAGGCCAGGCCCATAGACATAGTATATGGCCAGTATGGGCAACCCACCCGTTAGTCCGAACTTCTCCAGGCTTTCTGCGTCCACTTCATCTGTGTCAGTGTCATCTGCATGTAGGGCGGCAATGCTCGCCTTAATTATATTCATCCTCTACTTATCTTGTCAATGTCAGTCAGAACTTTGGACAATTTAAAGAATCTAAAGAGATATTGCCAACTGGGGTTAGATGAATCGTACCAGCGCGCTATTTGCAAAAGGTAAAACATTGATAAACACGCTGAACGTTGTATCGGGTTGTCCCAAAAAGCAGTCGGGTTCCAGAACCCATGTTTTCCGCTAGGTGCCGTCTGTGTGCCTCCACACATTGTTTGTTTGTTGTTGTTTTACGTCCTAGCAACATCTTCATCGACCGAGGTTGAGAATACATCCTTCGTCTTCTTCATCACCTGTGGTTGAGAGTACACCCTTCGTCTTCTTCACCGCTGATCGGGTCGAGGCTGGAGTGCTTGGATCTTTCTGCTATAATTTGAAATATATCTTAAAGGGCCATGTTATTTGTTGATGAACTTTTACCAATCCAGAAGAAGAGCCAATATAAGAATTTGAAATATTTACTAAAGGGCCATCTTTTACTAAGTCCTGAACATTAATATATTCGCAACAATATAATAACAGAGTACCTTGGAAAAATATACATGTCAATAATACCAATGAAAGTCCCGAACATTACTATGTTCACAATAATATAATACAGAGTACCTTGGATAAAAATACATTTATACTACCAATGACAGTGCTGAACATTAGTATGTTCACAACAATATAATAACAAAGTACCTTCGATAAATAAACATGTAAATAATAACAATGACAAGGTTCACAATATATTAACAGTACCTATTATATATAAACATCACATACACATATCACAAATTCTTCAGTGTCTCTCGCAGTGCAATCCACTTTTTTACATGCAAAGAACGTATTAAGACTTGGCCACATGTTAAGTACATGACAATGAGACATACAAATATACACAGATATATTACAAAATCAGGGGACACTTGTACTGTTCATGCCATAACAGAAATATCAGGACATGTATATTGCCATTCAGAAAGTTTTCAGATAATATATATAAATTAGAAACATATATACAAAATCAGTGGACACTCATACTGTTCAAGCCATAACAGAAAGATCAGTGATAGTATGACAATGATCAGCTGTACATCGATATTGACATTCAGACAGTTTTCATCAAATATATGTAAATTAGAAACATATATAAACCTGTATAGAAATTTAAAAACTATAAAAATTTTGAAACTATATTGACATTAAACTATTTAGAAATTTAGAGATTTATTCCTTCTCAGACGTCTTGCCCTCACCCTCACCCTCACCCACACCCTCACCTTTACCCCCACCACCACTATTTTGTATACGGGGGATGGAGGTCGCATTCATGGGTACTTCCAACATCCCCCTGCCACCGGATCCCTCCCCGTGTGGATCCGGTGTAGACAAAAGCAAACAGATGGAGAGTGGTCCAGGGGCAATATCGAGGCTTGACATTGGGGTGGAAGTGTGGAAGAAGGTTGGGGACCAATTTTAAGTCGTTTTATCCCGAAATAATGGCAAAAGATGAATCAATATGTGTTTTTGTAACCACACTCTCTACATCTCAGCTGAGATGTAGAGAGGAGGCAGCAGCAGCAGAAGCCCCTCTCCCCATTTTCGGTTCCCCACTGTCTGATATGCAGGAGTCGGTGATAGCGTCGATTGGTGTTAGCCTGTAAACGCGTTTAGCTATCACCGCCCGCGCGAAGTATGTCACGCCGTTTGCAGAGGCGCCTAAACGGTGAGTGTTAGCTAAACGTGAATCCCTTGCAGCCGGTTCCCGGCGAGCACCGCCTAATCGGTATCCAACACCGCCGGGCACCAGCCAGCACTGAGGCGGCGGTTTGTTTAGTTTACATTCGTCGATTCGACAATATGAATAACACTGCCAATGCGGCAGTGGCGTTAATATCGGCTCACTTTTAGGGCTAAATTGATCAAATTTCACTTATTGCGTATGTAATTCTGTTAAATATGATAGCATTGAATAGATTTGGGCCTAATACATTGCCGCTGATGTGGCGGCTTTGGCCAGTATGGATATCGACGTCGACGCGGCGGTGGCGGCGATTTGTTTTGTTTACATTCGTCGATTCGACAATATGATTAACGCTGCCAATGCGGAAGTGGCGTTAATATCGGTTTGCTTTTAGGGTTAAATTGATAAAATTTCACTTATTGTGTATTTAATTCTGTTAAATATGATAGCATTGAATAGATTTGGGCTTAACGTAACCCTAACACCAACCTTAAACATGCTATGAAACGGGTTTAGTGTAGTGGACCTTAAACGTGCGGTGTTAGCGTAACACCGCCTGTCGCATACGGACTTTTTGCCGCTAAACTGGAATCCGACCCTAAACGCGTTTTGGCTCGATAACACCGCGTCCTGCATATGGCCCCTGGTGTTGTCCATGTGTAGTGTTGTGTGCCCAAACTCCCAGCTGTTGGTGTGAGTGTTTGGTGGTGGTGGTGACCAGCTGGTGGGGTTACCACTGTGTGTTGTTGCGGTGGTAAAGGTTGTGTGTACTGTGGTTCATACTGTATTTGTGGGTTGTAGGTTTGTGGCTGTGTGTATTGTACCGTTTGCTGTGGTTGTATGAAGGGTTGGATGGTGTATTGGTGTTGTGTGTTGTGGTAGCTGGTGTGTTGTGTGTTGTGGTACCTGGTGTGTTGTGATGTGTGGTACCTGGTGCGTTGTGATCTGTGGTGTTGTGATATGTGGTAGCTGGTGTGTTGTGATGTGTAGTAGCTGTTGTGTTGTGACGTGTGGTAGCTGTTGTGTTGTGATGTGTGGTAGCTGTTGTGGTACCTGCTGCTGCTGTTCCCACTCTTCACCCATATCGATTATCATCTGCATGTTCTTTCCCTGAAAAACAGCAAACTGTTGCGCCGTCAACCACCCTACCTCTGATGCCAAGAAATTAAATAACTTCCCCTCTAGTTCACTTCCCAAGTCATACTTTTGGGCATACGTTCTCAATGACTGGAAAGTGAATATACCGGATGCGGTGGCTGAATTGGTTCCCGTGCGGAAGGTCGGGAGTTCAGCCGAGTCAAGCCAATAACTTACTAAATTGATGCTTGTCACTACCTAGTCTGGTGCTCGGCATTAATAGGATAGGACAATGACTGGTTAGCACAGTATCAGGATAGTGTGACTGTGTAGGATATCGGGTCATAGTGCTCATGGCCTGGTCTCTCAGTGGAGCAGCCCTATAAAGTTACCATAAATGCACAGTCACAAATCACCTTAGATGCTGTCAAGACATAAAACCTCAAGACGATACCCATCCTGATATGACCTCAGATGTTGTCAGGACATAAAACCTCAAGAAACAAACTAAATGGGGAAAGGAAAGTTTGTTTTGTTTAACGATGCGGCGAGAGCACATTGCTGTTTCATCATCGGCTATTGGACATCAAACATATTGTCATTCTGAAATATTTCTTTGGAGGAAACCCGCTGCCGCCACATAGGCTACTCTTTCCAAGAAGCAGCAAGGGGTCTTTTATATGCATTTTCCCACAGACAGGACAACACATACCACAGCCTTTGATGAACCAGTTGTGGAACACTGGGTCAACAAACAAACTAACAAAAAGTGAAGATAAATGCCTCCTTCCTATTACAAATACTTCTAGGTCAAGTAATTGAACCTACCAGCCAGAACCAGAGCTGGGTCTTCCTACCTAGAATTAAAAAACTCACTAAGAGTAGATCGGATTGGGTAGTCCCTTGCAGTGACAGTAAAGGATGTTCCATGGCGTCACATTAACTTAAGTGGCTGGCCACCGAACCCTCAGCCTCAGTACTCACCCTCCCTTTTTATTTTTGTTGCTGTTCCGCCGTTATTTCCAGTCAACCATGTACAATGACAGAGACAGTCCAAATACAAATGTAAAATTTAAGACCAAAACGCACTGAGATTGGTCCCACTGCTTCACTGGCCACAGTTGGTCCAGTGTATTACAAACAACCCTATCCCAACAGCATAATTCATAAACTCACATAACTAACCCCACAAGAGTAACACTAGAATATTTTGAACAAACTGACATTTCTATAATGCTTGCCTAAATCCAACTGAACAGACCCTACATTAAAACTCACTACAACTTTACCAAATGAATAAAGAAGAGGACTTCTGCTTACATTCTAAATACCATGACTAAATTGACTAATATTGATGTAGTTATCTGACACTACTGTTGCCATAATTGCTATGGAACCTCTGAGTTACAGAATTCCATTGGGGTGTTATATGTTTGAAATTCTGTATTAAACAGTTATTGTATACATTACTCTATATATCTTTTTCTGTAAGTAACCCTGAATTGAAAAATGGCTGGAAGACCAGTACTTCAGCGCTGACAAAAGACTTATTCAGCAGAATAAACAGATTGACAACAACAAAAAGACACACAAAAAGGTGAATCAATCTTCACTACATTTGATTTGTTGGGGGGTTTAAGTCCTAGGAACATCTAAGGTTTAGCCCAACTTGTCACAGTGCTCGCTGATATACCACAGTGCTCGCTGATATACCTATAACCAACTACGCGTGTCATCGACGGCAGTGGCCTAATCGGTAGAGCACGGGCCGCGGGAGATCGGGAGTTCGGTTCCCAGTCGAGTCAAACCAATGACTTATAAAATTGGTACTTATTGCTTCCTAGCCAGGCACTCGGCTAGGAAGGACTGGTTAGCTCTGTGTCAGGATAATGCTGATTTTCCAGTGGGGTAGCACTATAATTATAAAGTCACCACGAGTGCGTACTGTCACAAGTCGGTGCCCGTCCTGATATAACCTTAGATGTTGTTAGGGCGTAAAACCCCAACAAACAAACAGAACACATCTGTCACCGACGCCATGACTTAATACGCACAGGAAGTTTAAATGTTGCTGAATTCTTTTCCCACCGATCAAATGAGTGTGTCTGAATTGGTATTTCACTCCGGGAGTAGGGGCAATAGGAGACGTCACGTTCCTTCTGTTGCACAATGTTCTTGAGTTCCTACCATACTTTTAAAATAAATACGTTAGATTGATCATTATGATCTACCTTTCTGTAATTTGAACTAACTTTTATTTTAACAGTTTGGATTTATTTGAAGTTATCACATACAAAGTTTATTGCGCACACCTAAATTTCTTACCGATACCAAATTTTCAAGTGTAGCAACCATAGCATAGGAACATTAAACTGCAATAGATGCTTAATATACTTAATAAAATGTACCAGTATTTAAAGTTAGGTATGTAGGATCAAATCAAGGTAAGATGCTTTGATTACAAAAAAGAAATGATAAATTTATTGTGCTATGTAGTTTTAAGCGTAGCGACAAGCATGGTCTTAGGTTTGACTCAGCTGGGGATTGATCCCTGGAGGCCTTAGCCACTCAGCCATTCCATCCAGTTTGAATTGGAAGGGCCCAACACGTGGCCTAATCGGAAGAGCACGGACTTCGAGTTTGGTTCCCAGTCGAGTCAAACCAATAACTTAAAAATTGATACTTGTTGCTTCCTAGCCTGGCGCTCCACATTAATAGGATAGGGCAAGGACTGGTTAGCTCAGTGTCAGGATAATGTGACTGAGTGGGACATCAGGCCATGGTGCCAACAGCCTGATTTGCCAGTGCGGCAGCACTATAAAGTCACAATGAGTGCACACCGTCACAAGTCGGTACCGGTCCTGATATGGCCTTAGATGTTGCCAGGACATAAAACTCCAATAACCAACCATCTCAGGCAAGGAGCCACATTGACAGGTAGGCGTGGGAAGGGTGGTGGTATCAGGGAGCCTAAGTGGTATAATGGTTAGCATCCTGGCACGGAATGCAGATGTGGGTTACATTCCCGTTCTAGGCGCAATATTTCCCATTTTCATCACCCCTCAATGACACTAATTTGGTTTTTTAAATGTGATGATATCATTGAATTACGCAGTTTAATGAAACTCTCGAACATAAAAGCAACAATAATAAAAGTGAAACTGACCAATTCAAATTATATTTGTTTCAAATCCATTCATTTATTTGTTTAAAAAGTACACAAATGTGTAAACCACCGGTACATGTGCTCCTTTCGTTACGGACGAGTTACGTTCCTGTTCTCAAGTAGGTCATTCTCTGAAACTGGGACCATAGATGTGACATGGACACCAAAAGTTCAAAATATTAGCAGAAACAGGGTTCCTGCAATTATCAGTCAACCACATTTAAGACTTTCTAATCCAAATTTTCATACAATTTAAGACCTATTTTCACGGCAAATGTAATGTATATTAACTAGGGGATTTCCACATGCTACCCGATCAGCAAAAACTGTCATAGTACACATGCACTTGTGACCAGTACATTACGGTCTGTAGATAATAGCGTCAATTTTGAGACATTTCAGGTCCACAGCATTTGTGCTTTGTGAAGATAGCTGGTAAAGCATCTTGAACATCTTGAACAAATATTATAGTGGCCAAATCCAATTTAAGACCTTTTTAAGACCTTTCACAGAACATTTACCTTTAAAGTCCTTTAAAATTGACTAATCAATTTAAGACCCTTTAAACCTTTTTATGGATTCGTGGGAACCCTGAGAAAACATCAAAATAATAGCAGAATCCATGTTTATATGAAGGTTTACATGTTGTGCATATATCTGAGTTGAAAAAAAAGCTATTACACCTTTTGATTTTGATTTTAAACAAATTAAGCAATATGTTATGTCCCATATAACATGGAAACCAAAGACATCCAGAACATTACCTTAACATACACAACACATTCAAGCAAGATTTTATTGACTACAGTTAAGAAAATAAAATTGTCTTACAAGAAAATAGTTGAAAAGAAAATTTGTGTGCATTTTGGTGTAAATGTGTAAATTTTCACATTTTCAGTTGAACACAAAATCACACAAGCATACTTTTGATACATTAATGTTGATATTTGTTTGTCGTTGTTTTACATGATTGCAACATCAAAGGTCATATGAGGATGGGCACCGACTTGTGACAATGCACACCCATGGCACCTTTATAGTGCTGGCATATAGACAGACCAGGCTGCTAGAACCATGACGTGATATCCCGCCCATTCAAATTATCCTGATACTGTGTTAAGCAGTCCTTGTCCTGTCTTATTAATGCCGAGGACCATGCTAAATAGCGACAGGTTTCAATTTGATCAATCTTTTGGTTCGAATTGGCAACCAGTGGTCCACAACTGGTTCATCAAAGGCTGTGGTACGTGCTGTCCTGCCTGTGGGAAAGTGCATATAAAAAAACCCTTGCTGCTTATCGGAAAGAGTAGCCTATGTGGTGGCAGCAGGTTTCCTATATTTGAAATCCAATAGCCGGTGATACGAAAATCAATGTGCTCTAGAGGCATCGTTAAATAAAACAAGCTTTACTTTACTTTTGGCTAGTTTTGGTTTCGGGTGGGATTCAAACTCCCAAACTTCTGCACAGGAAGCCTGCGCTCTACCGACTCGGCCACCACGTCTGGTGTGTTGGTAATGTTTCTCAGTGTTGCTTGTGTACATTTCTATATAATCATAAAGGCAGCTGCCAGCTCCCAACCCAGACGGGATGGCCGAATGAGTTGAACGTCCGTCTCCCATTTTGGTAGATCTTAGAACCCTGTGTAAAGTCGACGGCTGGCGGTTTGAGTGGTGTGGACAGGCTAATAAGAAATCACTACAGGCAAGGAAGGAAAGTAGATAAAGAGTGAAAGGTAGGAGAGGGACAAGAACAAGATGGTGGCGATCACATGATCCAATCTTCCAATCCATAACAAGCATTCCTCTACCCACCAATGAGGGTTCAATATCCATGTTGCCAAGGCATGGTTAGATTTTTATCTGGGGCAGGGATCCATAAATAACTCTTGAGGGGAGGGGGTATGTGAGGCAACTTCCCAAAGACTGTCCCACCTAAGAAGTGACACTCCTTCAGGTCAAGAAGTGACCCTCTCTCTCTACACTATATTAATACAATTTCTATCCTTTATGAGTAGTATAACACCAACTCCACATATACTTATATGCCTTTGGTTTGATATACTATTTACCATTTTATAGACGAGTTGCAATTTATTATAGTACAGTTCATATATCCCATATCTCATAATATCGGAAAATTTTACACCTGGTCGAGTCAAATCAATGACTTATAAAATTGATACCTGTCGCTTCCTAGCCAGGCGCTCGGCATTATTAGGATAGGCCAAGGCCTGGTTGGCTCAGTGTTAGGATAATGTGACTGAGTGGGATATCAGGTCATGGTGCTGGCAGACTGATATCCCAGTTGAGCAGCACGCAGCACTATAAAGTAGCAGTCACAAGTCAGTACCCGTCCTGATATGACCGTAGATATTCCCAGGACGTAAAACTCCAACAACAAACTAATCAAGCCAGCTCCCAATAGTAATCCACACGGACAGTCCAACATGACCAACTTCACAAGAGGCGAATAAAGCATGAATAGCAAATAAAATGATCATACAAAAGGCGTATTAAAGTTGGATAATAATACAATTATTTGCTATGTTACACAAGTTGATGCTTATCACTGGGAAAACGTGCAAACAGATTTGCCTGTACCGTTAACATTCCTAACTCGATTGTGTCAGTAGAGGAGCAATTTGATATCGCTGGAAGACTAATTCAATGGCACTGAACACAAATTTATTCACAAGAAATAATAACTATATACATAGATACACGCACACATATGTGTGTGTGCATACTATATATCTATGTACACTTTTTTATTCATATAATATGCATTAGCATGAAACACCAATACACACATACCGTATATGTCCCACCAGACACACATAGCGTGAGTGCAGACACATGGATGCGCGTCTATTCAAAGTTAAAGAATTTCATGGACTTGTTTTTGTCGTGCCTCTGAAATAAAGTCGGATTGTCTTATTTTATGTGCATTCAGTCTGAATATGATCGTAAATTTGTGCGTGCTTTCAATCTTGAAATGGGGGGCGGGGGGGTGCTTCTATTGGGTAGCGTGCTTCTAGTAGGACATTTACGGTATTCATATATATATATATGTGCTGAATAAGCAATTATACGAGTATACACATATATAATATGTATATATTAATGTTTCTATAAGTGTGTGTTCTGCATGCACATTAATATATTTATATATTTTATGTATATAAAAGGATGTATAATCTATTATGCAGATATAAATAGGCGAAGTTGTAGCCCCAATTATTATTATGCAGTCATTTATTATTTGTACTTTGCCAGGTATTATGTCCAATTGCTGGCTTGCCTGCGTTTGTCCCCGTATTATCTACATGAGCGCCTCCAGCGGCCAATTCCGGCTGGGTTGGGAATTTCAAACATTAACCGATAAGGTTGTATTCTGCTTTGCCAATATACAAAATAAAGTGTCCGACCCGTCGCCTGTTTGTCTCTCCCCATTTATTACGTAGCCCAACTTTATATATAATATATATTACATACATTATACCATTAACCGACACAGCAAGTCGGATTGTAAAACTATTTGTATATATATTAAGCCCTAGTCACATTAGGGCTTGAGACCAATGGCGACCACTTTGCGACCAAAAAAGCCACTGGTTGCCAACTTGTCACTGACTGGTCACCACGATATGAAAACGGTCGGCGACCAATTTGGTTGCAAGATCTTTGGTGCAGCAGCTGCAACCTCCTTGCAACCAAAATGGTCACAGGAAGGCCGGCAACCATTGAGAACCACTTGGCGATCACTTTGCGACAATTTTGTGACACTCGTTATTTGTCTCACAAACATACAGTGCGACTGGGTATTAGACAAGAATCCACACACACTAGACAAGCAAATCACTAAACGCGCTAAAACTCTCAGGGCACAAAACTAACCATTTCGATTAAAAATCGATTAAAATTGCCAGTACATACTTTTCTTTTTTTAAGTTGCATAGTCCTGATGGTTTTAGGTTTGTACCATTTTTTAAAGATAAATATATTACACTGATTGTTATAACCTTCCATACTTCAAGAACCAGAAGGGATGGCGGAATGAGTTAGAGCATCCTTCTCCCGTGTTGGTAGACCATGGGATCATGGGTTCGAACCCTGGTCGAGTCAAACCAATGACTTAAACATTGATACTTGTCGCTTCCTAGCTAGGCGCTCGGCATTATTAGGATAGGGCAAGGACTGGTTGGCTCAGTGTCAGGATAATGTGACTGAGTGGGATATCAGGTCATGTGGGGCAGCACTATAAAGTCACCATGAGTGCGCACTGTCACAAGTCGGTATCCATCCTGATATGACCTTAGATGTCGCTAGGACGTAAATCAACAACAAACATCCATACTTCAGTTTAAAGTAGCTATATTTTGAATTGCTAACTTTTAAGATATTTGAAGTGCAAACATGTAAAATTAATTTGAGCAAACACACCAAAATGACACCATAGGCTTCTCCAGTAACAAGTTCTATTAATTTGAATAAGCACATCAATATCTAAGTTAGATATGTTGAATGAAATCTAGATCATTGTTTTGGTTTTGAAAATGTTATGACCATGCAGCTTCAATAATTCAATTAAATATTCCCTAGGCAAAACTTAGAAAATAACTGCCATGTTAGACGGTGAATCCATAGACTGGGCCCTTGTGGCGCTGGTACCTTATGCCTAAGCAAAACACAGGTTCACTGTCTGTGTGCCGCATCACAAGGTCACAAGCGAACATGGAACAAGGGAACACGGCACAAGGGAACAGTCTATGGATACACATGTGCGCTATTTGATACACTCCAAGCCCACAGTGCATCGATGGGTGGACACCAACAGTCAACACTGCGCCGTGACTGACTGATTGACAGCCGCACCGACACACAGTTGAGAGACACGCGGCGCTGTCACAACTCGAGTGACACTGACGGTGTCTCAGCCAACGCGTCCCGGGGAGCCAGCTTAGGTCGACTGAGCACCTTGTCGAACTGCTCGCACACGTCTGAGAAGTGCTTGCCTTCCCAGAAGACCTTGCCGCACGACGCGCACACGTAGAACACCGCCACCTGGTGGGTGACGGCGCGGGGGATCGAACCCAGCTGCAGGGGAACACCGCCGGCGACCGTCAAGTCGGCCATCTGCACGGAGTCCCACGTGAAGGTGGTGTCGTAAACGGAGACGTGAGTGGGGCACACGGGGCGCGGGCAGCCTGTGGTGGGGCGGGGTCCGGGCGTGGTGAGGCGGGGTCCGGCCATACCGGGGCGGGGTCCAGCTGGTGCGGGGTTGGGACCATCGTGCTTGCTGAGAAGTTCCGCATGCCGGTCAAAAGCACGACGCATCTCGCTGGGCGCAATGTGCAGGTACTGTGTGCCGTTACACGCCTATGGACACAGACACACCTCTTAGCTAAGGGCTTCAATCTAGGCACACCAATCTCAAAGCACTCGTAATATAAAGAGGCACACCAACAATCAAAGTTTGCACCAGGGTCGATAATCACTGGATAAAAAATAAGTCCAGGGCCCAATAAGTCCAGGAAATAATATTAATTCATTAGTTTTTGTTTCACAGGTTTCATACCCATTTTGACAGATCAAATTTCTGATATGGGTCACTCTCCTGAAAACTGGTGAGCATGGGATGGGATTTTAAAACATCAATAAAAAAACGTCCTACTTATTTTTGTCCTTATACTTTTCATATTCATGCTCAGATTTGATGTCAGAAATAAGGGAAATAAAATTAACTATGTGCAACTTTGGTCTTTTTAGTTATGAAGTGTTTTTGTACAAAAAAAAAACATTTTACAGACAGCCATTTGTAACATGACATATGGGACATGGTTGAATCCTTAATAACATCTTGTATTGCATTGATATATCAAAGAAAACAGTTCCCAAATCAAAAAGGAAGTATTTATTAACATGTATGCATGGTTAAATTTGTTTTAAAATTATTTGATGTCTTCAGAAATAACATTACAAATTTCCATCACAGATATAACCAGTGGTGTCTGGATGCCACACAAATATTGTACACTAATTATTCAGTGAATAAGGCATAGCTGAGAATTACCTTTTTTTATTAATATAAACACTACATATTTCTGTATATTATGCCATGATTAATATGCTTCTCAGTATGAAATTATTTAATTCTGCTTAGATTTTATTAAGCAGACTGTGTGGTGTCCTAAACATGTGTTACATCTGAGAAACACATGGTATACTGCCAATCATAGACTACACATTTATTTGTTATCTCATCAATTTATACTTTACATATATGTAAAGGGGAGATGTCCAGCTTTCATTTGCAACCAAAATATCTTTTTAATTCAAATATTAGATTGTAACTCACCATGTGACACTTCTGGCCAGTTTTCAGGAGAGTGACCCATATACGTGTGCATATGTGTATCTACCTATGTATGTAATGTTATGTAATATTAATTTCTCCACTCTTTGTGCTCAAAATTAAAGTTGCATATTCGGATGGTTTCCGAGTTTCGGTAATTTTTTTATGATAAATATATTTAAATGATTGCTATAATCTACCTTCCTTTAGTTTGAAGTAACTTTGATTTTGAATGGCTATGTTTTGAGATATTTGAAGTGTAAACCTGTCAAATTAGTTTTGGGAAGCACACCAAAGCTCTGACACCATAGGCTTCAGCAGTGACAGGTTCACTCAGTATTCCCTTTTAGATGGCAACAAATGCTTAATAAGTACATCAGTATCTAAGTTAGATATGTAGAATCAATTCTAGATAATTGATTTGGTTTGAAAATTTGATGCTTCATCGGACTAAAGCCGTGTTCACACACGGGCGTTAAGTCGGCTCAACTAGTTCGCCTTGTCTAGTTCGCATCACATGCTTAATAAGTACATCAGTATCTAAGTTAGATATGTAGAATCAATTCTAGATAATTGATTTGGTTTGAAAATTTGATGCTTCATCGGACTAAAGCCGTGTTCACACACGGGCGTTAAGTCGCCTCAACTAGTTCGCCTTGTCTAGTTCGCATCACATTCGCCGTGCGGACGGGACGCTGAAGCGGATTAGGGATGATTCGCCTCAACTAGTTCGCTCCATCACGAGGTAGCTTATATGAACCGAACTAGCTTAAGTCGGCCTACCTTGCCTGTGTGGACAGTAGCGGTTTACTTGAGGCGGATTAAGCATGTCACACTATATAATATAATTTGGTCTATGAACCTGCTAGAGGTGCACATATATTTTTTTCATGATTTATTTTAAGGTTTTCACTGCCCAGCAGAAGTTTTGACCGTTGCAAACCAATACGATTCAGTCCATACATATCTAGGTCGAGCCCACACTCTCTCGTGACGACGTCGACTAACCGAAACTGGTGCTAGTTAGTATGGACTTGCTCATGCGCAGATATCGATTTCCGCCTTAAACCGCTCCGTGTGTGGACACGACACTAGTTCACCTCATCTAGTTCGCCTTATCTAGTTCGGCCTAAAGTTGTGTGTGTGAACACGGCTTAAGCAGCTTTAAGACACTGAAAACTGCTGATAAACAAACAACACTAGTCCTTCGAGGGAAACATTTGGACCTAGTTGAAGGTGCTGCCACCTGGGGAACGAGTTTTCCCAAAGACCCTCTTTGGGGATGCAGTGGTTTGATTGGTTATTTGGTTGGTTGTTGGAGACTTATGTCCTGGCAACATCTATGGTCATATCAGGATGGGTACCGACTTGTGACAGTGTGCACTCAAGGCTGACCCACTGGGAAATAAGGCTGCCGGCACCATGACCCGATATCCCATCATCATCATCATCATCATGCTGTCGGTCGCGATGCGACAAAGACTGCTTTCATTACTTGACTGCCGCTCTCCATTTAGCTAAGTACATTTCATGAAAGCTGCCTGCAAAAGTGTTGAAGTGCTGCTGGCTTTTGCAAGTTACCAGCGGCACTCTCTCGGGGAGCAAGTAGAGGTTTCACACCGGCAAGAACATGTCCAGACAGGCGCAAAACTATTTGTCCCTGCAGTGGCTGGTCGGGAGATGTTGGGAGTTCCATACATCAACTGCCCTTGATGCTGCCACAGTGACATGGTTTTCTGTTCAGGGTTTGCTCCCTTAGCCTTCGGTTCTGTCAAGAACCTGTACCACAAGGCAGTGGTTTACAACTCTGCAGGGCAGGGGCGTCAAACTCCCTGAGGTATTGCAATACCTGCATACCCATATGGTAACTCAGTTATGAGTTACCATATCTACCATATAATGTTGTCTGAGGTAATCTAAGTAACTCAGTTAGGAGTTGCCATATCTACTATATAATGTTGTTTGAGGAAAATCGAAGTAATTCACTTAGTTTAAGAACACTAGGCTTTATTACCCCACTAAAGCTGAACGGTGTCATTGTTGGTGTTGTATAAGGTAGTCAACTGGGCCAGTTTCGATACGAAAGAATACCAGAAATGGAGAGAATAAATTCGGCCCTGCCGAATTTACCCGATATCCCACTCCGTCACATTATCTTGACACTGAGCTAACCAGTCCCTTGCCCTATCCTATTAATGCAGAGTGCCAGGCTAGGAAGCGATAACTATCTATTTTTAAGTCATTGCTTTGACTCGACCGACCAGGAATCAAACTCCAGATCTCCCGCACGCAATGCCCACGCTCGACCAATTCGGCCACCGCGCCCGGTGCAATGGTTTGAAGAACAAATATAGTTTGTTTAAGAATAATGTACTTGAAACAACTAAAAACTGGTTCACTGACCTGACAACGGCTAAAGATGTCTGCCTCAGTGACCTTGACATTGAAGTGGTCCAGCACATCTATAGCTTGCTGACGAGCCTTCTCATTGGTTGAGACCTTGTAGCACATTCCCTCCGGTACTTGTGTGCTCAGCTGCATAAAGAAGTACACTGACTTAAAGGTGCATAGCATACCTACATGATACTCAGCATAGTTAAAGCTGCATAGTCTGATGAAAACATCACATTTTCAAAACCAAAACAATGAACTAGATTTGATTCTAAATATCGAACTTAGTTATTGGTACACTTCTAAAACATTTGTCATCACATAGAAGGGAATACTGAGGCAATTTAATAGAATCCATTACTGCAGAATCCTACCGTGTGCTTGCAAAATATATCTCAAAAGCTAGCCATTTAAATTAAAAGTTACTTCAAACTAAAGTAAGTACTTAATATATTTATCTTAAAAAATTACAGAAACTCAAAACCATCGGACTATGCAACTTTAACAAATAATTTAAATGATAGCTAAATGGACCTACGCAAAGTATGGTAAAAGCCGGAATGTTGACTGTTTGCAATCTACAATATGAGGCTACTGGGGTGTGGCGGCTGGGGGGTTGGGGGTAACTTGGTTCACGATTCAGCAATCTGCCATTATTACTTATCCAGCTCAGCTAGAACATTATATTAATTATATCCTTAGTCAGGGATGAAAGTGGTCTATGCAAACAACAAAAAAGAAGCGGAAATCTATGCCTACGGTGAGGTTATCTGTAAACCGACAGCGAGTTTCCGCGAAAACACGGATATTCTCCCATAGGCTTAGCACTGTCAAGGAATAGCGGAAGATTAATGGAAGTCACGTTTCATACACATCGGTATACAATGATAGTGCTGCAACGTTTGAACAATGTATTAGTATACGCTGATAGTGCTGTGGAATTGCAGTATAGTAATAATCACGGAAATCCGCGAAATCACGCGGAGATCTTTCATCCCTGCTTAGTTGAGAGTAACTATACCAACACTTCTATTATGTATAAACAATTTCTAGTACCGTATTCTCACAGGTTAACGTCCATGTGTGAGTTAATGCCCACCCCGCACCTCGGCCAATATTTTGCAAACACCCACCCTTTAAATGCCCATGTGTGGGTAAATGCCCACCCACCCCCGTTCAGTGATTTGCCAATTTAAACGCCGAGGGAGTTAACCCACGAGAATATGGTAATTATATCTTTGGTTGAGAAAGTAATTATACCAATATTTACTAATTACTTACCGAAAGGTAGGGTTGCCCACATGTTAGTATAACACGGTTCTCTCTCAACGCAATCTGTAAACAAGAATAATATTGTAATTAATGGTAATAGCAATAGTTGCAGCATTGACAACAGCATAGCTTAAATATATGGTGTGATATGCCATTCACATTAACGAATATGTCTGAATAAGAGAATAGTGATGTCATTAACTGAATAAATAACAAAGTAGGTATGTTATTAACAGGTTAACTAATTTGGTAGCTATATCATTAACATGTACGTCTCAATAACTAAGTAGCTATATCATTAACAGGCAGGTCTCAATAACTAAGTAGCTATATTATTAAAGTTGCATAGTCCGATGGTTGTGAGTTTCTGGCATTTTCTGAGATAAACATATTAGGTTGTTCCTTAAAATCTACCTTACTTTAGTTTGAGGTAACTATTATTTTAAATCGCTAACTTTTGAGATATTTGAAATGGGAACATGCTAAATTAATTTTGGCAAGCTTGCCAAAACTCTAACACCACAGGCTTCTGCAGTAACAGGTTCTATTAATTGACTTAGTATCCTTTATATGTGACAACAAATGTTCAATAAGTGCACCAGGATCTAAGTTAGACATGTAGAATCAAATCTAGATAATTGTTTTGGTTTTGAAAATTTTATGTTTTCATCGGACTATGCAGCTTCAACAGGTAGGTCTGAATAACTAAGTAGCTATATCATTAACAGGTAGGTCTCAATAAGTAAGTAGCTATCTCATTAACATGTAGGTCTCAATAACTAAGTAGCTGTCATTAATGATTGGTTGGTTGTTAGTTTTATGTCCTGGCAACATCTAAGGTCATATCAGAATAGGTACCGACTTGTAACAGTGCACACTCATGGCGACAGTATAGTGCTGCCCACTGAGAGACTAGGCCACCAGCACCATGTTCTGATACCCAATTCAGTCATATTATCCTGACACTGAGCCAACCAGTCCTTGCTCTATCCTATTAATGTCGAGTGGCAAGCTAGGAAGCGACAAGTGTAAATTTGGTAAGACATTGGTTTGACTCGACAAAGGTTTGAATCCCACGATCTGCCAAAACGAGAGACGGATGTTATAAGTATAACTGTTAGTTGTTGAGTTTTACGTCCTGGAAACATCTACGGTCATATCAGGAATTGAAGGGAGACCTGGGCTATACAGATTCAGCCACTGCGCCTGGTTCTAAAGGTTATGAACTTCAGCACGGTCAGTATACACCAACAGTGCTCATACTGAGCCGGACGGTCCCCAGCCAAAATAAAACTAGGTGTCAAGAATGTGTGATCAATACAGGAGCGACAGAGGATAACTTTGTCCCATCTCGCCCATCTGTAGGATAACTAACAATCTCCAAAGACTGGCTTCACACAAAACAAAGTTTATTCACTCCTGCATCGTTCCATTCATTCTGACAATTAGATATGATGTATTTGTCTATGTGAAACATTGACTAGAACCGACTCACGTCTAGAGCGGCATCGTGGTCTTCACTGCTGTCGAGTATCCTGGTGTCAACTCCACACGACCTGAGGTAGCGGCCCACACCCTGCACCATCGTATCGACGACCACGGCCAGCTGGGAGGGGCTGATCGGAGGAGGCACAGCCTGGGAGTCCTGCACGCACACAACACTAGCGCATCAAACACCTCTACCATCAATACAACACTCGGATTAGTGGGTGGTTGGGTTTGTTTTTGTTGTTGTTGGCATTGTTACATCCTGGTAACATCCCAAGTCATATCAGGACAGGTACTGACTTGTGACAGGGCACACACTCATGGCGTCTGTCCCACTGGGAAACCAGGCCACCGGCACCATGACCCCGATACCCCGACTCAGGTCACATTATCTTAACACTGTGCTAACCAGTCCTTTCGCTATCCTATTAATGCCGAGCGCCAGGCTTGGAAGCGACAGGTATCAATTTCGTACGTCATTGGTTTTGACTCGACCGGGAATCGAACTCCCGACCTTCTGCATGGGAAGCCTGTAATAAAATTGTAATGGCTATCAGCTCTGGGATATGCAACGAAGTCCAATCCTCCTTACTTACCTGTGTTCTGCGCAGTGTGACTAGTCCGATTGCTTGCCAAGGACGGACTGACTGGAGCTGGTTATGTTGTTTTGGGTTGTATCCAAGGTTACCCAGAGGTGACATTATGTTACTGGCCGAGGCCAACCCTTATTGTTCACCATGTCGGCCAGAAGTAGGACAGAATCATCTTCTTTATAGCAGACAGTAAAGCTTGTTTTATTTAACGATGCCTCTAGAGCACATTGATTTTCATATCATCGGCTATTGGACGTCAAGTATATGGTCATTCTAACATATTTCTTTGGAGGAAACCCACTGCCGCCGACATAGGCTACTCTTACCGATAAGCTGCTCTTACCAATAAGCAGGGGTCTTTTATATGCACTTTACCACAGACAGGATAGCACATACCACAGCCTTTGATGAACCAGTTGGGGACCACTGGTTTTATAGCAGACAGAATCAAGGATAAACTTTCGATAGAGGGCCAGAGATGAGCCAAGTAGCATCCATGCCGGATATAGGTCAATCATTCCAGGCTTGGTTTGGTCTTTGTCAGCGTCAGAGTCCAGACACACTAGGCTTGCAACCACTTGCGACTCAAAACAAACCAGGTGGTAGCAAAAGGTTGCAAGCAGTCATAAGCAGTTGCAAAAAGGTCTCCATTTGGTCGTCAGGTCTTCGACCTCCTGGTGATCATTTTGGTCGTAAGAAGCTTGCAGGCCAAAATGGTCGCCAGGATTGGTCGCCAGGAGATCATTTTCATATGTTGGTGATAAGTCGGGGACCGATCGCCGACTGATTGACAACTGTGCCACCACTGCTAAGCACCTGCGACCACTCGGAAATCAGTCATACGACCGACCGCCGACCAGGGAAGATTAGTTGGTGATCAGTTGGTGATTGGTCAGCGATTGTTTGGTGAGTGATTTGCGACTGATCTGCAATTTAACTACGATTGGTCGCAAACCAATCACAAATCAGACCCCAACCACTTGCTGACAAATCACCAACTAATTGCCAACCAGCAATCAACCGATCGCCATCCAGTCTTTCCTGGTCCTCGGCAACCAGGTTGCTGACTGATTCTATTTTGGGGGGTTGCAACAGGTCACAAACCTGTTGTGAGTCGGGTATGACTGGTATTTATACTCTCCCCCCGGCAACTTGACTTCCCGAATTCAGATGTGAAAATCACCACAAGTCTATATGGACTTCTGGTTAGCTGGTTGTGGGAGTTCTACGTCCTGGCAACATCTAAGGTCATATCTGGACGGATACCGACTTGTGACAGTGTGCACTCATGGCGACTTCATAGTGCTGCCCCACTGGGAAGTCAGCCACCAGCACCATGACCCAATATTCCACTGTCACATTATCCTGACACTGAGCTAACCAGTCCTTGCCATATCCTATTAATGCCGAGCGCTAGGCTAGGAAGCGACAAGTCTCAATTTTATAAGCCACTGGTTTGACCCGACCAGGAAACGAACTCCCGATCCCCCGCACGCGAGGCCTGCACTCTACCGATTAACTGATTAGGCCACCGCGCCTGGTATATGGACTTATAAAAAAATATTACATTAACAACAGGGTGTCTTGTGCTAGGATGAACGACACTAGCACGATATAAAGTCACTGGAACATAAGGAAGGGAAAACAGGTCTGGAAATGAGCCACACACAAAAAGAAAAGATTGTACACACTTGTAGGCATCAGAGTAGTCTTTGTGGATGGGTGTAGTGCCTTAGAGTTAGACTTTGGCCTTGACCAATTTGAAATTACTCCGACTATTGACTATTACCGATGCTTATGCATACGTAAAATTGTCTTTCGATTATAATAGCTTTTTTATAATACCTTAAAGCGGGCATAGTCCAGTAAAGCATGAACTTTTCACGACTAATGGACATTATGTGTTCATTATCCTCTAGATCATTGTCTATTCATTTATTAATCTCATAGTATACGCAAACACTGCTTGAAGGCAGGCAACTTACATTTATTGCCAAACTGTTAGGTGGCCCTTAATATGTATATTCATAGTTCCGCTGGTCCCTCAAAGAAGATGGAGGCTGTTACCCAGCATGCCGGGTCACAGCTACAGCTTACCAGAAGGAATGGTGGGTGGTCGAGGGGGAGAGGAGGGGTGTACGAAGTAGAATTTTATCTAATATCGAAAATTTGCTATGATAATTTTCATTGCAATCTACATTAGAAACAAATGTATGGCGGCAAGAACCCTACCAAGTTTTGTCATCAGGAGGCATGTGGTTATAGGTGCAAGATGTGCTTAAAGGATACGGTTTATAATGAAGGATAGGAGTGGGATTGATTGGTGGTTTCTTTATGCCGTGTCATCAGCACAGACCATATTCACGGCAAGAATTTTAGTTTTTTTATTCAACCATCACTTTTACATAGAATGTAAAAGCATCAATCAATTATGTGTCAATAGACACTTATGAATTTAAAAGCTCACAATCATATAATTTGTGGCCGAGCAATATACAAGTTAAAGGTTTTATTATTAATTGATAAAATTAGTTTAATCAACTATATGAGGTAACTGAGGGAGCAGCAGAACTGGGAATACACGTAAAACTACATAGGCCTGCCGGATAAAAATGAGACTGGACCGTACATATATACACACATCTTTTAATTTGAATTTTATTTAATCATAAAATGAGAGTGCTACTTTGGTTAACTCAAATGAATCTCTACAAGCTAATTAGGGGCTAGGCATCGGGCTCATATCTAACTAACAAACACATGTAGCTAAAACAAGTTAACAGTCTAACAAATAACATCAAGATAAGAAAGATATGGAACAAGTTAGAAAATTGCATGGAAATATATTGGTATGCGTACAGTTATGTTATGGAATATAATCGCTTATGTGATGGATATGTGGTTCACTCCTTCAGTACTCTTACAATCCAAAGGTTACATAATGTATAATGTATATCAGCATAGACATAATTATATATTTTGTAAAGTATATATATAGCATGCCTGCATGAGTCATCGAAGTTCTAGTTTGAGGTGAGGTGTAATAGTTGAGATGAGATGGTTAAGTTGTTCATGATATGTGGGTGTTTTTTTTTAATGCAATTGTTAGTTTTTTTAAAAGATTTTCCCTCCCCTTTCATTGTCCCCCTTTTCATAGTTTAGTTAGCGAAGAGGATTGCTTCAGCATTCTCAAGATCTGCATTTACCGCAAATGAAATGCTTTTTAAAAACTAAACAAATAAATAGTAAAATTAAGTTTGTTAAGAGGATTGCTTCAGCAGCCTCAAGATCTGCGTTTACAGTGAATAACAATGCTTTTAAAAAGCTTTAAAAAACGTGTTGTAAGAGGATTGCTTCAGCATTCTCAAGATCTGCAGTTACCGCATATAAGATGCTCTTAAAAAGCTATAAAAGAAATGATAAGAAAATAGTTTGGTAAGAGGATTGCTTCATTCTCAAGATATGCGTTTACCCTGAATAAAAATGCTTTTAAAAAGCTTTAAGAAAAAGGTTTGGTAAGAGGACTGCTTCAACATTCTCAAGATGTGTCTTCATGAATAAAGTGCTTTTAAAAAAGCCACACAAAAGATTATTTTTAAAAAGCTTGGTAGGAGGATTACTTTAGCATTCTCAAGATCTACTTTTACCGCGAATAAAATGCTTTTAAAAAGCTTAACATTTTTATAAATTTTAAAAGTTCAATAAGGATTGCTTCAACATTCTCAAAATCTGTGTTTACCATAAATAAAATGCAGTTAAAAGCTAAAGAAAATGATTGATTAAATGTTCGGTATGAGGTTTGCTTCGGCATTCTCAAGATCTGCGCTTACCGTGAATAAAAATGCTTTTAAAAAGCTTTAAAAACAAAAAAAATCTAGTTATTTTCTTTTTTAATTAATTAAATGTTGTTGTTGTAAACACACCACGTGACGCAGTGGTCATGGCCTCACCACTTTTGTCTGCTCAGCGGTTCTCTCGGCGACGCGCGCCTGGCGCTTTTCCATGCGCGAGCGGCGTGGGACGCCGGCCTGGGCACCGGCTGCGCGCGCCGGCTGCAAACCCAATACCACCCCCGACACCCCTGGCGGCGGCGGCGCGCCGGGCCGGGCCGACTCGGGCAGCGCGCCGGCGCGCTCGACCACATGCAGGTAGAGTTCGATTAACACGAACGCGTCCAGCGCGGCGTATATGACCTGGGCGCGCCGCAGAGGGCGTTTCTCCCAGTCTGACATTTGCTCGGCCTTGTCGAGCGGCCGGCCCAGACAGTGGCGCACCATGCCGCTCAGCCCGCGCTCCTCGGGCTTCCGCCGCCGGCCACTAGGGGGTGGCGAATCGGGGCACGGCTGGGCGACGTTGCTTTTGAACGATTCTGGATTTTTCCGAATCTGTAACAACACCAAAACAATTTTAAAAAAAAATGAAATGTATTCAACAGTTATTGTTAGCTCACCTTATAATATATACCTTACTCTATATACCATTTTGTGTGTGTAAGTAATCCCGAATTGAAAAATTGCGGGAAGACCAGTGCTTTGGCGATGACAAAAGAACTTATTCAGCATAATAAATATATTTGCCAGGAAAACCCCAAAACAGCAATCTTATTTCACCTAGTTTACTTTTACAGCTGAGTTGTTTGGTTAGCCATAAATGATATTTTGTGTGTGTGTGTGTGTGTGTGTGTGTGTGTGTGTGTGTGTGTGTGTGTGTGTGTGTGTGTGTGTGTGCTTGTATGTGTGTGTGTGTGTGTATATGTGTGTGTGTGCTTGGTTTACTTTCTGTTACATTCGTTGATTAAGCAAATGAAATTTTAACTGCGGACTGGTCTTACTCATTCCATTCCACCGTACCTTATCCTGTTTGTTTGTTGGGGTTTTACGTCCTAGCAACGTCAATAGTAATATCAGGACGGGTACGGACTTGTGACAGTGTGCACTTATGGCGATTTTATAGTGCTTCCACACTGGGAGACCAGGCTGCCGGTATCATGACCTGATATCCCACTCAGTCACATTATCCTGACACTGAGCTAACCAGTCCATGTCATATTCTATTAATGGCGATCGCCATCCTATTAATGCCGAGCGCCACGCTAGGCAGAGACAAATATCAATTTGATAAGTCATTGGTTTGACTCGACTGGGATTCGAACTCCCGACCTTCCACACGGGAAGGCTGCACTCTACCAATTCGGCCACCATGTCCAGTACATAGATAGGCTGAGTAGAGGCTACATAATCATTTACGGTCCATACACATGTGAAGATATGGAATTCAAGGTTATTTCAAGGCTTTTCAAGCCTGTTTTTGATATGAATTCAAGATTATTTGGATTTGCAGGGAAAAACAATGGCGAATGGCGATTCTGGACTAATTTAAATCAGTGGGGACAGTTTAAGGGAATTCAAGGCTTTTCAAGACTAATTAACCAAAATAGGTTAAATTCAAGGCCTTTCAAGGCCTTGAAATAGGGAGAATGAAGTTCCTAAGACTTTTCAAGACTTTGCAGGCTCCGTACAGACACTGGACTGAGAGGATACAGTAGGACCCAATTAACCTGTTTGTGCAGCTTTTCCATTTCAACCATTCGCTCGGCCTTGAGAATGAATTCCCTCAGACTGGGAATAGATGCTGACAACATTTGCACATCACCTTGGAAACCGTAACCTGAAAGTAAAACACAAGGAATTTTATTGTTGATATTGTTAGCATAAAATCTATGATTACCAGGGACATAGCTTTCATATATTAATGCCGAGCACCAGGCTAGGAAGCGACAAGTATAAATATTTAAGTCATTGGTTTGACTTGAGCGGGAATCAAACTTCCGACCTTCCACATGGGAAGCTTGCGCTCTACCGATTGGGCCATTGCGTCCGGTCACCCACACCAAGAAACCGACGATCCACCAAAACGGGAGACGGACGTTCAACTCATTCAGCCATCCCGTCTGGTCGACCTTAGAGGTTGCCAGGAAACTTTTCTAGGTCTGACTCCTAATCTGAAGGTAGGTGGTTCGATTCCCCATGCCAACACCTCTGGCAATTTGGATTTCCACCGCAGTGTATAACTTATAGTGTCATCAAAGGCTGGTTGCTCTCACACCATGTCTATTTGGTCTGGGAGGTTAGAAATCCCTTAGGTCAGTAAAAGTGTAGGCTCAGGCTTTCTATCGACCATCAGTTTAATGGTGAAAACAAGACTATTCAGACTTATCCATGATAGGCAGTATAAATCTTCAACAAAAAACGGGGGGAAACCCCAACAAACAAACAAACAAACAAACAAACAAAAACCGTCTCACCCTATACCGTGAAGCACTAACCTAGCTTGGTGATCTGTGTGTTCAGGAAGATCTGCTCCCCGAACCAGACCCAGTCAGCATCTACCAAGTCGTTGCAGAGGCGGATGATGTCCAGGAGATAGACGCGGGTTGGGGTCGCCATCTGCAGCAGCGCCACGCTGTGGGACAAAAGTACACCACTTCATACACAACACATCAGCTCCGAGTTGGCCAGTTCACCGCTGGTTCCCACATCATGACCTCCATTACCCGGTCCTCGCCACAAGATAGCGCTGGGTCATAATGACCTTTAATGGCTGCGGGGCCTACAAAGGAAATTAGTGCGCCGGCATGATTCCCTCAAATTTGAGGTCAAACTCCACTGACTACGAATTTCACCAACCTAACGATCATAATAAAGGGGCTAGAGGTAATTTTCTAAGAACAAATGCTGCGAGGTTGTCTGATGTAATCATTCAAGATCTAACTCCTAACAATTCTTCAAATGACCTAGCCACTTGACAATTCAATTCTTTATTTCGGATTCAGGATTATGGTAGTTACATAATTTGATATAAAATATAAAAATTAATGTGAATAGGATATAAGTAATAGTATGAATACTACCATACTAACCAATATCAAAATGTTGGTCTACATACAGTAGTTTGTAGCAATTCCTCCATATGGCAGACGTAAATCTGAGATCACTCTCCTCTATTTTAAACAAGTCCCTGTATTATAACATTTTCTGACTTGTCAAGTCTAGTAATAAATTTGAATATTAGATTCCTGATAACAGCCTGGAAGGCTGGCACATCAATATTGACAGACAGCTGAAGAGCACTGTGATACCTAGGTAGACGGAGTAATAACCTCATAATGTCATTATATGCTACATTCAGTTTTCCAATGCTCTACATTCTATAGTTCCACCAAATCTGGGCAGTATACAAGGGAGTACAGAAAGTTCTAAATAAATTTACCTTGACATCAGCTGTACACATATGAAATTTCCTGATGAGAATATTTCCCTGAGCATATAACTTATGACACTGTCTATTAATATCCCTGTAATCTATAAAGTCATCAGTCATAAAGTGTCCTAAGTACTTGACTTCAGTAGAGATTGACAGGTGAGCACCAGTTAACATAAAATCAGGAAATACAGTATCCTTGTCATATTGACAGCTAAGATGTATGTGTGTGTGTCTGTTTGCGTGTCGGCGTGCATATCTGATGTGTCTGTTTGTGTCTGTGTGCATGTCTGTATGTTTGTCTATGTGTGCCTGTGTGTCTGTACGTCTGTATTTTTATATGCATGTCAGTGGGTCTGTAAGCGTATCTGTATGCATATCTGTATGCATGTCTGTGTGTCTATGTCAGTCTATCTGCCTGCATGTCTGTCTGTGTGTCTGTTCTATGGATGTCGGATGTGTCTGTTTGTGTCTCTGTCTGCGTGTGTCTGTTTGTCTGTGTCTCTGCATGTGTGTCTGCTTGTGGGTATCTGGTCTGTATGCATGTCTGTATGCATGTATGTGTGTCTACATATATGTGTGTGTGTGTGTGTATGTATGTCTGTGTATACATCTACATGTCTGTCTGCGTGCATATCTGCATGTCTGTATATCTGTGTGTCTGTATGTGTGTCTCTGTCTGTGTGTCTATTTTTATCAGGGTGTGTCTGCATACCAGTCTGTGTGTCTATGTTTGTCTGTGTCTGTATGCATGTCTGTATATGTGTGTCTGTGTGTCTGTCTGTATGTCTGTGTGTGTGTGTCTGTCTGTGTGTCTGTGTGTATGTCTGCTGCATGTCTGCTTGGCGCGGTTTCCACTCACCGTGTTCCCCTCCCTAGTGATGGCCTCCATTCTGCGTCCAGTCCTACAATAGTCGCATTCTGAAGACAGAAAGGCACATAGTGTTCACAGTATTCAATTCCTGTAGACAACGGACCCAAGAAAAACACCGGAAGTTTGATCAAAACCCTAGGTGTGGAAGGGAATTGAGTAATTAAAGAAACAACCGATGAGAGCATACAATTCTCTAAACAAAAGCACTTGCCCAAATTTGGTCCCATCTTTGCAATTTAGAGACTTTAGTATGCATTGATGCATAGAAGGAATATTAAGACAGTTCAACAGAACCTGTCACCACTTTTGAACCTTTGGAAAATGAGCGTCAAAATCCAAAGGCTTATAAAATGATACTTTTGATACTTCATCTATCGCTGGGCACTACTAACACAGAACTGGTTGGCTCAGTGCCAAGATAATCTGTCTGAGTGGAGTATTGTTCATGGTGTTGGCGACATGGTATCCCAGTGGTGCGGCACCACACTATAAAGCCGCCATGAGTTGGCGATGTGCACAAGTCAAGCCGGCACCACTCTATCCCGATATGACCTCAGATGTTGCTGGGACGTGAAAGACCCAGTAAACCACACCCCGCCCGCCTGTGCACTCACTTCGACTATGTTGTGGATGGCGGCAATGAAGTCAGGGCGCGTGTCGACTATGCGCACCTCACTTAGGCCCAACTCCAGTGGCATGAAACTGGCGTCATTCGAAACCAGCTCATCGTCCCAGTCGTCGCTGTCCGCTCCTACTGCCACCTGGTTCGGTTTCCCCCTGTGGAAACCATAATGGTTTGTTTACCCCTTTTTCCAAAAACATTTGTTTTCATTTAATAGCAATTAATATTTTTTTTAATTATATCGATGTTTTACAAAATAGTCGGGTGTAACAGCAAATTTTATTTTAACAAGATCTTAACCAAATTTATATATATACATATTATATACACACACACGCGCATGCGCACACAAGGCGATAGACCAGTTGCAGTGGCTTCCCATGCATGCGATTGGGAGTTCAATTCCCGGTCTAGTCAAACCAATGACTTACAAAATTGATACTTGTCTCTTTCTAGCTTGGTGCTCAGCATTAATAGGATAGGGCAAGGACTGGCTAGCTCTGTGTCAGGATAAAGTGACTGGGTGGGATATTGGGTTATGGTGCCAGCGGCCTGATTTCCCAGTGGGGCAGCTCTATAAAGTCAACATGAATGCGCACTGTCACAAATAGGTACACATCCTGATATGACCTTACAGATTAACTTACATATCCTCTTCTGGCTGATCTAGGCCCTATTGGGCCTCTAATGCCAGCTAGTTATGGTAAAAAAAAATCTTTTTGCACACGTATGCAGGTAGATGGAGCCCTTCTCGCATACAATTCTGAGGGTCCTCGCCAATGTCTAACGAGCCTTCTCTCAAATGCTTCTACTTTTGGTGCTTCAAGTTCCTTCAACCCCTTGATCTGGAAGACTCTTCCATGGACCTGTTACTCAAAAGAAAAATGAGTGTTTCCTGACCTCAAGTCTGGGCCTCTACTTGAAGATCTTATACTGCTAGCCTCTGGTGTTACGATCTACTCAGACACTGAACAAACCGTTTTGACATCACTGTCATAGACTCCACTAATAATCGTATCAGTCTCAATCCTATTTACCCTGAGACGATTGGTTGCTTGGTTGTTGGAGTTTTACATCCTGGCAACATCTAAAGTCATATCAGGACGAGCACTGACTTGTGACAGTGTGGACTCATGGTGACTTTATAGTGCTACCCCACTTGGAAATCAGACTTCTGGCACTGTGACTCAGTCACATTATCCTGACACTGAGCCAACCAGTCCTTGCCTTATCCTAATAATGCTGAGCGCCTGACTAGGAAGTGACAAGTATAAATTTTTAAGTCATTGGTTTGACTCGTCCAGGGTGACGGGAGATGGACCTGTTGGAACATCACCTGTCATAGACTTCAGTGATAATTTTATAAGGCTCTATGATATCTTCGCTGAGACGACGATATGACACTGTTGGTAGTTGCTAGCACGTAAAACAACAAACAAACAAATATGCTCACCTGGTGATCTCCAATTCATGCTGCACCGTGAGGGGTAGGTTGGCGACCGGCATCTGACAGCGGTGCACCCACCACACCGCCTCAGTGACGTCATTGTAGGTGAGCAGCTCATCCAGGAGGCGTTCCTGCAACCACGGGTTGTCGCCCACAGAGGGCGCCACCAGTTCCCGCCAAGTCTCGCGGCTCACCGACTGCTCTATGTAGAACTTGTAGAAGGTGTAGCGCAGGGCAGACAGGTTCCGGCGCCGGTCCACGTTGGGGCACACGTCTGGTGTGAGGTCACAAATGTCAACAGAAAGCAGAGACTATAATTAATGTTTGTTTGTTGCTTTACTCCCTAGCAACATCTAAGGTCATATCAGGATGGGTACCGACTTGAGACGGTGCAAACTCATGGCGACTTTTATAGTGCTGTCCCATTGGGAGAGCAGGCTGATGGCATCATGACCCGATATCACATAGTCATATTATCCTGACACTGTGCAAACCAGTCCTATCCTATTAATGCTCAGCGACAGGCTAGATAGCGACAAGTATCAATTTTATAAGTCATTGGTTTGACTCGACCGGGAATCAAACTCCCGATCTCCCGCACAGGAAGCCTGCACTCTACTAATTGGGTCCGATAGGTCAGAAAGGTCAACAGACAATAAAGACTATTAATATTCCCCCTGAGTGCTTCCCGAAAGAGACCAGTCTTTCGTCAATGTAATTGAAAGTTACATAATCCGCCGCTTTTAGTTTCTGCCAGATATATAGCACATGAATAAATGATAAGCATGGGGCCTAACTTGGGATTTTTAGGTGTTTATTTTCTTTTGTCGATAAAATAAGATACTATTGGCTGGCTGTGCATACATCAGCACCTCTATACACCAACCCCCCACACAGAACCTGGGTGGTCCGAGAATAGTTCTGAATTGTTAGAAGCCAGGTTCAGACTTCATTTCAAGCTTATTTACACAAATTAAGTATATTTGAATAAATAAAAAAAGATTAGTAATTTCAGGTGGTGTGCAGTTGTGTACCTGCGTATATGGAAGCTAGGGCCCCTGTGAGCAAGACACTATAAAAACTGCATGCTCCCACCACCTTTTTACTGACCTAATCAACCCATAGCTCTGTTAGCATTCTACCTAAACCCAAACTATATCAGAGATGCCAACACTGTGTGACCAAAAATATTATTAGTAAAATAAGTTTTTGTGCGGCAACACGCAGCACGACAATCGGACATATATCTTGACATAGTATAATTCTACCATATATAATATATATACAGTATAACCCCGTTAAACCAAACTGGAAGTGACCCTAGAAATTTGTTTGGAATAACCGATCATTGGTTTAACCAAGCTTTGGCTTCAACTTTGACTTGGCTTTGGCAAAAACGTGGGTGCATTATGAATGTAATACCCAATATATGTGGACACTTTGATTATTGTTTTTTTTATGTATATACAGTATAACCCTGTTAAAGCAAGTTCGGTTAAACCAAGCGATCGGTTAATCCAAACTTTTTTCGGTGGCCTGGCAAAATACTACCATTTATCATACAAAAAAGTCGGTAGGGTCTCAGATGACCTTATAACTACATGGAAGTTTGGTTTAACATACCGGAAGTGGCCTAGGGGCCGACAATTCTGTTTGGATTAACTGATAATTTGGATTAACCGACTTTGGTTTAACCAACTTTTGTATAAGATAAATGGTAGTATTTTGCCGGGCACCCGAAAAAAATGTGGATTAACCGATCGTTTGGTTTAACCAAGCTTGGTTTAACAGGGTTGTACTGTATATAATTATATTATATACTTTTTCATACAAGTTCCACCAAGTGTCTCTATGGGTCATTTTCTAGGCTCTGCTTGTCACCTTGAGCTGCTCATGTCTTTAAGCTGCTGTAAGTAGGTGAATTTGCCTTTTGTATTAGTTGATTTTTATTAGATGGGTAAGAGTGGAAAATCTCGAGATTTGCACATGGAATCGTAACATCAGAAGAAAGTAGCCAAAATCGGAAGTCTTCCTACAAAATAAGAGCAGTCGACATCTCTGCTAAAGTGTACCTATGCAGGCCTTCATCGAAAAACACCTAAAAACTAAACATATCACGGCCTCGTAGTGTTAGTTAATTAAATCATTTAACAAATAAATGTAATAACAATGTATATTTATCTCCATAATTTGTCTCTTGTAAATAAACAGTGTAAATAATGCACAATTTCCACGACTAGTATGACACCTGGTGATAGGCAACGACACTTGTGTTGTGGGTCGACAGTGTGTCACTGTGTTGTTTTATACTGACGATTGAGCTTTTCAATCAATCAATCAATCAATCAATAGGATACAGCTATAATTTTCAAAAATGATTCAAAAATGGTAAGTATGTTTTCTCTATAAATCCACATTTGTGCCGAAAAGACTGTGTCAGTTGCTCAATATGAAGCCAGTGTTAACAGAGCCTCAATTGCCTCCCACAAGTCCAGTCTGGATTACTCTCTGCGATTGCGTCACGAAAATCGTGTATTGAAGAGATTGCCAGAAGACCGGTGCCTTAGCGATGAAGACAGATTGCAATCAGATTAATGCAAATGTTTACCAAAAATAAAGAAAAAAAGAGAGAATAGATAGGGACGATATAGACGGGGGGAGGGTAGGGGGAGAAGGGGAGGGGAGGGAGAGGGAGAGGGAGTAGAGTGAGGAGAGGGAAGAGAGGGAGGAGAGAGGAGAGGGAAGAGAGGGAGGAGAGGGAGAGTGACAGGGAGAGGGCCAGGGGGAGTGAGAGTGAGAAAATGAAAGGGAGCCCAAAAAAGAGCAACAATAACAAAATGGCGGTCACCGACCTTGAGGTATTTGGTAAAGCTTCATGAGACGCACAGCTAACTTCCCGAGTCCCTTCCGGTCTAGTTTGTTGTACCGGATGTCCTTCACACCAGATTCTCTACAACAAGAACCACACACGCATATGCAATAGTCACACATTGTGACGCCATGAGAATTAAATCACATTGCTTGCTTTGTATACGCCCAATTTTCAATCTAAAGTTAGCTAATGTCTTCAAATATAGTAGATTGGTTTGGATTGGTTTGTTGCTTTACGTCCTAAAAACTTCTAAGATTAAAATAGAGTAGATATTCATTGAATAAAAAGATTTTTACATCTAAAATTTGCGTTGAAACACAATGGTCTAAGTATTCTTAATAATAATAATAATAATAATAACAATAATAATAATAATAATAATAATAATAAATATATATAAAAATAATTTAAAAAATCCAAAAGAAATCAATAAAACATCTTGCCATGAATATGGCCATAGTTACAAACATGGCCTAACCCCCACCTCCTCCCCCATGTCACTGACTCACTGACTCCAAGCACCTTGAAGGTAACTTACTCCGCCAACTTGTTGAGGTTAACATTGTCCTCACAGAGTCGGTCGAGCAGTTGGAGCAGCTCAACCTGCTGCTTCCGGTGCTGGAACACATACTGCTCGATCAGATTGCCCTTATCCTGCAGGATCAGCGGGAAAACCATCTGCAGGCAACAAAATAAACCCATCTTTATTTCACATTTCCTTGGAGAGTACAGTTTCTCATTCGGCTTTCCAGTTAGTATACAGTAAAATCTCTCTAAATCGGCCAACCATGGGACCGACTTTAAATGGTCCATTTAGGGAGGTGGTCAGTTTAGGTGGTTTATAAAAATTTGTTACAATGGTATTGTACGAGCCATCTTTTGGTACCCAAATAAACCGATCGATATAGGGGAGTGGTCGATATGTGGAGGTGGTCGGTTAGAGAGGCTTACTGTAGTTGTTTGTTGTTTTATGTCCTAGCAACATCTAAGGTTATATAGACCTATTTCATATGATGTCAGCATAGGTATTTAGGTCAGTGCGTGCACTGCTTGGCTGCAGGATGACACACTGTCACACTGCAAACTCAATGTCTATGAGCAATCTTCATAGAGAAAAGGTGAAATATCCCTAAAACCACACCAGCTAGAAACAAACTGCTTGGAACACATATAGAAAACATATTCAACGATGAGATTATATTAAATTTATAAGGTTAGGGTTCTCCATTTCTATTAATTTTGAATAGAATTGACGATTTGCACTGCGTGTACCCACAAACTCAATGCATTGTCAATGGCCGCGAGCAATCTTCATACAGAAATTAAAAGTGAAATATCTCTAAAAAACCACGCCACCTAGAAACAAACAACTTGGAACACATAAAGAAAACATGTTTAACAACCAGATTATATTAAATTTATATGGTTAGGGTTCTCCATTTCTATTAATTTTGAATAAAATAGAGAGTTTTGCACTGCGCGTACCAGCAAACTCAATGCACTGTCAATGGTCGTGAGCAATCTTCATACAGAAAAAGTGAAATATCTCTAAAACTACACCACCTAAAAACAAACCGCTTGGAACACATAGAGAAAACATGTTTAAGAACCAGATTCTATTAATTTTATATGGGTATGGTTCTACATTTCTATTAATTTTGAATAAAATTGACGCTTTGCACTGCGCATACCGGCAAACTTAATGCACTGTCAATGTCCGTGAGAAATTTTCTTACAGAAAAAGTGAAAGATCCCTAAAACTCCACCACCTAGAAACAAACAGCTTGGAACAGATACAGAAAACAAGTCTACCAAACAGATTATATTAAATTTATATGGTTAGGGCTCTGTATTTCTATTAATTTTGAATAAACTGACGTTTTGCACTGCGCGTACCGGCAAACATAATGGCAGTGTGCATTCGTGCTGCAGCCAAGCTTCGCGTGCATACAAAATGTTTATAAACATTGAAAGGGGTCTATTAGCTAATTAGGACGGGTGTCGACTTGTGACCGTGCACACTCATGGCGACTTCATAGTGCTGCCCCACTGGGAGATCAGGCCGCTGGCACCAATACCTGATATCCCACAGTCACATTATCCGGATACTGTGCTAACTAGTCCTTGTCCTATCCAATTAATGCTGAGTGCCAGGCTAGGTAGCAACTCTACCCCCCCCCCCCACCCCACCCCGCCCCCAACCACCCTCACTCAATTACTTACCTCAGCTATGCAGGCAACTAACCACCCTCTATATATCAGGAGCCAGAGCATACCGGGTTCAGTGTGGGGACTTGAGGAGATGGGGGGGTGCTCCGTTCTCCCACCCATCCCCATCACAGACCCCGTGCCGATAATAGTGTCGTGGGGGTGATGAAAATGGGAAATACTGTGCCTAGAGCGGGACTCGAACCCACATCTCTTTGCATTCCGGGCCAGTGTGCTAACCATTACACCACCTAGGCTCCCTGATATCAACACACTCCCCACGCCTACCTGTCTATGTGGTTACTTGCCTGAGAGGTCAGTGCAGACCACTACACTCGTCCCCCTGGAATTGTAAGTCTTGTAATGCTTACAATTACATACATACAGGCAATGCACTAACACATCATACACAGGGTAGGTTCAACAACCATACAGCGCAAAGCTTGTACAGGATCCTGGTCACGGCACCAGTGTCGTGGGGGTGATGAAAATGGGAAATACTGTGCCTAGAGCGGGACTCGAACCCACATCTCTTTGCATTCCGGGCCAGTGTGCTAACCATTACACCACCTAGGCTCCCTGATATCAACACACTCCCCACGCCTACCTGTCTATGTGGTTACTTGCCTGAGAGGTCAGTGCAGACCACTACAATAGCAAGTCTTTGCAACGACCCACAATCTTAGCCCATAATAGTTAACTTATTATGGCTAACCCACTAACACATTAACTCCTTCATAATCTATAATCATAATATGCCCTACCTAAGTACCCGCTGAACTACCTAGTTACAATGTAATGTAAACGGCCGGAAGATCAGTGCCTCGGTGCTAAAAAATGTATATTCTGAAGAATTAACTGTTTTACCAACAAAAATATGAACCGGGGCTGAAAGATGCTTGTGCTTTCATGGATTTCCTACGATTTTGTGTTTTATTTATAAAATATTTGGAACATTCAGTATATTTTGTTTCTTCATCTGGTATCTAAATTGCATCAGAAAATTCCACAGGGTTCATACAAACATTTGAAAATGAAATTCAAGGGTTTTCTGGTACTCTTGAATGTTATTTCGAAATTCAAGGGTTTTTAAGGATTTTCGGATCTATGCAATTGCAAACCGTGATTCCAGGAAAGTTTGATGTACAGTAAAACCTCTCTAAATCGACCGACCATGGGAACCACTTTAAATGGTTCAATTAGGGAGGTGGTTGATTTAAGGAGATTTTGTCATCGTTACAATGGTTTTGCATGGGCGATCGTTTGGGACCCAAATAAAGCGATCGATATAGGGGAGTGGTCGGTTAGAGAGGTTTTACTATATTTAACTGTGGCCAGTCTCTCGGTGACAGCCCGTATTGGGTCGGTGGCTAGTTGGATAGCATTCGGTGGGGTGGGTTTTTCCAGCAACAATATCAAATATTAATATCTTTAAAGGAGCCTTCTGTAAAAGCTAGTCTTGTATCAAGTTGACGAGTGACTGACCTGCTCCGTGTTGAAATGTTCGTGTAGCTGAAGCTTGGAGATGCATTGGCATGCCTGTAAACAATGCAAACACCACCAAGAAAATGACATTAATTTCAGGGGCCTTACACATGTGAAGATATGGAATTCAAGGCTATTTCGTTGGTGTTTTCGATAGGAATTCAAGACTATTTTCATTTGGATTTCAGTGAGGGGGGGGAACAATGGTGAATAGATATTTCAGACGAATTTAGACCAGTGTGGACAGTTTAATGGGATTCAAGGCTTTTCGAGACTAATTACCCAAAATAGGTTAAATTCAAGGCTTTTGTAATGGAGCAAATGGCAAGGCTTTTCAAGGCCTTGAAATGGAGCAAATGAAGTTCGAGACTTTTCAAGCCTTTCCAGGCCCCGAACGGACGCTGTAATTTAAACGCTCCCAAGTGTTACTAAAATGATACATTGGCGCAACACCGCTCAATATGCATGTACCGGACGCGGGGACCAAATCGGCAGAGCGCACGCTTCCCGTGCAGAAAGTCGGGAGTTTGATTCCCGGTCGAGTCAAACCAATGACATACAAAATTGATACTTGTCACTTCCTAGCCTGGCACTCGGTATCAATAGGAGAGGGCAAGGACTGGTTAGCTCAGTGTCAGGATAATGTGACCGAGTAGGATATTGGGTCATGGTGCTGGCAGCCTGGTCTCCCAGTGGGGAAGCACTATAAAGTCGCCATGAGTGCACACTGTCACAAGTCAGTGCCAGTCCTGATATGACCTTAGATGTTGCCAGGACGTTTGGCCTGGTGGCCGTAGTTTTACGTCCTGGCAACCAGAGGCCACACCAGGAAACCAGACCTGATATCCCACTCAGTCACATTATCCTGACACCGCGCCAACCAGTCCTTGTCCTAGCCTAATAATGTTGAATGTTGAGTGCAGGGATAGGAAGCGACAATTATCAATCTTATAAGTCACTGGTTTGACTCGACCAGGAATTGAACTCCCGACCTTCCACACGGAACCGTCCTGATATGACCTTATGTTGCCAGGACGTAAAACTCCAACAACCAACATCCACACGGGAGGCCTCCGCCCCACCGATTCGGCCACCGCGTCCGCTGTTTTGCTGAAGAAGCCCTTACTACAGAGTCAACAATAATTATTTGACTTACTAACAGCCCCCAAAAAAGAAGCAAAATCATTAACAATATAACGTGGAAACAAAAAATGTGGTACACAGTTTCTGAGAAATAAAATTAGTTGACCTGAAATGCTAATATGTACCTCTTTGAATCTGCTTAGCTGGATGAAGGGTTGAATCAGCGGGACGAGAAAATGGTTCGGTGGGATTGAAAGTTGGAAAGCCTTGACGATGAAATCGAAGGCGGTCTGGTGAAAGCGGGTTCCCACATAGAAAGCGTAGACCTGCACACAAAACAGTTAAAGTTAAACAGTGCGTAATCGAATAGAAACATAGCCAACATGGCCATCGAGTTATGTATCGTATAAACACAGCATACAGATATTATTAATGTGTCAGGACGCATATACCTTTGTCAGGATAAAATTCCAAGATTTGTCCCCAGGACTCAACGGTGTAAAATAACGTCTTTTAGCCATTTACGTTTTCATTTTCAGACCATTTACGTATACATTTTCAAGAAGAATCATTTTATTTCTACACACGCACACATATATAGTTCAGGTAAGGGGTCGTCCAAAGTTGTCAACATTTTCAATGTAGTACAAAGAGTACTACTTTTCCATCCCTCCTCCCAATTCCCCAAAGTAGTGCACATGAACATTTTATTACAGACACAAATCGGGGGTGGCCAAATGGGTTGAGTGCTCGCCTCCCGTTTTGGTAAGTCATGGGATTCAAATCTCTGGGTTCAAAGCTTGGTCGAGGCAAACCAATAACTTAAAAATTGATACTTATTGCTGCCTCGCCTGGCGTTCGGCATTACTAGTATAGGGCAAGGAGCAGTGGAATGAAGAAGACCAATTGTCTATGATTGATAATTCTCCAGCTTAATCAACTAATGTACAATGACATGATGTGGTGGCCTAATGTGACAAAAAAAAGTATTATCAACATCTATATTAAAGGATAAATGTACTTTACTGTCAGTCTCCCGTACCCCCTGTCATACGCTTTGTACGACCGTGAAAGCTTTGGACGGCCCCTAACCATCTATCAAATCAAATACGATGAATGTTATTACAGTCCATCAATTCCTTGTAATAACTGGATATATTTTCTCAAATATATTAAAATGTCACTCGAATTATAAGAACTGGACATATTTGTAAAACTATATTAAAAATGTCACCGGAATTGTAATAGCTAAATATATTTGCTAAAAATATATTAAAATGTCATTTGAATTGTAATAGCTGAATATATATACTGACAGATATATTAAAATTTCACCGTTATTGTAATAGCTGGATGTAATATTTGCTCAAATACATTTAAATGTTACCCGAATTGCAATAGCTGGATATATTTGCTCAAATATATGAAAATGTCATATATATTGTAATAGCTGAATATAATATTTGCTAAAAATGTCACATTCTATTGACTTCGTCTAGGTCTCCGTCAGTATGCATTGCAGAGGCCCTCGGGCCTCCAGCTCCATATCGGGCAATAACAGCTTAGTACCTGAAGAGCTTCTCCACCCTTCTTCAGTATCGCAGCTGACTGAGGGTTGTTCCGTATCCACTTTGAAAATTCGCGCGCCACCTGATGGGACAGCGTAGATGCCTTCACTGCAATTGTTTTTAAAAAAAACAGTCTTTTCATTAAAAACTGCATAATCCGATGAAAGCATCAAATTTATTTAAACCAAAAACACTATTTAGTACATTTTTGATTCTACATATCTAACTTGGGCAGTGATGCACTCATTCGACATCTATTGCAAATTGGAGCTCTTGTGTCCAATAAAAAAGTAAAGTCTGTTTTATTTAATGACACCTCTAGAGCACATTGATTTCCGTATCATCGGCTATTGGTCGTCAAATGTATGGTCATTTTTACGTATTTCTTTGGGGGAAACCTGCTGCTGTCACATAGGCTACTCTTTCCGATAAGCAGCAAGGGGTCTTGTATATGCACTTTCCCAGACAGGACAGCACATTCCACAGGCTTTGATGAACCAGTTGTGGACCACGGGTTGGAACGGAAAATAGCCCAAACTGCAAATGGATCCACTGAGCAGGATCGATCCGATGACCGACAGTAGCATCACAGGATGACACTCTACCGCTTGAGCTACATCCCGCTCCCCTTCTTGTGTCCAACAGTGCTGCTATGCTTGAAAACTGGTCAATAAAGCCTATGTCTAGCATTTCGGTGGACACACCAAATTAATTGCTCATGTTTTCACTTAAAATATTCTCCACAATCAACCTTTTACATATTACAAATTTTAAAACGAAAAGTAAATTGCACATGTTATTAGGAACATGAGTATTTCTTGGCGGGTCATGGAACCAATCGAACTACCTAGTTGTGTTCTCTGCGGCGGAGTGGTTAGAGTGTCTGACTTTTTTCTAGGTCGGACTCCTAATCTGAAGGTTGGTGGTTCGATTCCCCGTGCCCCCACCTCTGCCAATTTGGATTTCCACTGCTGTATATAACTTACAGCATCATCAAAGGCCAGTTGCTCTTATACCATGACTATGTGGTGTGGGAGGTTAAAAATCCCTTGGGTCGGTAAAAGTGTAGACTCGGGCTTTCTATCGACAAACTGTCTAATGGTGAAAACAAGTCTATTCAGACTTATCCATGATATGCAGTATAAATCTTCGAGAATTCGAGAACCATACGTCGTTAACGAACGAACACTGATGGCACCGCCTAGAGTTATCCCCAAAAATTAACACGGCTGCTTGACGACTTCAAACCGAGACCTGTGACTACTGCCACCACCTGGCGGTCTCTTACTCTTCCAGCATCTGATGTCACAACTGGCTCCTGGGTTCAAACTGTCACTCGTCACTTGCACATGCGAGGTCAGGCCATTCTAGTTTTTGACGCCACCCACAACTAAGCGAAGACAGTAATTCGTAGGGTTAATCGCGCGAGTAATCCCGACTTCAAACCTACTATGCTACGCCACCATTAAGGTCAATGAGAAAAATAAAGCACTATAGAGGGGTTGTAATGACGTCACAAGACAACTTTCGGTGGCCATATTGGATGACATACAGAGAAGGCTTGCAACTGCCCACACTGTGCTTATTTACTGATTTGTTGGTATATTTGTCACTGTTTTGAGCAGTTTGGCCTCAGAAGTTGTTGCTAAAGTGCTGTAAGTAAACACATTAGATGTAAACTGCCCAGAACCTCCCATAACACAAGAAAACTCTGTTTTACTGCATCTGCATGCATTCACATGGCTTGGGAGGGTGCTCATAATCCAAGATGGCAGCCCACTGACCGCTGATTGCTAAGTAATGACGTCACATGCTCTCCCTCTATTATACCACTCCTTGTCTCCCCGTGAATTATGTGTATTCAAAATACCTCAGCTAAACAATGCATTGCTCTGTACCATAAATTGATCCATAGCTTCGAACCATATCCAGACCATTTATCCCATTGAGGATGCCACCGGCATTTATTTATTTCCACAACGGGTTGCCACCTACATTATTTTATATTTTTTTCTTACTATTTTTCTTTCTTTCTTACTTCCTTTGACTTGTTTGTCTTTGTTTTTGGTCCATTCTTTCAGTTTAATTAAAGCGTTAATATAAAAACTACTCCACTACAAAGCAGATGTCTTACGCATAAGTCTTTTTTTTCTTCTTCTTTCTCCCTGTTTAATTTTCTATGAAATTAACCAAACACACTTCCAAAGCTAGAACAAGCACTCATCATACACTCAGTCACCACCACGCACAGACTCGCTCTCCTTCCTTACCGTTCCTGCAGTCAGCCGCGGACTCCATGAGGTAGAGCGCAGTGGCGTACGGGTTGCTGACAGTGGTGAAGCACTGGTTAATGAGCATCAGCAGGTCAGAGGTCACCTTCAACCCGCCCAGCCCCCACGACCTCTGCAGCGCCTCGCGCCATCTCTGACACTCGGCGCGTCCCGGAACAGGAAACAGCAGCGTCTCCGTGTGCAGCTTCGGCTCGGCGGCCCGGCCGACACCACCGGCGTTCCGACTACTACCGCTGTTCTTACCGCTCTTATTACTAGCCTCCTTCTGGTTCAGGAGGCTGTTTAGCCATGTGACCGACACCCCTGGGTTCCTTTTAACAAGCGCTTCCAGCTCCGTCAACTCCTTCCCATTGACGGTGTCAGTTTTGGTGGGAGGACACTTCGGTGCGTCACCAAAGTCCCACTTGTCCACATCACAGGCGGAGTCGGAGTCGGAGTCAAATTCGAAGTCAAGCAAGTCTTTGGAAGATCTGTCGAAGGACTCTGCGTTTTCCTCCATCCACACCGGCCGGTTGTCTGACTTGAAGTCAGCGCCATCCGGCTGTGTGGTGGACACGGCCAGTGTGTGCTGGTTGATTTCTGACCTTGCTGGCCTTTCTTTGCAAGGGAGGTTATTTGTGGTGGTGTTGGTCTTGGTGTGTGCGATATAGCCCGGGTCCCAAGGATGGAGGGAGGATTGTGGAGGAAGTTGGGGTGGTGGTGGTGCTGGTGGTAATTGTGATGTGTGTAATGAAGGCTTCTTGTATGTAGCAGACTGCGGTCCAATAGCTGGAGCCACTTGGCCTCCTACATAAATAACTGACTTGACAGAATATTCTGTCTCAATACCCGTCTCCCAGTCCTCGACATCCTCTTCGGGGAGTTCCTTGCTTGCACCACATGGACGGCCAGGCGCGCTTTCTGAAGATCAAATGGAAACACTGTTAGTAAATAATAAATAATAAGTAAATAAATAACTACCCCTCCACACCCCAAATAATATGGGGTATAATGGATTACACTAATATTATTAAGAAATGAAGACATTGTCGTAGCTAAGTTGTACTTATTGCTGTTCCTACGTTATTTCAAGTCAACCATATACAAGGACAGAAACAGTCCAAATACAAATATAATAATTAAAACGAAAATGCAGTGGGATTGGTCCCAATGCTTCACTTGCCACAGCTGGTCCAATGTATTATTAACAACCCCACCCCAACAGCAGAATTCATATTGCTGTCAGGTACCTATCAACACAACAAACTGCAAATAGCAAACTCTCATAACTAACCACAATATGGTAACACTAGAATGTTTCTAGCAAACTGACATGTACTCCAACTGACCAGACCCTACATAAAAAATTACAACTACTTTACCAAATGACTACAGAAGATAACTTCTGCTTACATTCTAAATACCATGTAAATACTCACATTGAACTGACTAATATTGATCTAGTTATATGACACTACTGTTGCCATATTGCTGTGGAACTTGTGGGTTACAGAATTTCATTGTGTTATATGCTGAAAACTGTGTATTAAAGTTTTTTTATATCTTACTCTATATACCATTTTTGTATAAATAATCCTGAATTGAAAAATGGCTGGAAGACCAGTGCTTCGTCCGTGTTCCTCCCTAGTAATGTTGAGAGCCAGACTTATTCATCAGAATAAACATATTTACCACAACAAAATAAAATACTGAGGCTGTATGTGCTGGGTTGTAGGGTTTTCAGCCTGGACCACAAACTGTGTTATATATAGTTGTTGGTTGGGGTTTTACATCCTGGCAACATCTAAAATCGTATCAGGGTGGCTACCGACTTGTGACAATGCGCACTCACCGTTACTTTATATTGTTGCCCCACAGCTGGCACCATGACCCGATATCCCATTCAGTCACAATATCCTGACACTAAGCTAACCAGTCCGTGTCCTTCCCTAGTAAAGTAGTAATGACGAGAGCCAGGCTAGGAAGCGACAAGAATCAATTTTGAAAGTGAGCGGTTTGACTCAACAGGGATTCGAACTGCCAACCTTCAGCACGGGAATCCTGCGCTCTACCGATTGGGCCACCGCGTCCGATGTGTGATATATAAGTAAATTCAGTTAATTCTAGGCTGTCACAGCATCCAGCACTGACTGCTGCTTTTAGTTGTCAATTTTAAATTTTGAATTAAATAAGGATTCGGAGGGCTGATTGAGCCCATTTAGACTTAGTTATATGCTAACCCAAATTTGTGTTTTGTCAATCACTCGTAATAAAATAGTAATAGTAATAATAACAGCAATATCAATAAGGGGTCTTCCACAATTATCAACATTTTCACGAGCACAGAAACTGTACATTGGGGGAAGGGGTTAGACCCATCATACATTTTCTTTCTAAAACCTATAAAGCATTAAGGAGGATTAACTTCTTGCTATTCTAGGGCTGGCGTGCTAAGAAGTACATTACCTATTCTCTGTGATGCAATCACCCTATCCAAGCCTACCTGTCTTTGTGAGTCCTTGACTGAGAGGTCAGTGCAGACTACTATAATAATATCAACATTTTTATTGTCACGTTGTCGGGTGAGTGCGCTTGTTGTTTAAGTGTATATTGTGTACGATTGTGAAAATATTTGATAATTGTGAAGAATTCCTAAATATTAACATTAATTAGGGGAGAGGCACGATTAGGCTACACTATTCATTGCATACAATCCTGGAGGAATATACAAGGGCTTGCCATCACATTTCGTGATGTGAAATGCTGGCTAAACAGCTTTTCTAATTGGCTGGTTTTCACCCCTACTGTAAGTATGGGGTGAATCTTTTATCTAGCTTGGACTCTGCCATGGTTTGATACTGTATAGAATGAAATGTTGGTCCATTTGAATTGTCAAGAACAACTCCGATTCGGTAATTCAGTTCCGATTCGGTAATTCAGTTCCGATTCGGTCCGATCCAGTAATACACAATATTCACAACGCATGCGACATCTGACGGCAACAACAAACACTACGGTTGTGGGACCGTTGCCACAGCGCATACAAAATCTATGGAAATTACTAACTTTCAAATGCACCTATATCAGTCAAATTTTGGGATATTTTGAAAATTCCAAAAGTACATTGCTTTTGGGTCATCCCATTGGAGCCTCCAATTAAAATAAAAGGTTTTTCTTTTGGACCCTTTTGACAATTTTAGGAGGGTACCAAACTAGTCAGTCACTATTAATATATAATATTCACAATGAATGCGACATCTGACGACGACGATGAACACTATGGTTGTGGGGGTCGTTGCCACAGTGCATGCGTGTGAATATTGTGTATTACTAGTCAGACCTTTCTAGTTAGTAGTTTCAGAGACCCTATAATACTAAGACAGCTCACTCAGCCTGTACTGTGTAATCAAAATGATCAAACCCACCACTTGGTGCGCTCGCTGTTCTCTTGGTTAAACAGGTGCTATATTATATGTATAAATGTATATATGAATGTGAAAGATGTGTGATGATGGCGATGCTGATGATGATGTGTATTTGTTCATAACAATTAGGTAGGTATGTTGGATTTTTTTTTAATTTATCATATAGAAATGATACTCATACCATTGAAAAGAGCCAAACAAATGCTTTTAAATGACACAAAGATCATGCATATTGGTCTAGTATTAAGAAAGTTATGATTTTTTAATATTTAAAATCGCATGTTTTTTTGTCCTGTAATTAGACTGAAACACAGGGAACGGGTGTGACCTTAAGCATGTGTGTGCGTGGAATACAACCATGTCACTTTCCGATTCAAAATTAACCCCTTTCGACGTATAGGATCGTGATAATATTTGGTATAATGTGAGAAAAGACCATAATAATTTGGGCTAAATATTTTTTATTTATCCCCATAGTGATTTTGAACTGATTTTGAACCGAAAATGAGTGCAAGGCAGAGGTGAGCCTGTCACTATAGTGCCAAAGTCGTGCAACCCATGACACTTTCCGATTCAAGATTAACCACTTTCGGCGTATAGGATCTTGATAATATTTGGTATAATGTGAGAAAAGACATTAATAAATTGGGCCGTATATTTTTTATTTATAGCCAAAGTGATTTTGAACTGATTTGAGCATCCAAAAATGAGTGCAAATGTTTAAAATTGTGTCACGAACGAACGAATCATCAGAGATGCAAAATTTGAAAACGATGACAATCTTTCCTTTATATGTGGTGATCATGATTCCCCGATACCCCCATCCGTTAGCCAATGAGAAACGATTTTGATAGAGATGTCGAGAACCATTCGTGCATTCCCGATCACAGTGATCGGGGACAACACGGCGGCGACGCAGCGCGTGAATGTCAACATACCTATAACAATTTCATATTGATGTGTATTCATACTTACCTATCTCATGTATGTGTTTACATGTGAAACACCAACCAGCAGCTAGGCTGCTCAAACCCACCATAAGGTGGCACTGCGAAATTTACATTACCATGGGAGAGAAAGGGAGTGAGCCGTCTTAGTATTATACCGACCCACCCACGGGGAGGCTAAGGACTAACACGCATATAAATAGATATACATAAACAATACCTTTATTCAGAGGTGGGAAATAAAATCACCTAAATCCAGCAACCGGAAACGGAAATAGCCCTCTATGGGCGCCGCCATTTGTAAACTTGTGTTGAATAACAGAATAATCAAAATCCAGCAAACGGAAACAGAAATCGCTCGTCAAACTTTGGTCCACAGCAATTAGGGTGACGACAGCGATTGGCCTAACACCTTAATGATGTCCAGCCGCAGACTAGCACAAGCCAAGTGGCGGAACAACTACACTGGTACCTCACTACAGATCTTCCATATATGGTGTGATGACGTCACTGGGACCAGTGTAGGCATTCCTCTGCGCTACTCTGCAGCGATGCTGTCAAGGCATTAAGTCCATAGGCCCAATTAACGGTATTCGGGATCAGCAATTGGTTAATAATATATCAAAACAAATGCCCGCTGCCATAGAATTTGCCGACACGCGTAGTGCAAAACTTAAATTTTTATTCAAAATTAAAAGAAATAAGTAACAGGGATGCACAAATGAAATATTAATAGTTTACTCCGCAGAAACGACGGCCGTATTCAGGCCACCCAAGTTGATAGAATTTCAAATCGAACACCACGAGTGGAGTAAATAAATACATGCGCAATCATAAAATACTTTGCTGTAGTTATATCGGGGGGGGGTGGGGGGGTGGGTCCTAAGGCTAAAGCATTGCTTATTCATATTAGGGTCTTTGGTAGTCTATACAACACGTTGGATACCCAATTATCACTCATCATTCCGACAACACTTACCGTTAATAAACTTCTGTGCCATGCTATCGACCATGTCCCTCCCTCTGGAGCTCCTCATGGTGTGGGGTTAAAATACTATGTCTACACTTCACGTTACTGATTATGATACCAATATGGTTTGTTTTCCTCCCGACTGTTGAACATCGAACCACTACATTGGTCGAGTATATTGCAGACCGGAAGTCACATAATTTGCTGCCATCTGGTGGATAACGCTTGAAGTAGTGATTGGGTGTAATAATGGGTGGCTTATTTTGCTCAGCATTCATGATTTGCAATAAAAACTTGCAGTACAGGGTGGATCTTTTATTCAATTCAATCAATCAATTCTTTTATTTTAACTCTCTGCAAGGTATGTTTACAATAAATTGAGGTGATACAATAAATGCATACAAATTCCTTACAGACAGAAAGGATCCCAGAAAAGCGATGCTTATCTAGCTGGTCTCCATGATGTGAATGAACAAGTGATGACAATAACAAATTATTAAACTTAAGCTACATTTTTAACTAATGATTATGATGAGCTACTGATGCGTCTCTTCACAGTTAGTAAAAAAACAAAGTAATGATAGTAATATTATATGGATATTGTGTCATGGATTCATGTACTTACATGCAGTATCAGTAGTTATTTTGCATGTATGTTAATAGGGGTATTATATATATTCTTTACTGGTAATCGATTTAGTATGCATTGAGATAGCTTATCTTTAGTTTTTTACAGAAGTTTTTCAAAGTTTGAAGGTTTCTAATCTCTACTGGTATTGAGTTCCAGATATTGGTTCCTTGGTTTTCAGTTGTTATTTTGCCATATTTGTTTCTAGTGTGTTTGTGATGTATGTTATTTATCTGTCGTGTGTTATGGGAATGGACCTGATTGTTTTCTTTGAAGAGATTATCAAATATTTCAGGGAGGAGGCCATTCTTTTGCTTGTAAACAAATTTTGCAATGTATATTTTATAAATGTCAGTTACCATAAGTAAGTCCAGGTCTTTATGAAGTGATTTAGTTGGGGTGAGATAGTCTTTGCTATACAGTATTTTCAAGGCTCTGTTTTGTTGTGTCTGTATCTTTTTTAGGGTTGATGATTTGGCTCTCCCATACACCTCTATACCATACTGGATTTTGGAGTAAACGTATGCATAGTATAGTAATTTTTTATTTTCCTCATGTACCCGTCGTCTGATTATTTTAAATGAGTTAGCCGTTTTAATTATTGAATTATTTAAGTCATCAATATGTTCATCCCAGTTGAGGTTCTCATCTAGAATTATACCTAGGTATTTCACAGAAGGGACTCTCTTTATTGTGTTATTGTTTATCTTTATGTTGTTTAGGTAATCAGGAATGGTTGTACTTCTGCTTTTAAATATTGTGTAGCATGTTTTGTTCATTATAATGGTAATTAGGCCACGAGGCCAACCGCTATAGGATAGTGTATCAATCGAGCTCTCGTCACTTTTGGATTAGCTATCGAGAGAGCAACACGTCTTAGGGCGCTCCGCCGCTTAGGACGCCCTAACGGTAAGTAATGAGCCGTGGGAAGACAGCCGGCCGTTAGCGGCAACTTCACACGGAGACCTAGGGTACCGCGGGACGGCTCCGCCTGCCCGGGGCACCCCAGCCACCTCTACGCGGTCGCGTGGTAGAGTTGCCTTGGCACTCACCAGAGGTTGGTTCTGAGAACGTAAGCTTACTAGGATTCAGATCCTCACTTCCCACCCCGGTCGGGGTTTAACAGGGAGAGTTCTGCTTAAGGGCGGAGTGGCGGCTGCCAGCTCCCACCCATCCCCGCGGGCAGGAAGCCCATCCCCCCCCCCCCCCCCCACTCCCACCTCCACCAACCGCCGGGTAGGCGCGGTAGGGGCCGGGGGGGGTGGAAGAACGCACTAACCGACCTAAGGTCACGACTGGAGGTCACGACCGAGAGGCGAAGACCCAGGACACCTGGTGTCCAGAGGTCAGAGCACCATAATCGGGCTCAAAACCTTAATTAAATTAAGGTTAAGAGCGTGAGCGACTCGGTAGAGCCTCACTAGAACCGGGTGTTAGGGAGGTTTACGTCATTCGGCTAAACTACCTCACCATGGCACATCGTATGTCTCGCACACCCTCGCCGACAGAGAATGACTACGACATGCGAGAAGAAGGAAACAGGGCAGCAAGTATGCTGACCACGTACATTGAGGTGGCGGAAAGACAGCGCACTACCTCGCCGAATGTAGCACTGTTTGTACCTCTGCCACATGAATCGGACAGGGACTCGGTGTCCGAGGTAGACCCTCTGGAGGTAGGGAACGCCACTCCTACCATGGACGAGAGGACGGATACGGCATCGGAAACAGACAGCACGGGGAAAGGTGAACCGGCCGAGGGCACGGTGGTGAGAACGGACGGAGGAGGTATGAGGCTGGTGCTAGCCTCAACAGCACCGACATACACTCCACCCCCGATGGGGGACCTGCACACCGGCCTACGGATGGTGGTAGCGGACCTAACCCAGACCTACAGCCCCCCACCAGATCCAGCTAGTGCAGATCAATGGCGAGGTGCGAGCTATGTACCAACGCCGGTGGCGGAGCTGGAGAGGCTGGAGGTCAGGAGAGCCGAACTACAAGCCGAAATAAGGGAAAGAAATGCCGGCTACTCCATCAATTGGACGGAAGGTGGTTCCGTCACGGGAAGGGGTGACAGAGGCGGCACACCCACCCAGACACGGAGACAACAGAGTCCGAGGGCCTCGGCTTTTGCCCCACTAAGGTCAACTGGGGATAGGGGGGGGGAGCGAGCCCCCGGCCTACCCGGGACACACGCCCGAGCCGGTGAGCAGGAGAGTGCCACTACTGGCCCCAACGCCACGGGCGCCACCCGAGACGACCACACCCAAGCTTACCGGGACACGTGAGGTGAGGGAGAGGCAACCGATACCGACAGTAGCGGAGACGCACACGGGAGGTTCATACCTAGAACAATTCCTGCCAACGGAGAAAGCGCCGTTGGACGCAGAAGGGGAGAACCTAGCGGAAAGCACGGCGAAACTAATAAACACGCTATGGGAAAATCCGCTAAGCAGAACGGAAATTTCGGAGCTATACGGTACGCTCCCCAGACCAGCCAATGTAACCAGTCTACACAAAACAAGACTAAATCCGGAGCTGGAACCAACCCTACCAGCAAGGGTGAGAGACAATGATACGGCACTGGCAGCGGCACAGTGGGGGGTACAGTTCGCAGCAAGACCGGTGGCGACGGCACTGGATAACATAGAACGTGGAAAACCACTGGAAGTGAAGGAGATGGTGACGGCACTAGTAACAACACTGAAAGTACTGGCGCGCACTAATAACGCACTACTGGGCCTGAGGAGGGACAATCTCAGACCGACCCTACTACCGCAAATAAGACCACTAGCAAAGAAGGATGGGGGTCAGGGCTTCCAATACCTACTAGGGGATGACCTTACGACACAAGTAACGAAGCTCGAGACCAACCAGAAAACGGCTAGTACACTGATACGAGGGTTTGGGATCAAACCAACCATGAGGAAGCCGGGAAACTTCAGAGGCGGCCAGGGGAGGGGCCGCCACCCACAACACCAGCAACAATACGTCCCACGGCCAAGAGGGGAGGAGACGAGACAGCACCACGCCTCCAGGCAAAGTTCAGGCGCGCAGCCACGCCCCCACCGAGGGGGGCGGGGCAGAGGCAACAACAACAACAACAATGCCAACACCTATCGCGGCCGACAGTACAGGCAGTAGATGTAAGTAACAATCGTACTGAGTTCAAAGCAGGGGGTGTATCGCAAAATGCGGGTGAATGGGGAAGTATCACGAGTAATAAGTGGATACTCCAAATGGTGAAGGGTGTAACCATTGAACTAGACAGCCTGCCAACACAATATGTAATACCGAGGTCAGACACCAAGGGCAAAGGGGACATCTTAAACATAAAAATAAACGAAATGTTAAGACAAGGGGTGGTCGAGAGAGCGTCAGAGACAAGCAGAACATTCGTGTCACACCTTTTTCTGATACCCAAAAAAGGGGGAGAATTTAGACCCATCTTAAACCTCTCAAAATTGAATGAAAAAGTAACTTACAGGCACTTCAAGATGGAACAACTGAGAACAGTGATGCAATTGATACACAAAGAGGCGTGGCTAGCGAGCATCGACATATCACAAGCATATCACAGCCTGATGATACGAGAGGCAGACAGGGACCTCTTACAATTTGTGTATAACAATGAGAGGTATAGATTTAGAGTGTTACCCAATGGTCTGAGTTCAGGAGCAAGAATCTTTACAAAGATAATGAAGACAGTGATGAGCCACCTCAGAGTAGAGTACAACATAATGTTATGTTTCTACATAGATGACACAATAATAATGGGGAACAGCAAGGAGGAGGTGGTTAGAGCAGTGGACACCACGCTGAGACTACTGAGGAGACTGGGCTTCACCATTAATGAAGGAAAATCAGTGATCACACCAACACGCAAATTGACATTCCTAGGTTTTATAATAAACACAAATAACCTACGAGTCTCACTGCCTAAAGATAAGTACGAGGAACTCAAGTCACTCATTAAAGAGGTGCTGACAGCTAGAACAATAAAGACAAGATTGCTAGCGGGATTGGTAGGCAAAATAGTGGCGACAGATCCAGGAAACAGATGGGCACACATTAGATCAAAAACAATAGTAAGGGCCCTAAACTGGAACCTAAGAGAAGCAGGTGGAAGCTATGAGGGAAAATGCACAATAACAAGGAGGGTGCGAGAGACTTTAGATTACTGGACGGAAAACGTCTCAGAGACGTACAGAGACTACACACAGAAGGCGGTAGACGTGTACTTCTACACAGATGCCTCAATGCAAGGGTGGGGATACTACGACCAAACCAACCACTTACATTATGGGGAACAGTGGGACGAGGTAGTAAGCGAGTCCACACACATAAACGTCTTAGAGTTAAGGGCCGTCAGAAGGATGTTACAACACCAAGGTGAGAAGCTGACAGGGAAGTACATAAGGGTGTACACAGACAACACAACCACACTTGCATGTATTGAGAAAGGGGGCTCAGCCAGATCAAAACAATGCCACCAAGAAACAGAGGCTATCTGGGAGCTAGTAGAGGGACGAGACATTACAATGTCAATGAGATTCTGCCCGGGAATCAATAACACGGAGGCAGACAAGGCATCGAGAGCTTTCACGGACGCAGGGGAATGGGAGCTAAGTGATGAGGTATTAAAGTATGTGTTTTGCAAACTAGGGACACCCGAGATAGACATGTTCGCCACGAGGTGGAACCGCAAAATGGTTAAATATATCTCACGGGAGTTTGAATTGACTGCACATGGCACCAATGCACTATCTATGAATTGGTCATATATTCATGGTTATTTCTTTCCACCATTCAGCCTGCTGTCGAGGGTCCTCATCAAGATCAGAGAAGACAGGCCGAGAGGGATACTCATCATCCCGAACTGGCCGACGCAACCCTGGTACCCGTTACTCAAACAAGAACCGGTATTCACAGCCGGGATCGAGATCCCGGTGCAGGAAGGTACCCTGACCCAGGGAGGCCACAGAACCAAGGTATTCCCATTAGAAGGGAAAATGAGATTGCTAGCAATCGCACTCTAGGTGAGATGTTTCAAGGAATGGGCATGTCGGTGGACACGGCGAGCACATTAACAGCTTCCTGGGCGAATGCCACGCAGAGAAACAATATACACTAGTACTGAACCGTTGGAACCGCCACTGCAATGACCAAGGTATTAGCCCTACTGAACCTACACTGAAGGAGGGGATCGAATACTTGCAAAAACTATTCGCAGGTGGGGCGGCACACACCACGATCAACACAGTTAAATCGTTGCTATCTACCTTCGTAACGGTGGGGGGGAAGCCCTTTGGGGAGCACCAGTTAGTGACTAGGCTCCTGAAAGGGATCGGGAATCTCAAACCCGCAACACCACGGTATGACAGGATGTGGGATCCAAAGACATTGCTGGATCTCCTCCAGAGCTGGGGACCTACAAGAGAACTGGTAACAGACAGACTGAATAGGAGGACAGTATGTCTATTCCTATTAGCTACGGGACAAAGGCTGCAAGCCCTAGGTCTAATGCGGAGGGGGGACTTCATCTGGGAGGATGGGGTCTGTACAATAAGGTACACGACAAAGATGAAGTCGAACAATCCGGCTAAAAACCCACTGATTCTGAGGTTCCGCGAATATGGAGTGAAAGAACTCTGTGTGTATGAACACCTGAAATGGTACCTAGACCGGGCGGAGCTAAAAGGGGCACACCCGGCAGTCTTTGCAACCACCCGCAGCCCACATGTCCAGGCATCAAAGGAAACCCTGACCAGATACGTGAGAGGCACACTGCAGGAGGCAGGGGTGGATATGACCACCTTCACACCTTACTCATGCAGGCATGCGAGCACGAGTGCAGCGACGAGGAGGCAGGTACCGCTGGCCACCATATTACAGGGCGCAGGTTGGACAGGTGATGGCACCTTCCAGAGATTCTATAACAGACCAGCCGCCAAAAATATGGAGGTGACAAACCTGATACCCGCCTTATGGGAGCAGGGACACTAAAATGTAATGACATTATACTATCCAAGAAACCCGTTGAGGTACGCATGTAATAGACAGCTTGAGAGCTACGGTAAAAATAAAACGAAATAAAAAGCAATAGGCAACACTGTTGACTTGTCCATTTATTTACCAGGAAAAGAAGGACCAATCCAGGCGCACAGCAGCAATACAAAGTAGCGGTTGGCCTCGTGGCCTAATTACCATTATAATGTTAAATTCTGCTATTAACATGCAGCAGAATAAGTATTATTATGGTAAAATAAGGCCACGAGGGGCCAACGGCCCACCCTAGAGGTATATACATAGATATAAACCCACCCTAGAAACACCTGCACGCCGGGATTGGTAACTACAAATAATGACGAGAGCTCGATTGATACACTATCCTATAGCCGTTGGCCCCTCGTGGCCTTATTTTACCATAATAATACTTATTCTGCTGCATGTTAATAGCAGAATTTAACAGGTTTACTGTTAATTTGTTATCATTGCACCATGTAAATATGTCTGAAAGGAATGTTTTAATTGAATGTTTTAGTTGTTTGGGTGAATTTGAGGTTATGAAGCCGTTGGTATCATCTGCAAATAACCTTGTTTTGACATCTTGTTTTGTACAGTTGACTATATCATTTGTGTAGATCAAAAATAGGAGAGGTCCCAGGACAGAACCTTGGGGGACACCATTGCTGATTGAGTTTAGCTTGGATCATTTACCGTTTATGTATGTAAATTGCTTTCTATTGCTTAGGTAACTCTTAAACCATTTAAGTCCCTGGCCTCGAATTTCGTTGTGCCTAAGTTTTGAGAGTAGGATGTCATGGTCTACGGTATCAAATGCTTTGCTCAGGTCTAAGTAGACTCCTGCAATATGTTTCCCATTTTCAAGGTCTTGTAGTATGTTGTCTAAGATTTCAGTCAGAGCCATTATTGCTGAGTGATTCTCTCTAAATCCAAATTGGTATTTGTATAATATTTTGTATTTGTTAAGAAATTGGTAAACTCTTTTGTACATTAGTTTTTCCATTAATTTGTTTAGGGTACTGAGTAGGCTGATTGGCATGTAGTTATCAACTAGGTATTTCTCGTTTTTCTTATGGATGGGTATTACTTTTGCAACTTTGAGATTTTCAGGAACAGTAGCATTTGCAAATGATAGGTTTATTATGTGGGAGATAGATGGTGCGAGTAGAGTATTTAGATTTGCTGGTGAGGTTTTATATCATAGAAACATATTAGGTTACCAACTTGCAGTAGTGTCTACATAGCACAGCGTTCCAGCACGATGAAGCCACTTTTATCAGTCCAGTCACATCCTGAAACAACTAGACTAGTGCCTCTCCTCTTCTTGGTATGAACTCATGAACAATCTGCCATTGTGATCTTTACCCTATTTCACTCACTGCCCAGAACAAAAATTGAGATCTAGACGCTATGATAGTCAGGTAGTCCGTTGACCTGCATAATGAATCAAGCTGATTCCATATATGCGCAATAGATATATGCCAACCTCCAATAGTCGATGTTTACTTTTTGTGCTGGGAGATGGTTAAACAAAAAGACAACAAAAACGTTACCCATGACATTTGGGGGGGGGGGGGGGGTCTTCCCTCCAAATTTGTGAAGGAAGATCAAAGTTACTATTGTTTTCTATATCAAACGCAGCAGTATTCGCATTCGCACCGAGCGGTCCATTAGGAATCTTGGCTTAAGGCCAAGATTCCTTATACGCGGTGTGCGGTATGAGAATGCAGCAAAAAATCGAAAAGCATGTAACGGCATAGTGGTGCTTCCATACTTGCGAATGTGAATGCGGTGTTGCGGATTCCGAGGGACACCAGTTTCACAGGGACACTTCCATTCAAATGCATTGGTAACGGCCGTGAGCAAATCTTCATACAGAAAAAGTCAAATATCTCCCAAATTACACCATCTAGAAATAAATCGCTTAGTACACATATAGAAAACATCTTTACCAAAAACATTATATTAAATTTATAAGGTTAGGGTTCTTGAATTCTATTAATTTTGAATAAAACTAACGTTTTACACTGCGCGTACCATCAAACTCAAGGCATTGTCAATGGCCGTGAGCAGTCTTCATACAGACAATACAGAAAAAGTGAAATATCTCTAAAATTACACCAGCTACAAACAAATCGCTTGGTACACACAGAGAGCGTGTATATAAACAGATGAGAGGGACAACTCCCGCGAAAAACGGTAACACAGGCTACAGTGGCGTTCCTGGCGGTTAGTGTTGAACAAGCCATGAGTTTGCCGGTACGCTCAATGCAAAACATTTGTTTTTATTCAAAATTAATAGAAATCCAGAAGCCTAACCTTATCAAATTAATATAATACTTTTGGTAAACATGTTTTCTATATGTCTTCCAAGCGGTTTGTTTCTATGTGGTGTAGTTTTAGAGATATTTAACGTTTTCTGTATGAAGATTGCTCATGCCATTGACAATGCCTTGAGTTTGCCGTACGTGTAGTGCAAAACGTGTATTTTATTCAAAATTAATAGAAATTCAGAACCCTAGCCATGTAAATTTAATATAGTCTCATTGTTAAATATGTTTTCTATATGTGTTCCAAACAGTTTGTTTCTATGTAGTGTAGTTTTAGAGATATTTCACTTTTTCTGTACAAAGACTGCTCAAGGCCATTGACAATGCCTTGAGTTTGCCGTACGCGTCGTGAAAAAACGTCAGTTCTATTCAAAATCAATAGAAATCCAGAAGCCTAACCATATCAATTTAATATAATCTCATTGGTAAACATGTTTTTTATGTGTATTCCAATCAGTTTGTTTCTAGGTGTTGTAGTTTTAGAGATATTTAATGTTTTCTGTATGAAGATTGCTCACTGCCATTGAAAATGCCTTGAGGTTTGCCCATATGCTTAAGCTGTTCAACAACCACCACTTGGAGCGCCACAGTCGGCAGCTGTTACATGCTCTAGTATGGGAGTTGTCCCTCTCATCTGTTTATATACACGCTCTCTGGTACACATATAGAAAACATGTTTAGCAAAAACATTATATTAATTTAATAAGGTTAGTGACAATGCTGTTCGAGTTTGACGCGTGTGCAGGAGCGATGTGTCCCTGTGAAACTGGTGTCCCTCGGAATCCGCAACACTAGCAAATGGATCGGCGAGGGTGCGAATGCCGCTGAGTTTGCCATAGAAAAAATAGTAACTTTGATCTTTCTTTACAAATTTGGATTTAAAAAAACACCAAAAATGCTATAGGTATCCTAATTTCACTTAGTGATTGGAGATAATGGTCAGGTGGTATGACGTCAGATCCATGTACCAATATATAATTATAAACTTGAGGGTGCAAGGTACTTATTATTTTACTCTTCCATGCCTCTTGATTTCATATAGCCTGCCTACAAAACTACAGCTGCCAGACGATGACTTTACCAAATTGTTAATAATTTTGAATGAAATCGCTCTATGCGAATCAGCAAACTCAATGGCTGTATGCATTTGCTTTGCTGCCAACGCCGTTTTCAGCGAATGTACTAGGCACCGTGATCTCGTCTATGGAGTTCGGGAGGTGGTTATTTAGTTCTCGTTTTTCAGACAAAATGGGAATGTTAATTACATTATCCTTCACATCCCCAGTGTATATATTGGGTATTCAACAGGAAAATATACGGGGTATGAGCATGAAATTCGAAAACGATCAACTAGATTATAATTGTTCTGACTTCCAGTGTAATTGAATGACTGCATCACTTAAGGACAATTCAAGATATTCGGTTGAAAAAAAAAAAATCTCCACCCGACCACTTTTTCGAGGAAAGATCCGTACAAAACCATTTCAAGATATTTCCATTTGGACCAAAATTTGATAAAATCGGTTAAATTAAGGGCCTTAAAATATGGAAAATGAAGTTTCAAGGTCGGTACGGACTTTGCTGTGTGGAATGGAATGTTCACGCATTTACACATAAACCAAGTCCAACTTCAGTTATTTAAAATCTCGTTTTTATTCGCTTTACAAGGACAAAGACAAAAGAGTCAGGTACAATTGATCAACCACGCTTACAGTACCTACACGGTGCGGCTATATCGAACCCTTCCACGTTACTTTGTCAACTTCCTTAATCACTTTCGACTGAGTTTCCAAATCAAATTGGAAGGCGCGTTAAGCATTACATTTACCACAATAACCCTCCCCGCCCAATACAGAAGACCATGAGTAATCCCCATAATCTTTAACTCAACAAGAACTGCTGTTCAATCACTGATTGATTTTTTACAAGCCGCAGTGAAGAAATTAAAAAGGGAAACGGAAAGGGGTGGTTAGAGATTGGGAGCATTGCAAGATGACAATCGACATATCAGTTTTTTTTAAAATTATTTGATGAAGGAGAAAAACATTTACGATTGCGCTGAAGCAGAAAAACCTCATGGTGCACCCATCCATGTCCAAGGGATGTGAGATACGAAACTGTTAGGTACGAGGTTAACCAGAACCAATACTAAACAACATACTGTCTGCAGCAACATTTACACAGGTCCGAATGGGGGAGGAAAAGAGTGGAATACCGGGTATGCCATGAGACCCCTCTGCCAACAACGAGACAACTCCTGAGACAGGGCTTACTGTGGTGTGCTTATGTCTACCGCTGGCGGGAGGATGAAGGATGACCAACCAGAGGTCTTAGTGCGCTCTGACACGCCTGCTGTGGATACTGTTCCACCTTCCACACACCCCAACCTGAAAAGGTCCAGGTTCAGCCTAGGTGTCAATGTGATCAACAAAAAATAAGCCATCAAAGTTTACACAGTACACAATCAGAGGAAGTAGCGCAAGTATCAAACGAACGGTACGTTAATACAGTGGCCATCTCCCCTCCCCCCGGGGGAATGCCACAACATGTGAAGTAATACTGTGTGATGGAAATCAATGTAAAAAGAAAAAAACCAAAAAAAACAGCAGGTGGTGAGGAAAAATAGAGGACAGTACATATTCAAATAGCACATCGAGTTAATGATACTCAAAAGGCGTTCTATTAGATCTAAAGCAGTTGGCTCCAAGGTCACATTTTATACTGTTTCATCTATACACATGGCATGCAAGAGGGGGGCGGGGTGTGTAGAGGAGAATGGAGGAGTCAAGTCTGTGTGTATTTATCATATGTACAGTACTGGCCAAGACCATTTCTTTTTTTTGTTCAGGTAAGCACGTATTCCATATTAATCAAGGTAATCAAATAAAGTTTCAACTTGACATGCAAATACGGCATATACAAGTAATGATACAGTGGCAATCATTGAAATACTATACCAATGCGTTATAGACCTATTTCAATGTTTGTAAACATCGTGTATGCACGCGCAGCTCGGCTGCAGAACGAATGCACACTGCCACTGAGTTTGCCAGGACAGACAGTGCAAAACATTTATTTTATTCAAAATTAATAGAAATCCAGAACCCTAACAATATAAATTTAATATAATCTATTCATTGAATATGTTTTCTATATGTGTACCCAGTGTTTTTTTTCTAGGTGGTTTGGTTTTAGAGATATTGAAGTTCTTCTATATTCTCTATGTTGGCGTGTCGTCACAGCCCTGGAAACTAGCCCGCGAAGGGTAAACACCGCATTGATTTGAGCTGCAACAATGCTATGTCTATGCAGAGCATTTATTTTTTCAAAATAAATTTAAAAGCTTTCATTGAGTCGATTAAAAATATCTTAATGTGCGATTGAAGAGGAATATCTGAAGTATTTAATCTAACTTAAGGGCAATTTTCTCTGAAAGTTAAAAACAGAGATAATAGTGAAAGTTGGGATATTCTGAGTGTCAGTGCCAGGTACGCGCAGTGCAAAACGTAAATTTTATCCAAAATTAATAGAAATCCAGAACCCTAACCGTATCAATTTAATATAATCCTTTTGGTAAGCATGTTTTCTATGTCAGTTGGTTTCCAGGTGGTGGGGTTTTAGAGATATTTAACTTTTTCTCTATGAAGATTGCTCAGACATTGAGTTTGCAGTGTGACCGGATGTTGTCCCGCAGCCAAGAGGCGCGCGCACTGACCTAAATACACGTGCTGACTGACATCATATGAAATTGGTCAATAAGGACGCAGGCTAACGTTATGTACTGTGGCAAGCACCTGGTGACAGCTTGGTGCAACAGAGCGTTCCCACCAAGATAACTGGTTAGTATGTCTGACATTCCTGCAAGAGAATAATAGTCCTTGGGAAGAAGGTCGGGGGAGCAGGTCAGCCAAAAGTCAGGTGCTTGACAGGCACGGGGGAAGGGCAAAGTGAGGGAAGGGGAGGTATCAACGAGACCACACAATACACACGGGCAAGGCATAAATGTTGCGGAAGTAGTTAGTGTATGTATGTTGGGGTATGAGCTTAAACAGAAACCGACATGAGGGGGCACGCTCAATTAATTACTGCTTGCAAATGTTACTGCTCTGTTTGGCCATGATCAAGATTCATAATAAAGTAACATAGAATGAACAATGAATGCAGTCATTCACATCATGTGAGAAAACAGGGACATGTCTATGTTCAGAGAATCGCTTGGAGAAATCATATATATTTTAAACAGCAAGTATTTTCACGAGAAAAACAGTTCGAAATGTATTCCATTTAAAAAAGCTTTTTTGTTGCCTATCCAGTCATCTAGTACATGGCCTTACCTTTGGGTCCCTCGTATCTGCCAAAATCGGAGGCCAGGACATGTCAAAGGTCAAGCGACAATTTTGTGAACAAATTATGACAACAACCAATGTTGAAATAACAGACAAAACATTAATACAATGGCTACAAGTAGGTTATGTATGCGCATCGGAAAGGGGGAAAAAAAATAATGGCATGGAATCAGGAAATGGACATATTCAATCATTCAGTGAACGATGAAATGTAATAAACAAATTTTGACATCATATCAAACATTTGCATGTCACTAGAATGTGTATTCATAAAGGTTATCAAAAGTGAAATGATATTGTGATTCCCTCCAACAGATATTAGATGACAGGGCACAGTAAATAGGTAGTCAACATGATGTTCAATGTAATAATAAAGGAGAGCAAAATAAAGCAATCATCACTGCATCAGTATGTGAAAACATGACAATACAGTAACAAATAAGGGCAGACAAGTTTGCAAAGCAGTAATCCTGGGTGAGTTTCCGAGAGCCATGCCCCTTCCCACTGTGCAGCAGAAGACGAGATGAAACCCCAACCCACACAGCAAAGGAAACAATACAATATGAACAAAAAAAAGAGAAATCGATCCCCTGTAGTGGCCCAGCACGATGAAGGTGCCCCCCCAACCCGCACCCTGGTGTCCCGACGACGTACTGGCGACATACCGGCTCCTCGCTCCTGTAAACTGGCCGGGAGAGGGGCCTCACAACCATATCAACATTCCCTATTTGTCACACAGGCTCACCACTATCCTGCACAACGACGGCGGTTAAACCTGGGTGGCGCCTCGCATCCAGTTGTACAAACAGTTGTTGGTCATACATGATATAAAGCGATTCATTTCCGTGCTTTTAAAAATATTTTTTAAACTACCGGATGTACTCAAGCATAGCGGGGCCAGACTAGTTGACATTCAGGGTCCGTGCACATAGGAATTAGATTTTTTTTCATTTTGGAGGGGGGCGGGATAACGTCGAATCGCGATTTCTGAACAGTGCGGACAGTAAGAATTCGATTACCGAAAATAGGTTAAATTCAAGGCTTGGAAATGGGGCAAATGAAGACCCGTACGGACCATGGATCTTAAATTTGTTTTTAAAGACTTAGTACAAAGGAGCATGCTTTATGTTGAGTACCTCGCGACAGGAACATATAACATGATCGTTGGTCAACATAGCTGTGCACAAAATTGGTATTTGCCTAATTACTTGCATAATGAAAGCGTTTCAGACTTCTGCACACAACTACATTGTTCCGATTCAAAGACCTGTTTGTGCCTATAGTAATAGTATGTTCAGAAAAGATAGCAATGCACCATTTAACACTCAACTTCAGATCTACCGCAATGGGGAGGGGGGGGAATTATTTTTGTTAAAAGACTTTCAAGTAATCAAAACTTACTTTACTCATTAAAATCAGATATTTGCCAATACTTTGTAATATTTCAGTTACCTACTGGCTATATACCCTGACGACTGCAGTACCCCACGTTAAATAGCTTCCTTTACGCCATCAATACCACAAACCAGTACACAGCTGATGTCCCATAGACAACCAGGCAACATTTAAATGCAATCTAAGCTGGAGTGAATCACCAGAATGATGTCGATTCTAGTTTAATGTTAGTTACATACATGGGCTAACAACAGTTTCTCTTTTTTAATTAAAAGGAAAAAAAGCGGAGGACGATTTAGGAAACCATCGATACCCCACTGCTGTTCCCAAGTCCCTCAGGTTGCCTTGCTGAAATGTAAATAACCATAACAACCAATTTGTCATAATGGCGGCAATACGGAATTTTGAACAAATAGCATTCAAATGGGGGCATACGCACGTATATAGATATAAAAGACATTTTCAACATACGATAACGATTATTCCTAAAGATGTACTTAGTGGCAGTAAATGGTCGTCAGGTTCCTAGGCCTCAAACCTTCTCGTTTTAGGAGACGAATAGCTCCTATTCGTTCTACAACACGAAGAGTTGAAGACTAAATCTGACGCCGGCCTAACCTGTTATAACATGTACAAAAATGACTGGAAAGCTGGTAGGAATGTGTCTTGGCAGTTTTGGATTATCCCAACATCTAAAGGTACCAGGTAGTTTATAATTCTGTCGCATAACATGACGATGCGTGTTTCAGTCGAACCCAGTATTATACGGTTGTACATCAACATAGTAACAATCCCCAGATAGTCGATGAATGGTGATATAAATGATATCAAATATATCACGAATAGTATACAGTAAATATAAGCAAACAGCTAATATTCTTTGTAACAAACATTTTATCTACCCAAACGATTCGCCCACCACGGGAGGGTGGGTGACCTGGATCACCAGCTCTGTGACAGAGCGGGCCACAAAATGTATGTATATCCGCGTACAAGACATCATCATCATCACCATCATCATCAGAGTACATGTCGGCTATTCTGCTCGCTTCAGCTCAACAATCCGCCAACACCCTGTTCAAACAGAAAAGAACAAGACATCCGATATGCAACAAGTTCATCAGCAAGAGGAAGAGTTGGAGCGTGTGTTGGAACAACACTTTGGGGCGGGCTAGAGCTTTATATTTAAATAAAATAAAGAAAACTCAACCGAAAGGTACTCACTGAGTCGCACACTCCACGACAGCCCGATTCTGCTTTAATGAAACATTGATCAACAAAAGGATTCAAATATTCAAAAAAGACCAATTCAATACATTCAGGTCATATCACATAGGGGCATCATGAGGAGGTACATACGTACGTACGAGTCAGTTGCCATGGCAACGCGCCCAGTGCGATAAACAAGCATTGATTGCACTTAGGGGCGGAGTGTGGGGAGCTTATCGGGTAGAACTATTCTGGGATACTTACCGCGCTTACCTGTACGCCACACCGCGCCAGCACAGCAACCGTAGTGCCCAGCCTCTCTTATACACATCCACAAGTTATTCAGTCCAGTTAGATTTTTTTTGAATTAACAATTAATTAATAACATCACTGCCTTCATAAATTTATTTATCCATTTATTTAGCTGTGAATGTCTATTATTCTGTGCTAGCGCAATAGATCTATGGACAGCAGTAATACAATTAAGTAGGACTCTGGCATTCGCAAGGGACACCTGGTGGCCAAGTGAAAAGGTAAAAAAAAGTAGTGCATAGTGTGCCACCCGGTTTTTACCTGCCCACACCGCATGCCGGTGTTGTGTGTCGATGGAAGGATCACTGCGGAGGCTGGGGCGGCTGGCCGCTCTGGCCTCCCTGGCCCTGACCGGCTTGCTGCAATATAGCCTGCGCATGGTAGTGCATTCCTTGTTGGCGGTAGTACTCTGCCCAGGCAGCGCTATAGTCCAGCTGGCCTGTCTGCGGATTTATACCTGCAACATTGGCAACGGAGGATGGTCAGTATAATCAGGGGCGGGGTGCCAAGTCGGTGGGGGGTTCAACTTGTATCAGCCATGTGATTGGGTGCAGGGGGAAAAAACCCTGAATTAAAAAGTTATCATGGGGACACGCAGCATCCCACTGAGTGGTTAATTCAAGGCCTTGAAATGGGGCAAATGGAAGACTTTCCAGGCCCCGTACGGAACCTCGGGGTTTTCTCTGAAACTGGGCACCACTTATTTGGTTTCCACGTTACCATGGTGACAATTCTTAGTTTTTGGTGGCAAGTATTTGAGCCGAAGTGTTATCAATACTCCATCCCATAAAATGTATCAAATGTAGCAAAAGTATGGTTGTATGATTTAGTGCTAAAGTGAAAATGTAGACATTGACTCCATGCATCACTCCTAATGGTACCTTTCATGAGCCATTTCTCTAGCTATACACTTGGTGGCAGCACCCGGTCCCGGTCCAAGTAGGTCATCATGGTTGGATAGAAGGGTGTAGGCGTGTGTGTGGTGGGGGTGTAGGCATGTGGTGGGCGTTTAGGGATGATTGTGAGGTGCCGCTCTGCAAGACACCCCTACACCACCAGACCACTGACACCACATCCCTCAGCCCCCACCACACCATACCCACTCACAACAGTCCCACCACACAAACACACCCCTCAACCCCACCTACAACCCCATAACCATCTTTAGAAGGAAGCATTACTGAGACCGGCATGGTGTGCCATCTGACGAGAGAGTTATGCAAACTGAAAGGTCCCCATTAAGCCCACATTAAGGTTTCTCTGGACCAAGACCCCAAATAAAGCATTAAGGAGTTCACCCGTATCATTATGGTTTTAAAAATATGCTTTCATATGATCTACATTAGTATAGGGACAATATATTACATTTAACTGGTTTGATCGCTTTCTTTACGGCGAGATTTAAAAAAATCAACCCTCGCTTTTACAAGCATACAATCAATTGTGTCAATAGACACTCTTTAATTTAGAAAGCTCATAATTTGTGGTCAAGGTAAATAAAATTCTAGATAAATATTGCTTGTTACAACATTATCTGCCTCAATTGTCGTTTGGATCCCCTAGAACCTCTACTCATTGAGACAAAAACTTGCCTCTGGTAGCGATACATTTAAGGAAACCAGACCGTTAATGTAGCACAAATCGACACCCAGCTTTCACGAGTTCAGGACAACTGGGCTCTAATGAAGTGCTGCAATCCTATCAAGCCAATTCAGACTGGACAATATTTAATTTTAAAGAAAAATAATTACACTGCACAGAAATGATGTCCATATCGCCAGTCTATCACCATCATAAATTTCATAACGCACACAGGAAATAAAGATAACCTGCTTTAACCACAAATGAGAATGGCCTGACAAAAATACAGAAAAGATTTAAAGGAATTTTTGGGACTGGAATGGTCGCAAATTTGACCATATCCAGGCAGATCAAAGACACGGAATTCCGGAAGATCCTCATCTATGCTAATCTTTTCTGAGGATTTAAAAAAGGATTGAGGGAGGTTTTTGGGAGCTTTTCCCCCCTCACTTTAAATGAACCTCATAAATGAGGCCGAAGGGTGTGCTGGTACTCACTTGGTTGCTGCTGTTGAGGTTGTTGCTGCTGTTGCTGTGGTGGTTGCTGTTGTTGGGGGGGCTGCTGCTGCTGTTGCTGCTGTTGCGGGGCCTGCTGCTGGTTCTGGTTATAGTACTGTGCATAGTACGCAGCCCAGGCCGCCGCATTAGCATCCTGGGCCTGCTTGTCTGTAATCAAGAGCACAAGGCATGAATTTAATACTTGGGCAGCTTAATATTTGTTCCCACCAAATTATTCAACCATTACCAAACTATGAATTGAATCAGGCAAGGGACAGAGTTTCACGTCCTGGCAACATCTAAGCTCATATCAGGACGGGTACCAACTTGTGACTGCATTAATGACGACTTTATAGTGCTGCCCGACTGGGAGACCAGACCGCCAGCACCATGACCTAATATCCCATCCAACTCACTGAGCAAATCGGTCCTTGCCCTGTGCTATTAATGCCGAGCAGCAGTCTAGGAAGCAACAATTATCAATTTGCTATGTCATTGGTTTGATTCGACCGTGAACCTAACTCCCAATCTCCCGCATGCAAGGCCAGCGGTCTACCGATCACTACCAGATTTTGAAACAAATTACAAAACTACTCGGATAGCTTGTTTATTAATATTTGTTACCACCAAAGTAGTTAACTATTACTAATATATGAATTGAAACTACTAAGATTGGTCTATTCCTACCAGGTGTGTAAAAATACTGGTCTCTTCAAAAGCTGTGTAATGGATACATTTTTATATGAAGATTGGTCTATTCCTACGAGGTGTGTAAAAATACTGGTCTCTTCAAAAGCTATGTAATGGATACATTTTTATATGGCAACCAAATACATCTATTCCTCGATTGTGGGGGTTAAAACAAAATGTAAGTCTATGAACTTGTGCTATGGACATGGTAAATAACTATCTAGCATAGTCAGATGAAAGAATTAAATTATCTAAAGCAAAGCATTTAATCTAGATTTGGACCTACATATCCAAATTAGACACGGATGCATTTATCTAGATTTGAAACTACATATCCAACTTAGATACTGGTACACTTGCTAAGCAGTAGTCGATACACAATATGGCATACTAATTCAACCCATTACTGCTGAAGCCAATGATGTTTTATCAAGCATGCAACAATTATTTTAAATATTGCCCAAGTTAGTCATTTTAAATCAGTTACCTAAAAACTAAAACAAGATGCATCATAACGATCAACAAACCATTTTTTCCTAAGGACATGACAGAACTCAAAACCATCGGACCATGCAACTTTAATATCACAGACATACACAAAGATTTGCTATTTGATACTCACTGGGATCACTCGGACTAGTCTGGCCTTGCCATTGTTGGTAGGTGCCGCCCCATCCCTGGGGTGCTCCGTAAGATTGGGGAGTGGGAGGCTGTTGACTAAAAAAGAACAAAGAAACTGTTGCAGAACATTTCTTACAATTCATGTTGATACTTCAAATGGAAGTAAGAGCGGGCAGACCTGGCTGTAAGGACTACATCATCATGAGAGCACATTTCATGCATAGCCCGATTTTGAATTGCACTACGTAACTGGTGACAGCCTTAGTATATTGTCTATCCATATATACATTTTTTAATATTACAGAGCACATATTAGCATACAAGATGGGAATATGAATGGGCATTATGGCTGAAATATTCATGAAATTTAGCAATCCCATTTAGAAATCTTTCACGCATCTAATTGGTTGGCTGCCTATAGCTAGACTAGATTTTTTTGTTTCACGTCCAAGCAACGGACAACGGAAATGCATTACTCACCCCCCCCCCCCAGCCCCCACTTATATATATTTTTTAAATCATCCATATTACACAAACGCATCTTAAGTGCCTGCCACACTATGGCGGCTTGAGCAACGGACAGAACAGGCCCAAGAATATTCTAGTCCGGTGTTATTCAGACTTGAAATGTATCGTTATGAACCGTTACATAATCGATTGTGTAATATGGATGATTTAAAAAGTATATACACAATTCAGAATACAAAAAGAACTATAACGAACATGTAATGGATATGTAACGGACGGTAACAGATAACCGCAATGGTCAGCCCTGCACAATCCGTTACAAGGTTTTCATGCTCAAAACGGATCGGGGTGGATATCAACGGATATGCAATGAACACAAAACGGACGTGGCCAGATATCAACAGATTTTGTTCGGTTTCTTTCCATTTCCCCAATCCGGTGATGTGTGACAGTCTTTAGCAATTAAAATAATCTCAAAGATTACTACACAGTGCACAGGTTTCACATCTGCGACGAAAAGTAGCCATAGCACTAATTTATTAGCAAAATAACATCGTATAACAAAACTGGCACCACAGTGCATATCAATTATAGCACATCGGCACATAGCTGTATCGGCCATTGGCAATATTAAGTGAACAAAAAAAAAGAGCCAAGTAGAAACGACAAAGTTGGCCTTTAAAACCATGAATGTGGCTAGGAAACAATACTTACTTTTGTTGGCCTCCATATCCCGGCTGTCCCCCGTACTGAGGCCCACCATACTGATCGTACCCTCCTGGTCCCCCAGGACCCCCGGGACCCCCCGGACCGTGCCCACCAGGGCCTCCAGGTCCGGGGGGCCCATTCGGGCCCCCACCGGGGCCGCCGGGACCGGGAGGTGGCTGTTAAGAACAAGATCAACGGTCAGTGTGTGTGAACAATATGACGGTGTTAACAGTAGTGTGATACAAAACTATCTAATTACTTAAAGCTGCATAGTCCGATCAGGTTATCAAATTTTCAAAACTACATTTGATTCTACATGAAACATTTGCCGCCACATTGAATGGTAGATGGGAATACTGAGGCAATTTAATAAAAAACCATGTTACTATAGAAGCCTATGGTGCTTGCCAAAATTAACTTTGCACGTCTTCACTTCAAATAGCTTACAAGTTAACCATTTAAAATAAAAGCCACTTCAAACTAAATTAAGACTATACAGGGTTCCTGCACCTATCATCCAATCACATGCAAGACCTTTTTAATACCAATTTTCATACAATTTAAGACCAATTTTCGCAGCAAATGTAGCATACTTCTCAATGCCTTGAAAATGGACTAATCAATTTCAGACTTGTTAAGGATCCGCGGGAACCTGTTATAGCAATCAGCCTAATATTTCGATCTCAGAAAATGATAAGAAACTGAAAACTATCGGACTATACAACTTTAATTTTGGAATGAATAGCAGATGACCCGAAAATAAATGTGATCAGGCTAAAACATGTTACAATGGATTGTAAAGTGGTGCACTCGTTTATCATTTACCCCGAAACACGGGCGTAATCAAATTTGATGCAATGTGTAGTTTTAATATAAAAATCAAGAGGGCGGAAAAAACAGAAAGATCACTATAAATACTAAATTGCATCAACACGCATCGCTTTCCCCCATAAAAGTTACCATTTTACAGGATTATCGAAACATCAATAGATGAACAAATTTGAGGACTTTCCAGGCCCAGAATCGAGAATTATCAACTCCCCAAGACTTTTCCCACATCCTCAACAAGGCATACGAAGCCTGTCCTTAATAATGAACTCATTCATTTCAAGACGGGCTAATACTACTCACCAGGCCGGCCTTCTCACAGATGAGCTGGATGGCGTGCTGGATCTGGTCGGGCTGGCCGCGCACAGTGAACACCTTCTCACTGGGGTTGGGGGGCGGCTGCCGCTGCAGCTCCACAAAGGCTCCAGACTGCCGATTGATCTCGCGGATCGTCTCGCCACCTTTACCGATCACCAACCCACACTTGTCGGCAGGCACCGAGTAGGTAGTCTCGTCCTGGAAGCCGCCCCCTCCTCCACCGCCCCCTCCTCCACCGCCCCCTCCTCCACCGCCCGGACCGCCGGGCCCGTCGAAGCCCCGGCCGCGCCCAGAACCGGGCCCGCCCGGACCGCGCCGGTCGTCGAAGCGGCCACCGCCGCCGCCGCCGCGGTCGTCACCGCGCCCCCGGCCTCGGCCGCGCCCCATCGGGCCGCCCTGTTGGCGGTTCTGCAAGGGTACAGGAAAGCAAGATGTCACGGGGAGTAAATTACAAAATTGTGTTACTTGCGAAAACACTAAGTTAATCCCATTTTACACTAAATTAAATACCACGGTCTCCTGTTTGGGGGGGCGGGGGGAATACTGCCGAGTCAGCAGGACCATAGTATTAGTGGCTTTCAGAGGTTTGCAGCAAAGTTTTTAATTCACCATAACGAGAACAAGTAAATGCACCCAAACCTCCCTACGATGCCGCAGGAACAGGACAGCTACAAGCCGGCAGTTATCACAAGTTCAGAAAAACCAGGCTTTAATTAAGTTTCAGGGAGAACTATCAGTTACAAATATATGTGTTAAAAAAACATACTAACCATTGCATTGTTGATAAGGTCCTGGATCATGGAGGCAGCCATCTGCATCCGGTCAGGGGGACCCGATATCGTGCATGTACGCTCCGAGCTTTGTCCGTCATCTGCCACACCCACAAGCAACATTGGTTAAAAGCATTCAAACAAACCAATTCAGTATCAAACCTAAAATGAATATCCACGTTCCCGAAATCATGTTCTATGAGTGACATTTTACAGGCATTAGAAGAGGCCAGACGTGAAAAGGCTGGTTATAATATTGTCAATGACCCAAAAGCAGGAGACTACGACAAGTGTCAAATTTTCAAAAAGTCAGGAAACCACCGCTCGGTCAGAGTAGGAATTAACAAGTGCCAATATGTTCATAATTAAAAAGTGGATATTGCTGAAATTCTACATTCAAATAAACAGTGATGGTTGATGTTACGCGATATCAGCACCCACAGCCACATACACAACAAATGAGTAGGATTTGTCCGTCAGTCTTAATTTTTTGTTAAATTAGAACATGTGTCAGAAGCCCGAACAATTAATTAGAAGAGAAGATATGATGACAAGCCGTTCTCTGGAATTTTAGCATTTATCCATACCTTACATTTGTAGAGGCTTTGTAAATTGGAAAGGAGGCATGCCCATGAATTGGTTGGGAGTTTTACATCTTGGCAACACCTAGGTCATATCAGGACCGGTATTGACATATGACTGCGCACTTATGGCAACTTTATAGTGCTGCCACAGTGGAAAATCAGACCACTGGCAAATCCTACTCAGCTAAACCAGTCCTCACCCTATCATATTAATGCCGAGTGCCTGGCTAGGAAGCGACAAGGATCAATTTTATAAGTCATCGGTTTGACTTGACCAGGAGCTATGCCTGTGGAAGCTCACCTGGGTTAAACTGGACGCGAGCACCAGAATCCTGCTGGATCTTCTTGATCATCTCACCACCTTTACCGATCACAACGCCGACGGCAGTACGGGGCACACGGATCTGAATAAACAAATTTAAAAAAAGAAAAGTCAGAATTATTATAAAGTCTGCAGTTGCCACATTTTTCCCTCCAACAATTCATATTACAACTGGGTCCATCAGTACCTATTTTCGCGGCAAATCTAAAGTACTTATTTATTTATATATTAACAGAAATGAGGATCCGCAGGAATGCTGTAAAAGGCTTCTCAGCAATTAAAATAAGCCTGTTTGAAGGAAATTCTACACCACTGCAAACTTTTTATTTTGATATAGACCATACGTTAATATAAAGGTACTCACCTCTGTTGAGCTCTTGCCAGGTCCTCCGTACTCATTGCCACCAAAGCCCTGTGAAAAGGGAGCCTGTGTGACAGACCCCACACGTGATGTTTTACTACATCCTAAGACGCACATACTCATGCACAAACCGAACCAATACACAGGGATGATAGTGTTTCAGGCAGGGAAATCAAGCAGATTATTATCCAGGTGGCAAATGTGAAAAAAGTGGAAATAAGCTTAAAAACGGAAAAACATTCCTGATACACCTCAACAATGTACTTTTGCTCAGGGGGGCCATAGAATAGATAACACGCAAGTCATAATTGTTACTAATTATTCCTGGGACTAGATTAATATATTCGCTGACACAATTAGCAGTGTACAGTGAGATGGAAATAGGCAATGATAAGTAAATAAGAATGTTTTACATCCTAGCAACATCTAGGGTCTATCAGGACGGGTACCGACTTGTGACAGCACACTTATGGTAACTTTATAGTGCTGCCCCACTTGGAGACCAGGCCGTCGGCAGTGACCCGATATCCAACACTGTGCTAACCAGTCCTTGCCCTATCCTATTAATGCCGAGCACCAGGCAAGGAAGCGACAAGTATCAATTTTATAAGTCATTGGTTTGACTCAGCTGGGATTCAAACTCCTGACCTTCCGCACTGAAATCCTGCCACTACCGAATCGGCCAACGCGTTCGGTTAGGAAATAGAGATTATATTAAATATATAAACATTGAAAAGAGTGATTCCTACCTCAAGCTCCTTCTCGGTGATGAGATCCATTACCATCTCTTTGGCTCTCTGAAAGAAAACGCAATGTAAAGTAATCGCCAGGCACAGCAAAAAAACTGAAAAACTGACCGCATATGGTAAAGGTGAGAGGGTTATTGGGTCTAATACATAGGTAAATTACATGCATGTGCATAGATGAGAATGGCCTGACTTTTTTTAAATAACGAAAATATGTTTGTTTTACGTCCTAGCAACATCTAAGGCCATATCAGGACGGAAAGAAGATATGACTTTATGGAACTTCTAAAGTGACAAGCTGGAACGGCTGCGAATTTTGACCGTATCTCAAAAGAAAAAAGAAAATCTGGCAGATCAAAAATCCTTAATTCCAAATAAAGCTGGAAGATTCTCATCTATGATTGTAAATACTGTGTCATCGATTGTGATCTTACGACGTTTGCAGCGGTCCTTCACAACAAAAGGTTTGTTGGGTTTTACATCCGGGCAACGTCTAAGGTCATATCAGGATGCACAGCAAAACTTAAAATAAAATGTCTGCCAATTTACTGGAGACACTCCCTACCCAAAAATAAATAAAGGAAACATTGCTTAACAAATATTTCACGGTTCCAGCACATCAGACAATCACATTAAGATCTTTCAAAAATCATACAATTTAAGCCCTATTTTGGCAGCAAATGCAACGCACATATTTTTGTAGCAAATAGAAACAGAAAGGCGTGAGGTAATGGAAGGTAGCATCAACTTTGAAACATTTCAGCTCCACAGCATTTGTGAAGATATCTGGTCAAATATCTTGAAAAAATCCCCAAATTAAGACCCGTTTAAGACCGCTCACAGAAAAGTCCCCATATTTATGCCCATTATATTATACCCAGTACAACTTTGGAATGTACACTTTAATTTATCACTCACCGCACACTTCATCGGGTCACCAGTGATCCTCAGAGGCTTCTCCATGGAACTTGGGATGTTTGTGTCCTGGATCATAACCATTTTCACCCCGGCCCGCTCCTGAAGCTGCTTAATTGTTTCACCGCCCTTGCCGATCACAAGTCCCACCTGGAGTGCAATATGGTGGAACAGTGTTAACAGCAGGGACTTACATGCGGAGGGATTTAAAGAGCGGTCTCACAAAAATTAAATAAATGGTTGAAACTTGTGGCGAGCAAACTATAAATGGTTGGTTGGAGTTTTACGTCCTTGCAACATCTAGTCATCAGGACGGGTACCGACTTGTAGCAGTGCACTCGTGGTGACTTTATAGTGCTGCCCTACTGGGAGACCAGGCTACCAGCTATCCCACTCAGTCACACTACCCTAACACTGAGCCAACCAGTCCTTGCACTATCCTAATAATGCCGAGCACCTGGTTTGACTCGACGTGGGTTTGAACCTCACGATCTGCCAAAACGGGAGACGGACGCTCAACTCATTCTGCCATCCTGTCTTCTCCAATATCAACGCGGATATTCTTTCACGTGTTCAGCATTATCCTAGCTCCATTCCACTGACCTGTCAGTAAAACTATACAGAGAGCATTCAACTGTTCTTTTAGTAACGTATTATCGCACATGCTGCCAAATTCCACATCCCCGAAATCACTCCTTGCGAAAATCAAACCTTTCAAGATTCGTTTTTACCACTATTAAAGTTGCATGGTCTGGTGAAAGCATAAATACAGTAAAACCTCTAAATCAACCGACCATGGTCCGTTTAGAGAAGTTTTTTTTATATTTAAATCGTTAGAATGGTATTGTATGGGCGATCGTTTGGCACCAAAATAAAACTATCGATATAGGGGAGTCGGCGATCTGTAGAGGTTGTCGGTTAGAGGTTTTTTACTCAAAACCAAAACACATCCAATTTGGATACTGGTGCACTCATTAAGCATATGTTGCTGCATGAGCGAATTTAATAGAACCTATGGTCAATTTTTAGGTACTTCTCTTCTAAAATAAATTTCAACGAAATCCAAATACTCATGTATTTATCTCAGAAAATCGGACTATGCAACTTTAACCTAGGCACAGTTAGTTACTGTACTGTGACAAAGTTGATATAATTACCTTGTTTCCTGGGACCATGATTTCGACCATGGCAGAGCTATCTTGTCCGCCCATCCCACCCCCTCCGCCGCCCATACCACCGTGGTCGCCACCGCCCTGACCACGCTGGATGATTTTCTGAATAAGTTCCTTAGCTTTACTGCAAACCAAGAACAAGTTATACATTCAATTAAGTTGATATCACCATAATTATCTTCTGAATGGGTTTTCTAGACAGCTATATGTTGCATTTACTTGATTCATCCATTCACTTCGCTATTCAAGATATAGATAAACATACATATCAGATTCCATGTTCATATGAAAATTTACATGAGCATAGTAAAAAATAATTTTGTTAAAACCCACTGGCATACGAATTGAGAAAAAGTTAAATTACCTGTCACACCATTTTACACATAAATTTAAGATTTTATTGATTAAAGTTCGCCAATTGATTACAAGCATTGAGGTAAATGTTTGGGTAGATGCACGGTGTCGATACGCACATTTTTATACATATTTTTGTAGTATAGTTTTAATTTTTTAAAGAGGATTAATCATACAATGTATTGTTGTTTCTGAGAAGGACCCACACCAGATAATCTGCAAGTTTAAAACCGACGTAAGAGTACTCACTCAATAGACTCCTTGGATCCAGTGAGGGTGCAGGGGCGGTCAGGCATGCCGGCACTGTCAGGCGCGAACTGGATCTTACACCCAGATTCGGCCTGGATACTGGCAATTTGCTCACCGCCCTTTCCGATGACTGAAAGCAAGCATACAAAATATAAAAACACTAGTTTAAACCCAGTGATCATATACAAAAAAAGAATGAAAATTAGATTTCCGGTTAAATATGCTTTTTCGTGAAATCCCAAATTACAGGGATTACAATCCTGCACCTATCAGTGAATAACATTTAAGAGCAATCTAAGATTTGTGACTAGTACATTACGGTCCATAGACAATAGTGTCCGCTCCACAGCATTTCTCCTTACAAGTATGGAAATGTAGCTTGGAAAGGGGCGTTCAGGTAAATTTGTAACCAGATTCGGCTCGCTAATTTACTTGATCTTTAAAAAATACATGGACAATTCAAAACTTCTTACCGAATCCAACCATACGGTCTGGAACGGAGTATTCTTCATTCATAACAGCTCCTAGTCCCATCCTTGGACCGCCCATGGCGTTCTGAACGCCTGGGTTGAAGTCGTCATTGCCCTTGCCTGAAAGAAAATAGTGAGAACATAAGTGAGTACATGATTACAATTACCACTATTATTTGGGTGGTTTGTTGTTTTACGTCCTAGCAACATCTAAGGTCATATCAGGACGGGGATGTGGTTCGTTGGTTTGTTTGAGCTTTACACCCTGGCAACATCTGAGGACAAATTGGGACTGCGCAATCATGGCAACATTATAGTGCTGCCCCATCTGGGAGACAAGGCCGCTAGCAGAATGACCTGATATCAAACTCAGTCACATTATCGTAACATTGAACAAACCAGTCCTTACCATATCCTAATAATGCTTCGCCAATTGATTCTAGTGCTGCCCTACTTGGAGACCAGGCTATTAACCGCACGATCACTACTTAATTTGGGGTGAAAGTCATCTCGGATTAAAGGGGGGGGGGGAATGCCCCAATATAATGTTCAATACCGACAGAATTTCTTCACTCTTTAATGATCTAACATAAGATAGTGCCATGGCTGCGCTGTTAAACCTGCTGTCCACTTGTGAATGTTTTTTTGAAGCAACTTTCCTGTGTATGATCTGTGCCCAGTTCAGAAAGATAAGTCAGCGTCAAGTATCGTCAGACTCTTCCAATCAAAACATCACAACTGGCAGCAAGACGAAGACCAAGCTTCTTCTGTGCACACAGATCCTAGGGGGCGGGGGGAGAGATAAACTGCCAACTTTCTGAAGTGAGCCCATAATAGAAGCCAAGTGATTTATTGGTCCCTACTGGTAAATTCACCATTGATCCCAGGTATGGCAAATTTCATGACCATTTAAAGATGCTTATTAAATTAAAATATCCCGAAACATGTCTGTATTCAGAGTTGCTGTCAGATGTAATCAAAAGGGAGGATAACGCAAAAAAAAACAAAAGGTACATATCACGAGCAGATCGATTTTTTAAAAAGTAATTTTTCCATTTTCAAAGATCTTTATACAAATACCAGGGCCCGTATGCAGGAGTCAGTGTTAGCGTGGCAAAACGGTGTTTGGCGGGAATTCCCATTTAGCAGCGAAAAATGGCATGCACGAGTCAGTGATAGGCCTAACACCAGAAGCGTAATCTATTCAATCGTGTCATATTTAACAAAGTTAGTCAAATTTGATTAAATTAAGCCTAAAATCGAAGCGAGATTAACACTGCCGCCGCAACGGCGGTGATATTAATATTTATATTTTCGAATCGACGAACGTAAAGTAAACAAATGGCCGCATCGACATCGCTTTCATCCGCCAGTATGGAAAGCGACGTCGATGTGGCGGCGGCAATTTCTTAGGCCCAAATCTATTCAATGCTGTCATATTTAACAGAATTACATACGCAATAAGTGAAATCTTATCAATTTAACCCTAAATTCGAACCGTTATTAACGCCGCCGCTGCATTGGTAGCGTTATTCATATTGTCGACTCGAGGGAATTCCCAAATCTATAAATAACTTCACGTTTATCTATAATGTAAGTGTTACGCGCTCCTGCATACATACCACTTGACAGTTCCCGACGTTGGTGTTAGCTAAACAGTAACAGGCTGTAACACCAAACGCCGCCAACACTGCCTCCTGCATACAGGCCCTGGACTTTCCCAGCACTTGAATCATCAAATTCCAGGTTTCTCAGTTTTCAGGGACTCTTCAATAATCAATCAGATGCACTTACTCAGTCCAAGCAGGCGCTCTTGGAGCTTCAGGTGATCGGCGTCGATTTGCGACATGCCTTGAGGTTGCTGTGGGAGTCCGCCTAGTGGAGGTTGGGAGTTTGTGGTCATACCAAGCTTCTGGTTAATCTGAGATGCTGCTGCAGCGGCAGCCTGGACAGCCTGCGAAGCGCGGCTCTGCTGGTCAGCAATCTGTCGTAACTGCACAGACAAAGCTGCAAGGAACAAGACAGCATTTCAGAGACACTAACATTGTGTGACCAAAATTAGGAAGATTTTTTAACATTTTATTAGGAAGATTTATGTGTGGAAACATGCAGCCCGACATATCATGACATAGCATAATCATACACTATATATAATTATATTTTTCCATACAAGTCCCACCATGTAAACCCATGGCTCTGTTTGCCACCATGAGCTCTCACTCTCTTTAAGCTGCTGATTTTTGCCTTTCGTATTAGCTGAGTTTAACAATTCTTTTTAGGTGGGTGAGCGAAAATCAGGAGACACGTGGAATCGTAATATCGGAAGAGTAGCCAAAATCGTAAGTGTTCCTACAAAATCTGCGCAGTTGACATATCTGCATTATTTTAGACCAGCCCCGCCCACTTACAGACGCAATAGAAAACAAGCACAACAGTAGTGAGGATGAGCTTAAATAATCACTCAAGCTTCCGGTGACATTTTAAAGACCTTTTTTCCCAGCACAAGGAACATTACGGTGCAAGTTTCATTACGTTTCATTACGGTGCAAATAGTACTCCCGATCAAATGAAGAAATTTAAATAAACCACAAACGAGAACACAGGTGACATCCCATATTTTATATGGTGTTTAGACGATACGGACTACAGAAACCACATATCGCGAATGGAAAGTGAAAGTAGTTTTTATTCGGTGGTGACGAAGCTCATTTTTGGACAAATTACATAACGGAAAAGGCCCATTAATTTGTGCATCTTCTCACCTAGAGACCTCAAAAGTTAACACTTCAAATAAATAATTCCAAGCAAAATAATATATTTATCTACATTAAAGTCCGGACATGGTCTATTCAAGATATTTTAATCAAGTATACATTTACTTCCCTTTAGATATCTGTGCTGTAGTTTTTAATTTGCAAGTATTGTCTTGTCTAAAGTAGTAATGGGTCTATTAGTGAGAATAGGACAAAAAGTTCTTTGGTGTGTTTTTAAACTAATAAAGTTAGCTGTGAATGACATCGCACTGCACACACAAAAATGATCCCATCGGATACAGTTCGTTTTATGTCCTAGCAACATCTACGGTCATATTAGGATGAATACCGACTTGTGACAGTATGCGCTCATGGCGATTTTATAGTGCTGCCCCACTGGGAAATCAGACCGCAGGCACCATACCCGATATCTGCCTCAGTCACATTATCCTGATACCAAGCTGGTGCCCTATCCTAATAATGCCGAGCACCACAGGCTAGGAAGTGACAAGTATCAATTTTTAAGTCATTGGTTTGACTCGACCAGGAACCGAAGTCCCGATCTTACGAACGCGAGGCCTGTGCTCTAGCGATTCGGTCACAGCACCGGTCCATTGGATACAAGGCAACAGCGGGACTGTGCTGGCTAGAGGCCCATGAAGATTTTACCATGTAAATCATCCTGACTAATATGTAGCACATTTTCCCACATTTAAGAGCTGTGGGAACACAGATATACTACTTCATGCACATTATCATTGAATCGTGGACAAGGAAGGACAGGGAGGAGTGGAGCAGAAACCGAAACCGGCCTATGGACATAGAAAGCTAAAACAGAAACTGAATATCTCAAGGCTAGAGTATCTCAAATGATTGGTCATACTCATCATGCCACCGATGACTTGCTTGTTTAATGACCCCCAAACACAAATAAACTAGACTATTGGAGTGTGTGTGGAGGGGGTGGGAGATACCAAAGACTGATCTTTGTTTGTATGAAAAGCATATTACAGAATTTAAATGTCAATCCATACTGGAATTTCGGTAGATATATGTCCACACCTAAAATTCTATTTAGAAATAAACTAAATGCAACAAAAACGTTAATCTATGTACCGTCGTTGCCGGGTAGTTTTTTCTCTGGGGGCTGGTTCTCAGGAGCACCGTCAAATGGCCTTTTGAGAGCAGCAGCCTCGGCTGCAGCCTCTGGCGTTGGGTTGCTGCTAATTTTAGCCGCTATCTGAAAGTAGGGGAAACATGATCAACGGAGTAACAGCAGCACGATCAGCACTGAAAAGTTGTCCACTTGTTTGACGTCCTTGCAATATCTAAGGTCATATCAGAATGGGTACCGACTTGCGAAAAGCGCACACTCGTGATTTAATAGCGCTGCCCCACTGAGACTAGCACCATAACCTGATATCCCACTCAGTCACATTATCCTGACACTGAGCCAACCAGACATTTCCCTATCCTAATAATGTTGAGCACATGACTAGGAAGCAACAAGTCGTGACGTTATAATAAAAAGGTTCTATCTGACAAAATGGTGCTTTCAAAATAATGAGGACTGAAGCTGTGTAACTGCATGATAGCAAAGCAGATAGACCATTAATCTTTAAATCAATATATCTCAGTGAAAATACAAGTTGAGAAACAGCTGTGTAACAGCATTATACTTTATTTATAGCCTTTTGTAGATAGAACATATTTTACATCCATAATACCAATTCAGTCACTTTGTCAGATAGAACCTTTTTATAGTTCGGTCACAAAGTATCAATTTTTAAGTCATTGGTTAGACTCGATCAGGGTTCGAACCTACAAACCCACGGGTTCGAACACCCCGATCTCCCCAAAAAAAGGAGGCGGACATTCCACTCATTTGGCGACCCGGCGTGGTCTTAGAACAGCAGCACGGCCCACTAAAGGGGGGGAGGGGGGAAAATCAAATAAAAGTTGAAGAAATGGCAATACATCCGCACAGCCATAGAATAAAACGGACATAAACATGAGAATTATTTAAATAAATGCACATCTTCCGACTCCAAACACAGATCCTAATGTCCCTACGATTCATGACATGGAAAATAAACAATTATCTTTTATAAATTAAGCCACAAAGTAGCACACGGCGGCGATACAATAGTATTAGGTTAACTTATGACTTATCAAATTGGACATGTCCAAGCAGGGATCATACAAAATCCACGAACATTTTCAAAATACAATGTTGGGACAGGGTTCATATAAAAAGTTGGCCATCAGTAATAGTATGATCAGATTCAATAGAATGACTGGAACCATAAATCGAAATGCAAGAATTTGGCGATGCGTATAATCAGCATTTCTTTCATAAATGATTAAATAAGGTTAATTTTAAAGCACAGAACATCAATAGAACACGTTAACCTATATTTACAATCTAATTTGATAGACACGGCAAGATTATTCGAGCCCAAGTCCACGAAAATAATTACAACAAAATTTGAACAATCTTCACCACGTGGGCTCTGACCTGGCCCGAGCATACTCTAATCTAAACAAATAGCAACTAATCGAAGTAAACTCAACGTTTAATATAAATAATACCAGCATCAAGAAGATTCTGAAGATAATCGTTACGGTCTCTTGACGGAAGTTGACCAGTGACAGTGTAACGATCTTTAAATAATAATCCATAAATAATTCTGACCAATTTCCAAATCGTCGTCCAGTATTTCCAATAAAGAAGAATTCAAAGTTAATGTAAATAACTGAAACAATACTACGCTGGTTCACTTAAGCGCAAAGCGAATTAACATTACTTCCTCACACAACATGCATGATCAAGTTGAACATCAAATCAGCGGGAGCCACATCAGCAAATCCAGTTCGAGTCCAACTGAAAAAGCGGACTTAATAAAAAACAAATAAAAAGAAAACTGCGATAAAGTTATGCACTGAATGAAAAATGAAAGAGTTCACAGCCAACTAGAATGTGCATTATTGCAATAAGATGTGAGGAAACATCTTGACCACGTGCACATGTGATGTTGTCTATCCATGGCTGCCTAAGTGCGTAGGCTTCCCTAATGGCGGCAATGGGTTTGCAACTTTTGATGCTCGACGAAATGTCCTACCTTCACCATGTTACAGCCGTAACTTTCAAAAACGTAATGAAATCTCCACCGGTGGAGCGACTTGAAGCAGTACAACACACAGGACCGGAGAACTTGGGTGTAATTGACGAATATCGAGAAGAGAAAGCGAAACGCTGTGGCGCCACACGTGTTTCAACACGGCCAGCCGGTGGTTTGTGAAGCCAGATAACACCGATTTGCCAATTTCAGGAGGATGCCGATTTCGCGCTCCTTTAAACGGACATTTCCGTCATTACGACACCAGTTTACGTCTACAAAACGATAGGTTATTAGACCTTGCGCAATTAGGACGACAATGAACATAATCCAGCCCGATTACGGTCCAGTTGATATGCAAACAAACCCACCTTCGCGGAGAGACGCGCAGGTCGCATTGCAAACGATGTGCCGCCATTTTACCAACAATGGCGACGACCGTGACCCACTTTCGGGCGGAAACAATCTCGACCTAGATCAAATCGAAAAACAAGGCGATGAAAATGAAATATTTTACCTGTCGTGCACGGGCAAGAGCGTCGGCAAATGCTGATTGGGGATCTATCCCCGCTCCCTGATTCGGCGGTGCGACAGCAGAATAAAAGTTGCTCATACCGGCGTGGTAGCTCTGCCTCGTACCCTTGTGCTGCGTAAGAGGCCGGACCAACTCCTATAACCATGGCGATTGGTTCAAAATCATATTCCGAAAAATCGATCTTACTGTATTTTGCTAATAATAAATAATATTTGCATATATCTTTTATTGATCTCTGCATGCATGGGCATATAGAAATGGAAGACTAACCATTAAATAATAAACTGAAATAATAATTCTAGCCAATGAAATGCTAGAACAGTATCCTCCTCCATCATGATTTACTCGAAGGTTACCCACAAGAGGGCAGGGCGACGTTACATTTATAGTTATACACATACAACCTAGGTGGCGGGACGACGACAAAGACTAAAACTTAAGGAAACTGTTTTTCAAACTATCGGATTTCATTATTATCTATTTTTTCAACTGTACTGCACGCAGTTGTGGCTTTGTCTGAAAATCGGTCAATAAATTATTAGTGGATAAAAGCTGTTTTTTTCTTCCCAAAAGGGACACTAAGAAATTCAATCTTGGATCTTCAACAAGATCAGTAAAATAATAAGACCCACGTCACATCGATACAATACACTTATGTTCGTCTTTCAGGCTTATTCAAGTTATTGTCGAAATCATAACAATTGATTTGGTCTTGTAATAACCATTAGAATAATACAAACGAATAGATGGCTCTAAAGGCCCTATCACACCACGACGTACGGCGTCAGTGTGTGCTCAACGTTAAAAGATTTGCCAGTATGTCGGCATTCATAAACTTTTCAGTGGCGGGGGATAAAAATGGGTGTACACACAACGTACATAGCATATGCAGAACGTATCTTTGACCTATTGCTAGCGTATGAGAGCATTCATGTGCCTCGCAAAACGCTCACAGTACGCTGACCAACATTATGTACGTTACTCCATTGCTAGAAGTATGACGTATACATTAAGTACACTTGAGATACGGCAGGCATACGTTCGAAGTACGTTAGGATTATGTAATGCATCCGTTGGCAGTACATGGACTGTACGCGGACTGCAGGCTAACGTGCAGCAACGTATCCCTAACATACTCCCAACATACGCCGACGTATTCTGAACGTACATGCCACGTATGTTCAACATACGAGCCACACATCGACACGTTGGAAATTTTGAGCATGCACACAAATCTTTCGGAGCCTCGGAGCATGGCAACGTACCTGGAACGTACCCGACGTATGCCAAACGTATACGTACTGTATGACGTACGCCATTGTGTTGGTAGAAAATCACATACGGCGGCATACGCTAAGGCTATACATCATAGTGTGACAGCCCCTTAACGAATCAAATAAACCTCAGACATATAGCCAGATTCTACATCTTACAAAAGTCTCATGGTTCTTATGGATAAAATTTGAATCATTAAATTAGATTATAATAAATTACTAATTCAGTTAATTTTTTTAAATAAAAGGAAGGCAACATAGGAAATAAGATGGCTTATATGAATAACATAAACAGGAATAGATATATTTATAGCCTATATCAGCTTAAATACTACTTGCTATTTTAAGACTTGCAAAAGATTCGGGAACCGACAATAAATCTAGAATTACATTCACCAGGAGACAACATATTATTATAATTGCTGAATATTCTAGTTGAATTGTTTAACACAAAGGAGCTACCCAGTCCAGAATTATGAAAATTAGGTGTCTATTATGAAGCAAATGTAGTTAGATTAAGTGATGGAAACTATTTACAAATGACTTCAATTACGTAACCAACATTTTAGGGTTTTAAGATTTCTTATTTATTCAGATACTTCCCAATGGAGATCCAAACATATTCATAGCCATGATTAGGCGGTCAGGTATTTTAAATCTGTTTCTACCCAAAGAAAACTTCAGCATAGGCCATCACCACCCATCCCAAATTGAAGGATAACACCGCTGAATCATGCCTTGATAAGTTGGAGTTGGAGTAAAGAGAATAGTTTGGCTAGTTAAGAAACTAATTTTACCACAGCATGCATTATCATTAAGAGGCAGTAAGAACATTACGGCTGAATAAATACTTCTAATACTTACAACGAAAATAATTAATCTAAATCCCAGGACTCTATCTACGTTGCAGTATCATATCAAAAACTATTTACGACAGATCTATCGAACAGGAAAAATACAGTCAATGGCTCTAGAGTAGTTATTGCACAACGAGTTCACTCCAAACAAGGCAATACAAATCATGACGTCGTTTTTATTTTATTGCACGGTTTCCTAACCGAATCCTTGCGCTCCTTTCTGTACAAATGACATTCTTATACTATAAGCTCCACGGACTGGTTGTGCTGCCCTCTCGTGGAGGATAAACTCAAAGATAAGGTATGATGAGATGGTAGCCCTGGGATATAGTGTCACTGGGAATGTACGTTCTTCAATTTCCTGTGGTTAGCTTTGACGGTTATAATTAGTTGTATTGTACATGTTGGCATAGCATTATCTGTGTGTTTTGATTTAATTTAAATACCTACAATGGGAACTGCCCTTGTTGAGCTCAAATGCTCTAGGAATTTCTGTATTGCCAAACAATCTCAGCTCCCTAACCTCTGGATACTGGCAGCCTATGCATCCCAATTAAAATATTGACGACACCTGCCACGAAGATGACGTCTACATTGATGCAGCCCGTGAAGAGGATGCATGCAGGATGACCAGTTCACAACAAACAATTAAAACATATATTTATAAATAAGAATCGGATGTAGTCAGGTGCAAAACCTAACAAAGTCATCTTAGACTTAGTTGTTTTCTGTGAAATAGAAGGAAGAAAATTGGAAGAATGGGGGGGGGGGCTTTCCAATTAGTCTATCAATTTCATATTAAGTAGGGAATTATATCATTTACCGGTATAGGGGATGTAGTAGCTTCTGCGACAAAACAAAAAACCGGATTTTACTATTGATAGTCATGGTTTCATTTCGGCCCAGATGGCGTTTGTCGGTTTTTACGTCGGAACCCATCAATTGTTTACTCAAAAACTGATCTAATATTGTTATGTTCTCCTTCAGAATAAATGACTGCACGTCACACCATCTTCGAAAAGGAGCCAACATGATAACAATTAAAATAATTATGCAGTGGCTGGACTACCTGCATAAGTGGTAGCATCTTCTTCACATAAGAGTTGTTTACTGCAAGTGATGTGTACTTTCAATGGGTCAATGGCCACTCAGATCCTACTGACACCTAGATAAAACATTCACCCCGTACTGCTGCAGTAGCCACAGGAGGCTGATACAGCGTCAGCGTCAGCGGTGAATCTTTTATCTAACTGACAGTGACACCATGATGACCATGATGCAGTAACCCATTCAGTCGCCTTTTCTTGACCAACGAGTCCGCGGGCTATCCAATAATGTCCAGCACCAGGCAAGGTATCAAAAAAGTTTGACTCAGTTGGTGCTGATGATGCAGAAACATACGCTTTAACCACTCGGCGATCCCGTCCGATTGTAGCTTACAACTTGTGAGTCCTCGACTTGACAGTGGTACCGCTCATGCTCAGAGAACTGCTGCTGGCCCCATCTGGTGTCTCAAACCAAAACTAGAACCGACACACATGGGCCGTAATCGATTAACACGACCCGGGCGACTCGGGACACCCGAGTCGTCAGAATTTCAAATCGAACACCGCGAGTGGAGTCGACAAAAACACGTGCCGTGTGCAAAACGACCCGACGCCAGTAACCCACCTCTTGGCTGGGGTTTGCTAGGAAAGCCTGAGCTGGTACCTGTAGGATAACAGCTATCACTACAAGCTGTTTTAATGCTTTTTTTTAAATAACCCAGATTGTCAGCTTATACGATCCTAAAATACTTTAAATCCTATTTTGCTGTACTTATATTGGGTATTAAAACAAATAATTAGGTTTTAGATTAAGCCACCATTTTTTCCACCCCGAGCGTGCAGAAGCTTATTCGGTTATTCGACCCGAGTCTGCAGGATGTGCGCATGCGCCAAAAAGTGGCTCGGGTGACCAGAGTCGATTAATCGATTACGCCCAAGATGGTTCGGTTGGTTGTTGGAGTTTTACGTCTTGGCAACATCTAAGGTCATATCAGGATGGGTACCGACTTATGACAGTGCACACTCATGGTGACTTTATAGTGCTGCCCCACCTGAAATCAGGCCTTTGACACCATGACCCAATATCCGACTCATTCACATTATCTTGACACTGAGCTAACCTGTCCTTGCTCTATCCTTTTAATGCTGAGCACCAGGCTAGGAAGTGACAAATATACATCAGGGGCGTAGCTAGGCGTACGCGCGTACGCCAAAACGTCCACATCGTTTTGTCCAAAAAAATAATAAAGAGAGAGAGAGAGAGAGAGAAGGCATAGGCATGTAGTAGACCGGAGTGTCGAAAACTCAAGTCTAAAATGTGTAAAATCCGCCAGCTTAAACTTAAGCGGCCCCCTAAACCCCATGCCGAAATTAGGAGTACACATCGTTAAAGGTCTAGCTACGCTCCTGTAAATTTCATAAATCATTGGTTTGACTCGGCTGTGATTCGAACTCCCGACCTTCCGCATGGGAAGCCTGAGCTCAACAGATTAGACCACAACGTCCAGTGGCACACATGGGCCGTAATCGATAAACACGACCCGGGCGACTCGGGTCATCAGAGTCGTCAGAATTTCAAATCGAACACCGTGAGTGGAGTCAAGAAATACACGTGATGTATGCAAAACCATCAGACCCCAGTAACCCACCTCTTGGCTGGGGTTTTCTAGGAGTGATGACATCACATCTGTCCTGGTACCTGTAGGATAACAGCTACCGGTACACCTCCTATGTGTTGTTTTAATGCTGTTTTTTAAATAACCCAGATTTTCAGCTTCTCCAATCATAAAGTATTTTTTAAATCCTATTTTGGTGTACTTCTATCGGTTATTGAAAAAAAAATTAAGTTTCAGATTAAGCCACCATTTTGTCCAATCCGAGTGTATTCGTTTATTCAACCCGAGTCTGTAGGATGTGCGCATGCGCCAAAAAGTGGCTCGGGTGACCCGAGTTGATTAATCGATTATGCCCCTGATGTATCCACCGACTTTGAATTACTGGATATACTAGATAAGATGGAGGAAGCCACGCAGCGTAGTGTCCTTGTAAATTTACTGAACGCAGTAGCGGAAGCGGTAGAGCGCAGGCTTCCCATGCGGAAGGTGTGGAGTTTGAATCCCAGTTGAGTCAAACCAATGACTTACAAAATTGTTACTTGTTGCTACCTCTGACTTCTGGATACTGAATGGTTTATTCCCGTCCAGGGCTCACTGAACCGCCGGCTAAACTTTCCATGACGTCATCTCATGTACATACTCCTTTGTCTCACTCACTGTCTAGAACATCATGCATCGCATTAGCATATATTACCCACGTGTCTTGATGTCTATTACGCATATATCACACTCGGCATTAATAAGATAGGACAAGGACTGGTTAGTACAGTGCCAGGATAATGTGACTGTGGGATATGAGCCTGGTCTCCCAGTGGGGCAGCACTATAAAGTCGCCATGAGTATGCACTGTCACCAGTCGGTACCTGTCCTGATGACCTTAGATGTTGCTAGGATGTAAAACAAACAAAACACCTAGTAAATTGTTATTATTGCAATTACATGGACTATTTTACTTAAGCCGTGTTCACACGGGGCAGTTAATTCGAATCATAAAAATCGACTTGTATAGTTTGGGTTACATTTCGCGTGTGAACGCGAGGCTAAGTCGGATTAGGGCTGATTCGATTCATATAATTCGGATTTTATAAACCACCTCTGTAGGTGGCTTATATGAACCAAATTTTATGATTCGACTTATATCGCCCATGTGAACACAACCAACTTACTTGAGGCGGATTAAGCACGTCACACTATATAATATAATTTGGTCTATGAACCGGCTAGAGGTGCACAGATATTTTTTTCATCATTTATTTTTAGGGTTTCACTGCCCAGCAGAAGTTTTGACCGTTCCAAAACAATACGATTCAGTCGAAACAGATCTAGGTCGAACTCACACTCTCTCGGGCCGACGTCGACTAACCGAAACTGGCACTGTTTAGTATGGACTTGCTCATGCGCTGATATCGATTTCTGGCCCAAGTACTGCCCGTGTGAATGCGACACTAGTTCAGTTCATATTATCTGCCTTGTATAAAGCGGCATAAACTTTTCCCGTGTGAACACGGCTTTAGATCTATTTGTAAAGTTGTATGGTTTTTATATGGATGTGTGTGTTCCTTTAGCGATTGTTCAGTAGACTTAGTTGTGCGCACATGTGAGTTTAGCGACTTCTACTAGTATTAAGGGGACAACAATTATATATATATATATATATATATTATATATTTGGATAGTGATAAACCCTTTATCACGTGTAATAAGCTCTGTAGTATCTTGCACTCCACCCCGACCCCCTATCTAGGGGGGGGGGGGGGGGGAGGTGGGTACCACCATGCACCTCTCTGCCTCTCAGAGTGTTAGAATAATACAATTAGAACTTAAGAAAATACAAAAGTAGTTCGGACCAAATCATAATACTATTATAAGTGAACAACAGAATAGTCGATGTGGGCCTAATCGATTAATCAACTCGGGTCACCCGAGCCACTTTTTGGCGCATGCACACATCCTACAGACTCGTGTCGAATAATCGAATGCGCTTCTCCGCGCTCGGGGTGGAATATATATCTATTTTTTTAATAACCGATAAATGTACAGCAAAATAGGATTTAAAGTATTTTATGATGGCCTCGTTTAGCTATATTTCCATTTCATTAATCTAAGATATTCTTTAAAAAAAACCATGTATGACTGGTACTGGTAGCTGTTATCCTGCAGGACGGTACCAGCACAAATGTGATGTTATCGCTCGTAGCCAACCCCACCTACGAGGTGGGTTACTTGGTTCGGATCGTTTTGCACATGGCACATGTATTTGTCTACTATTCGCAGTGTTCGATTTTAAATTCTGATGGCTCGGGTGACCCGAGTCGCCGCCCGGGTAGTGTTAATCGATTACAGCCGTTGGTACACAAAACAGCTTCGTTTGGTATTGGTGGTGTAAGAAATATACAGACATTTAATATGCAATATGCATAACTAAAATTGATTTATACCAATATTAAGTCTCAACACAATGACAAATCAAACAGGATTCAAATTAGAGATCAAGTTTCTTTAATTTGTGATACATACACAGGGACATTACCGTTTCTATAATGATATCTTAGAATAGGTAGAAGTGCTTTCAATGGTATACTCTGCAGGAAAATACGGGACATGTATACACACTGTACATGGTGCATCACGAGAAGACTCAGATACCAATTAGGCCCACTGACATGTTCATCAGTAGATTGGTCGCCCTAGAAATGGGATATACATCATGTTGCTTACATTTTATGCAATTAGTTAAAGTTGCATGGTCCGATGAAATATGATTTGGTCAAAATTAAACCAATTACCTACATCTGATCCTATATATCCAACTTAGATACTGGTGTATCAGCTGATGATTTGGGACAGCATATACAGAATAACCTGTGAATTTATAACCTCACCCCTTTGGACACTCACTTTGAAACACTCATTATGCAGGGAGGCATTAACCAATTAGGAACCAATTAGGCCAATCTCGTGACCTCATTACAGCCAAGTAGGCCTACTGTGCAGGGCCATACCTAGGATTAGTAGGTCATCTCACATCACGTGGTCATCACGAGATGACCATCTGGGTCATAGCCACAGGACTTTTGGCAAGCTTGTCAAAAGTATTTTGGGTTCTTTCAGCTCAAATTGCTCCAAAACTAGCCATTTTTCATCAAATTTACTCAGGACTAATGCATATTAGGATATAATGGTCAACCTGAGCTCTTTATCTCAAATATAACTAACAAATTCAAACGCCATCGGACCATGCAGCTTCAACGATCCTAGCGAGCATTTAATGGGAGTTGACAAAAATTGTTCTGAATCAATTTGATTCTGGTGAATTTATTGTTGAACAGATGAAGTCTAAATAGATAGGATGAGAAAAAGCTCAATCCTATTAATGCGATGTTCAGCAATGCTAATTCCATTCATATATATATATATAAACAAAGATTATAGGCCATATTCACGGTGCTAAGCTAGTAAGTAGTTTGAAGTAAGAATTTTGTGAATTATTTGAAATACACAAAATTACATTCCCCCCGCACATCTATCATAATCAACTGCAAAAAAGCGAACATAACTCGCTGAGGTTTAACAAAAGTTGAATTTACGACAACTATGGTGGGGAGCACCCACATGATAAAATAATAATACAAATGTTGATAATTGCACATAAGCATCGGTGAACTAAACTAAATATATAATTATAAGGGACATTAAAGTTGCATATTCCGATGGTTTTGAGTTTCTCTCATTTTCTGAGATAAACATATTAGGTTGTTCATTATAATCTACCTTACTTTAGTTTGAAGTAACTTTTATTTTAAATTGCTAACTTTTGAGATATATGAAATGGAAACATGCTAAATTAATTTTGGCAAGCTTGCCAAAACTCTTGCACCATAGGCTTCTCCAGTAACATAGGCTTCTCCAGGTTATATTAATTGACTCAGTATTCCCCAATCTATGACGAAAAATGTTTAATAAGTGCACCAGCATCTAAGTTAGATATGTAGAATCAAATCTAGATAATTGTTTTGGTTTTGAAAATTTTATGTTTTCATCAGACTATGCAATTTTAACCATAATACCATTGAACACATATTGTAATAATAGTTGACAATTCTAGTTTCTTTTGGACCGCCCCTTCCTAATATGATATTGGTAATGCTGAAAACCACTGACATTTCACAATCATGGGCTAGTAAGTACATTGTTAATGTGTGTGAGTACAATATAACTTTAGCATTACTTCCCCATCTCTTTACACTTCCCCACACCACGCAGCCATTATATATAAATATAAGGCTAAATAAATAGGAAAGATTGGTGATCGTCCCGGCCCGGTACTGAACAATCGCATGGCCCTGGTTGTTTTATTTTATTTTACTTTTTTACTAGGTAGTGATAAATATAAAATGTTAAGTTATTGGTTTGACTGGCCAGGGTTCGAACCCAGGAGTTTGAATCCGATAACCTACCAGAATGCGATGCGGATGCTCAACCCATCTGGTCATCGCGCCTGGTTACGTATTATATCTAGGTCTATCATACACCAGAAAAGCCCCACAAATTTAAATAAAAGCCGCCCATTCGATCCTGATTTGTGTGATTAAAAGGACGATCACCACCTTAATTGTTTTTTATTTTCCCTAATTGGAATACAAGAACATATCGAACCTTCATATCTGACATATGCAGCGATTTCCGGTTTTCTCGACATAGCGCATTCCTGACCTTTGACATACTCGACATACTGCATCCCTGACCTTTGACATTTATTTCGAAGAGTACACAGAAGGCATGCGCAGTGAGTAACGAGTGTGCGGACCGGGCACGTGCTGGAGGGACGCATTGGTTTTGGCGGGAAACGCTCGCGCCACTGACGTGCAGCGGTCGGCCTTAAAGTTAAAGAGACCCGATATAGGCCGCTGAGACTGGAGCTGTACTCCGACAAATGTTCTCCAAGCACACCTTTGCTATGATCTTAAATAAATAAATAAATAAAATTAAATAAAAAAGAAGAAGTTTATGCAACCGAATACGTGGAGGAAGAGTTGGTTGGTTGATTGTTGGGGTTTTATATCCTAGCAACATCCATGGTCAGATTATGACGGGGAGAGAGGGAGGGAGGTTGAGGGAGAGTGCGGAGGTCGGTTTGCTCCTGCTCTGTTGTAGTTTAAGTTAGTCTTGCAGAACTGTCTCTGTGACAGGGCTGCTAGACAACCATATAGAAAAAGTATTGGAAGGCTGGATTATGGAAATAACCACATGAATTAACAATCTAAAATGCTAAATGTATAGTTCCAATGCTTATTTATCACAGCCCACTACTTTTGGGGAGAATAATTGATGAAATCATGTAGATAAATAGACTTTCTGTTGGCCATGTGATGAGGGAATCCCACCCATGACATTCATATATTACAAACGAATCTGGGTCACTCTGCACCACCGAGTAAAAGTTCACCACTAATTATGCACCACCTGTGGCATAAATTAGAACTATTCAAAGTTTGTTTATTGTCTGAATGGACTCTACCGGACGACTTTAAAGAGTTAAAACCCCGTCAGCAAAAATTGTCTCGCAGTAATAATAATAATAATAATAATAAAAATAAGCTTGTTCTTGAATTGGAATTTAGAATTTGAAATATTGATTTTTGTCCGATCACCGAAGTTGCAGAATCTGATTGCTTTGAGTTTCTGCCATATTTTAAGATAGATATATTAAGTTGATAATTACAATTTACGTTCCCATATTTTGAAGTAACTTTTATCTTTAAAGTGTTAACTTTGGACATAGCTTTAGTGAAAACATAGAAAATAACATTGCCATCCACATCGAAATACAGGAACGTTATCAGGTACTGAATTAGATAACTCATAGTATTTATGGGCCGTCCAAAGTTATCACAATTTTCATGGTAGTAAAAAGCATACAATAAGGGGGGGGGGGGAGGGGGAATAACAGTAATGTACAACTTTTATTGGTGAATAAAATGTTGATATTTAATTTACGCTAATCGTGTGAATTAAATAGAATGTAAGATGTTGATCTGTACTACTTTACGGGCGGTGGGTTGGGGGGGGGGGGTTCTGGAAAGTAGTACTTTTTGTATGACCATGAACATGCTTTAGGACGGCCCCTAAGCTATCACTTATTTCCTTTGGACTACTGCTTGAGTACAACGCCAGAATTTCTTGTCTTTTGATAACATAACTAACGACACAACACCAGCGCATTGATGGACACTAAAGCACATTCTCCACAACACTGTCCATGTTGATAGGATATACCCCCCATGACTAGATGTTCCCATACAAATTAACAATCACCTTTTGTTTTTTATACACCCCATAATTACATTGATATTAATAAATACCCCCCCTCATGACTAGATGTTTCCATACAAATCAACAATCACCTTGTACATCCCATAATTACATTCATATTAGTAACTGCTTTAGAAAATGTAAACACCGCAAATAGGCAGAATAGATATTAAGCATATATGGGGTCTGAGGTCCTAGGGTCTCTGGGAGGCAACCTTGAACCACGGTGAAGCCCAACTTGATATACATCCCAGAAAGCCTGAGTGACGAATCCCCAATATTAATGTGATTAAATGTCTATTAAATGATCCCACATTTGAAAGGTTAGTTAATTTGATCAGTGAAAGCGGGAGTTAAAATATATTTGAAGAAATAACCAGTCATAGCAAAGTGTCAAAAAGTGATATTGGTCTGGATAGGTTGAAATCAGTTTCAGAACTGGGAAGGTTTGTAAGCATTGCAGTGGATACCCCAACAGAGATGTTATAAACACTATTTAGGGATTTAATAAATAAATATATGTGAATATATGCATATATATGAATATATATGAATATACGTATATACTCATATAAGTATATATGAATATAAATGTAAATATATATGTGAATATATATATGAATATGTATATATGGCTATATATATGAATATATATATGCATATTTGACGATATACATGAATAATATATATTCATATATATATATTCATATATATTTATAATTATATATATATATTCATATATATGGGATATACATATTAATATATATGGGTATATAATTCATATGCATATGGATATATATGAATCTATATATACATCTTAACACATGTTAATATATACAATATATATTAATATACATACACATAATAATATATATTACATACAGATTATAGTTATACAGTCAAGGCTTGGTAGCACGAGGGTACACACACAGTCAAAGCGTCAACACGAGGTGAGGAAACCATTTTTAGAAGCACAGTTGACCCACTATGCATCAAATCTAAATGAGTTTTTGTTTTGAAATAATATTATCCTTTCATCGGCCACACATCTTTCCCCGATAAAACATAAACACAAACGTTGTTCCCCTGCCTCTTGGCCAGTGGGCGCCCGACGCTTAGCAAATATTCGACTACACACTCAGGGCGTAATCGATTAATCGACTCTGGTCACCCAAGCCACTTTTTGGCGCATGCGCACATCCTGCAGACTCGGGTCGAATAATCGAATACACTTCTCCATGCTCGGGTTGGGAAAAATGGTGGCCCTTTTATTTGTTTTTTAATAGCCGATATAATTACAGCAAAATATGATTTAAATATTTTTATGATGGCATAGTTTAGTGATATTTCCATTTCATTAATCTATGTTATTACCCCCCAAAAAAATGTATGACTGGTACCGGTGGCTGTTATCCTGCAGGATGGTAGCAGCGCAAATGTGACGTCATCGCTCCTTGCAAACCCCAGCAAAGAGGTGGGTTACTGGGGTCGTGTATTTGTCGACTCCACTCGCGGTGTTCTATTTGAAATTCTGACAACTCGGGTGAACCGAGTCGCCCGGGTCGTGTTAATCGATTACGGCCTTACTGTATAGTGGAATCTGTTCTAAAACTGCCCCATTTTATAACACCATATGTATCACTACGCACTTGAACCCTCCTCACCGTGACACCTGGGACTTTTCAGATTTGCACCAGATAGTGCTAGGCTAACATAATAGCAACACTCAATAGGAGATCATAGGCTGATTTAGTATGTATACACATACAGCTATATGTCTATTATATATACGTACATATATATACGTACATATATATATATACATATATATTAGATATATATATGTATACAGGGTATCCACCAGAAAATAATTTGATGGTATGCCGAATTGGGGGGGGGGGGGGAGAGTATTATTTTTCCATATCACTTGGTCAATTATGAACACTGCTATGATTATTGCTGTATACTAACAGTCTGATTATTGATGCTGGCTTTGTTGTCTCCGGCTCCTTGAAGAACCTTTAAAAAAACAACTATCCCAACAATTTGAGGGTAGAGAGTAGTACCCTCAGAAAATTTAAGGGTGTGGAATTTTACCCGTTTTACCCTCTGGCAAAAACCTTGGTGGGTGTATATATATATATATGTATATATATATATATATATATATATATATATGTCTGGTTTATATAAATATGAGAGACATTACTTGCAATATCTATAAACACCACATGCATATGCACTATGAATACAATAATAGGTCGGCATCCAGTGTACCTCATATACCTTCACCATTTTATCAATTTGATATTTCCTATTTAACTCCATAACGGTAGCCTTTCCTGGTTATTACTATTGATGTATGAGAGTAAGACGATATTAACAAGCTGTGCAGCATGGACATATAGTAGTATATATGTATATTCAGACCACCCTCAACCCCAGCCTCCTACCCCCCCCCCCCCCCCCCCACACACACACAAACACAAAAGAGCCAATGGCATAAAATGGTATAATATATACCGTAGCCACTTTATTCCTACAATGCACCGACATTAACAAACAGCGTTAAAGCCGTCATGGGTTGTTCGTGGGAGTGGGTGGGTTAAGATCATGTAGATAAAAGATTCCCTCCTACCCACAGTAGGGATGAAGAACAACCCATTAGAAAAAGTGGCAAAAAGGCTGGTTAAATGAAATGAGGACATCAATTCTTAATTTAAGAAGCAGAATATATTCTTTACATACCTCTTTGTATTTACCCACTACTTCTGGAGGAATAATTAATTGAATAACATATATTAATATACTTTAAAACTCCAATCTAGGGCATTCTTAGGTCGCCATCTCTCCCAGTTCACCAACTCTGTGGCAGTATAGATAAACACTGCACACTGGAACCACCCCCTCCACAGTTAATTATAGAAACAAAAATGCTTCAAATTGGAATTAATCTATGTTTGAAGCAGTTTCTTTTCTGGAATTTAAACAGGGTTGTCATTCACCCCTACTCGGGTTAGGGGTGAACCTTTTTTTTCATCTAACTGTCAAGGTGCATTTATGCCTGATAGACATCGACGCTCAAACTGCCACAAAGCTCCCTGATCTGCTATTGGAGACCGCTGTAGATGCGGAAATCGGTAGTGCCTTGCTTCATAATGGTAAGGGGAAGGGGTATGGTCACGGCTCTGTCCCTGGTCTTCTCACTCGGACGGTGTCTAACGAACACTAATCTTGGGAGGAGCCAACAATTATCTATAACCACTCCTTGGAATCATAGGGGGGGGGGGGGGGAGGGAGTGGGGAGGGGCGAAGCAAGGGGGACCTCATTTAAACTTGCATAATCCGAATATTTTAGGTTTCTGACATATTTATTAAATAAATATAACAGGTCCATCAATATGATGTATTTTACTTTAGTTTGAAATAACTTCTATTTTCAAGGGTTAATTTAGGATAAAACATGCAAACCTTATTTTGGTTTGCATGTCAAAATGCTGGATACCATTAGCTTCTAACATTCTTATTAACTTGACGTAGTATTATACCTTTTGCGCAGGGATACACTATATTTTAAAGTGTATTTGTAAGTATATATATATATATATATAGATATATATATATATATATATATATATATTAGTTTAAATAGGCACAAACATATCTGGTTTCGAAAATTTGTTGTTTTAATCGGATTATGCAGCTTCAAGTAGGAGACTAACAATGGAATAGGCACATTGAAGGTTACTGACAGAAAAGTAATACAATAGTTAGGGCATAACATTGTCACCACTCACCAGTACAGTGAGGAAGGACAGTTAATAATTTGACAACAATTCCAAATAGGACATATCTATATATTCTCTTTTACCGGGGTGGGGGCTTAAGGGTTGGTTATCATTTATATGTTAACACAGATATCTGTCCGACATACAACGCTCAGAAATTTGTTAAAAGCTTAAATTCCATTCACAGAGTATACACATAAACGTCCAGTTTTCTGTGGCGAACTGGTAGTCAAGTCACCGACTATGATATGCTATCCATACTTTAGATTGAGGTCATCAGTCCAAAATACCTAAATACCAAATCAGGGTCAGCTGGGACCACCCTCCACTGCTTCTGCTGCTGCTTATAGTTGTGTATACTGCTGAACTCGATGGCGAAATCGACGTGACTCAGCAACAATCGTGACTGCACCCATCACAAGAAAGTCTCACGCCACACCCACATGAGAAGTCCTTTTCCGCTTTTGAAACCATTTTTGTCCAAGAAGAATCTTTAAAACCTATAAAAAAAAGAAGATGGTTTTAATCAAAAAGAAATTTCTTCTTTAATTGAAAAAAACCCAACAACCACTACAAAAAACAACCAAAACAATTGCCTGTCTTTTCATTTCATTTCATGTAAGTCGTAAGAAATGGCAGTGTGTTAGCATGGATAAGCTTGCGTTGTGCTAGACGAATGACAGTGATCTCACTGCCGAAACAGAGGTGTATTAATTAATCTAAGTGCGAAATGCATACATGTGAGAAACAATACAAACTTGGCAACTCTGTATTAAATGAACACAACTTTACTTCGATATTAAACATTCAAAAAGAGACTTATCAACTCTGTATTAATACAACAGAACTTGGCTTGGATAAAAAAAAAAAATTCAACAGGGATGAAAGTAGTGTCTGGCAAAAGTAGCGATTTTTAAGCTGATGGGGAATTTCCGTGAAAATGCGGATTTCCTCCCCATAGGATTAGCACTGTCAGGGAATCATGGGGAAAATGCCCAAAGTCAGGTTTCCACTGTCCTTGCTGTGACTGTATTATCACCCATACCTAGCAACACTTTCTTGTTTGGGTTTTATGTTCCAGTAACACCTAAGGTCATATGAGAATGGGATTCGAACTAACCAATTGTTGTCATAAAGTGATATACATCCATACTCCTTGTCATTTTGTTTAACATTAATCGGTAAATTAATTTTTTAATCGAGAAAATCCGCGAAATCGTGGAGATCTTTCATCCCTGATTCAAAAAGAGATCGTTAAGTTATAATCACCCACCGTAAGTTTGTTTTCCCTATGGTAATTACTGCCTCCTGGAAGTTGATGGAATTGACATTTAATAAGGTATTTCTTCCAGTTATTTTTCAAGATGTCAACTTGATGGAATTGGTATTTAATAAGGTATTGCTTTCAGTTATTTTGAAGATGTAAAGGTGATAGAATTAATATTTAATAAGAAGGTATTACTTCCTGTTATTTTGAAGAGGTAAGGTTGATAGAATTAATATTTAATAAGAAGGTAATACTTCCAGTTGTTTTGAAGAGGTAAGGTTGATAGAATTAATATTTAATAAGAAGGTATTACTTCCAGTTGCTTTGAAGATGTAAGGTTGATGGAATTGATATTTAGTAAGAAAGAAGTATTACTTTCAGTTATTTTAAGCTACTTGCGTAATATGCCACGGTACATACTTAGTCCATGTACTCAGGTAATTATAGGGCATGTCACGAATGATGACACACACTGTCCAACAATCGTGGCTATAACTTTCCAGTCTATATAACTTATGGCTTCTTAAAAAATGATTTGCTTAAATTTCGATTTCGGTTTCTGCATGTCACCTTTAGGAATGAAAAACATTAAAAAAAACACACAAAAAAACACCTCTAGTGCTACTCTGCGTCGTCAGTTCTAACCACGTCGTCTCAACCAAACGCAAGCTCTTTTCACCATCCAGTAAGAATATTCAGACTTTCATTTATCAGGCTTTTGTGAATACGTACATATATATGCATATATATGTTATATATATCTGCATATATACATCTGAGATATATATATGCGTGTATATATATATATATATATATATATATATATATATATATATATCTGCATATATATTTATGCATATACACACACACTCCAATTATTATGACCTGCACGAAATAATAGTTGCTTTGTTCTTCTTCATCATCTTCTTCTTCTCTTCTTGCGAACGTGCTCTGTACTGTCGGGTGTTAACGCACGGAGCTTCCTGCGCAGACGACACCTGGAGACGCTTTAGCTCTTCCGGTGCATGAACTGTGACAGGAAATCTATGGGTAGTGGAAATATGATGGTGGAGTTCTTCTCTGAGGAGATGGTGCTGAGAGTTTGCAAGTAGCGCAACTGGAGGGCCGACGGGGACTCGCTGATCACGTCAGAGGCCTCCTTCAGCGCCCTTGCAGCCTTGTTTTCGCCTTCCGCTGCAATCACCTGTGCCGGAACAGGAGCGGTGCAGTGTAGGTGACGTCATACGGGTTAGGCCAAAAGAAAATTACACACAAAATATTGGTTTCTGAGGCAACTTTTTTTTTTTTTTTTTGTAACAGCAATTTAGAAGAAAACGATAAATATTTGTTGGGTTTAAATCCCGCCACACCAAATTTCGAACAGTAAATTCGGAACTTAGAACAAGTTAAATTAAAAAAAAACAACTCCCGCCACACCAACTTTCAAACAGTTGCTTCGGAATTTAGAAGAAAAGGTTCAATAAAAGAAATTTAAATCCCACCAAACCAAAAGTTTCAACGGCTTCAGCCACACCACAGCTTGTGACCACTTGCAACTACTTTGCGGCCATTTTGCGACAAAAAGCAAGTAACCTTCTCAAGACCAAGGCAAAGAGAGGCGGGAAAACCAATGGTCGGTGATCTTGGGTATAATGTAAAAAAAAAAAACCCAACAAAACTGACAAGTGTAAAATCAAATGAATAGCGCGCGTTTGAATTGAATTGCGTTTGAATTGAATTACATTGAATTTGAATTGTGTTGAATTGAATGCACTTACCTTAGCTCTGGCTTCACGAGCGGCCTCTGCTTCTGCTGCCATTGCTCTCTGTAGTTGGACGGGCAGGCGGACATCTTTACTGTTAGCGGCAAAAAAGAACCAGGCTCATGTCTTTACAATTCGCACACCAATGGAAGCGACAGCAACCAGCGGGCCTGGTTTAGGGTGCATGCGCATTTCTGCCAGGACAGATTACGCAGCTCATTCCATTTCCAGGTAATTTTGGCGCATGCGCATATTAGTTTGTCCAGAGGAGTAATTAATTAATAGACGAATTTGCAATTCCATCCGCATAGCGCATTGTGGGATGTGTAAAAGCAAAACAAACCCGTGTGTGAAGCACATGTGGACAATTTACTTCATGTTCAAGCAGGGTGTGTGACTATGGAATCGTTTAGTTTGTTACAACACATTTCAGCTACAGTTTGAAAGTTAGAATAGCAACTTAAAAAAATAGCATCGATTAAGATGTGAATATTTTATCTACCGTTGTATGTGCATACAACTCATCAGCACATCTTACGCCATCTGCATTTAGGTCTAGATAAATTTAGATTTAGAACTATAGCCAGGATCAGTTCTACTTATTTTATTCATGTTTATATTTATATCTGATGGTTAATAACATGCTTAAGGAAATGGGTATAGTTTATCAGACATTGGATATATATTTCTTCGAAACAAATTTCTATTGACACATTTGACACTTTCTTTATTTAGGTCAAGAATTAAAAAGTCCAGATTTAGATCCAGAGGAAGTTGTTTGTATTTTATTCAGATGTTTTCCCTTATTATTTACGCTAGTTGAAAACACGAATTGAGAATTTGTAGGACCTCAGTGGACATTGAATGCAAATCCTTTTAATGCAGTTCTTGATGCCATATTTTTCTTTTCAGATTGATAAAACTTAAAAGTCGAGATTTAGGTTCAGAGCTCTAGATCCAGATATTTCCAGAATTGTTACTTTTGATCAATACGCCAAGAAGCCATGACCCCCATTGATGAATACTTCTTGAAATCATGGAATTTGGACTATTGTTGCATTTTTCTATATTAAAATGTAGGTGAGACCGTTACCACAGTGCGAGTGCCCTCAGCTGAAACTCTTGAGTGCTACTGGTGATGTGAAAAGCAGCCTAAGTAAATAAAGTGACTGACAGTTTTGTGGGGCACTGGATGTTTGTTAACTCAAAATGCTTAATCATAGATAGCTGTGTATTAAATATATTCATTATGTTATTATGTTGCTTGAGGGGATCCATTTTTATGCCAAATTGTTCGATTTTATTGAAAATAATATAATACAGAAGTTTTGTTTTGTGCATACAAGTAAAACTAGTGTGCATTTGTTTAGCATAAGACGCCGTTTTCAGCCCATGCGCAGTTTGAATTACGAACTCGTCTATTATTAAGTAGCCATAACTGCCCCTGTATACCGGGAAACCTACATGGTTTACAACGTGATCAGGAATCAGACAGTTTTGTTTCTTCTTATAGCGGCGCCAGAGGTTCTGTAGTGAAGTGAATTTGGAGTGTGTGGTTGAGAAAACACCCTCACATCAAATAGTGAGTGTGCACCTCAAGGCAGTAGTCCCGGGGCTGCTCCTCACAACCTGAACATGGGTTTTATTAGGCTTGTAAAATAAAAGCTTATGTGGGTGTCATTGAAGATATGTGGGTGTCATTGAAACTAGAGGGTGATCAGACAACACTGCCTGAGTCCTGAGTTCTGGGTTCTGTGATAAGAAGAAGAGAAGCAAACCTGATTTGCAGGGCGATTCCGATCCTTGAACTGGTGGCTGTGTTTGCTTATAAGTTATATACATTGAGTGTCTATGTTACCGTAGGACCGAGGACTGTAATGGAGGATTGAGGGCAGGGGAATGGAGGGGAGAGGTCATAATAGAGGGCCACATTAGAGGGCCATATTAGAGCGCTAGATATTAGAGGGCCATATTAGAAGGCCAGATGTAGGGATGAAGTGCAGGACGCAGGAATGGAGGGTTAGAGACAGGAATGGAGGGGTAGAGACAGGACTGTAGGGGCAGAGGTGGGAATGGAAGGATAGAGGCGGGACTGTAGGGGTAGAGGTGGGATTGGAGGGGTAGAGGCAGGACTGGATGGGTAGAGGTGGGAATGGGGGTAGAGGCAGGAATGGATGGGTAGAGGTGGGAATGGATGGGTAGAGGTATGGATATAGGGGTAGAGGCAGGAATGGATGGGTAGAGGTGGGAATGGATGGGTAGAGGTGGGAATGGAAGGATATAGGTGGGAATTGATGGGTAGAGGCAGGACTGGAAGCGTAGAGGCAGGAATGGTAGAGGTAGGACTTGAGGGGTAGAGGCAGGAATTGAGGGGTAGAGACAGAAATTGATGGGTAGAGGCAGGAATTGATGGTAGGAATAGAGGGGTAGAGGTGGGAATGGAAGGGTAGAGGTGGGAATGGAGCGGTAGAGGGAGGAATTGAGGGGTAGAGGTGGGATTGGAGGGGTAGAGGCAGGAATTGAGGGGTAGAGGTGGGAATGGAGGGGTAGAGGTGGGAATGGAGGGGTAGAGGCAGGAATTGAGGGGTAGAGGTGGGAATGGAGGGGTAGAGGTGGGAATGGAGTGGTAGAGGCAGGAATTGAGGGGTAGAGGTGGGAATGGAGGGGTAGAGGTGGGAATGGAGGGGTAGAGGTGTGAATGGAGGGGTAGAGGTGGGAATGGAGGGGTAGAGGCAGGAATTGAGGGGTAGAGGTGGGAATGGAGGGGTAGAGGTGGGAATGGAGGGGTAGAGGTGGGAATGGAGGGGTAGAGGGGGAATGGAGGGGTAGAGGCAGGAATGAGGGCTAGAGGTGGGAATGGAGGGGTAGAGGTGGGAATGGAGTGGTAGAGGCAGGAATTGAGGGTAGAGGTGGAATGGAGGGGTAGAGGTGGGATTGGAGGGGTAGAGGCAGGAATTGAGGGGTAGAGGTGTGAATTGAGGGGTAGAGGTGGGAATGGAGGGGTAGAGGTGGGAATGGAGTGGTAGAGGCAGGAATTGAGGGGTAGAGGTGGGAATGGAGGGGTAGAGGTGTGAATGGAGGGGTAGAGGTGGGAATGGAGGGGTAGAGGCAGGAATTGAGGGGTAGAGGTGGGAATGGAGGGGTAGAGGTGGGAATGGAGTGGTAGAGGCAGGAATTGGGGGTAGAGGTGGGAATGGAGGGGTAGAGGTGGAATGGAGGGGTAGAGGTGGGAATGGAGGGGTAGAGGCGGAATGGAGGGTAGAGGTGGGAATGGAGGGTAGAGGTGGGAATGGAGGGGTAGAGGCGGGAATGAGGGGTAGAGGTGGAATGGAGGGTAGAGGTGGGAATGGAGGGTAGAGGCAGGAATTGAGGGTAGAGGTGGAATGAGGGTAGAGGTGGGAGGGGTAGAGGGGGAATGGGGTGAGGAATGGGGGTAGAGGTGGGAATGGAGGGGTAGAGGCAGGAATTGAGGGGTAGAGGTGGAATGGAGGGGTAGAGGCAGGAATTGAGGGGTAGAGGTGGGAATGGAGGGGTAGAGGTGGGAATGGAGTGGTAGAGGCAGGAATTGAGGGGTAGAGGTGGGAATTGAGGGGTAGAGGTGGGAATGGAGGGGTAGAGGCAGGAATTGAGGGGTAGAGGTGGTGAGGTAATGTGAGGGGTAGAGGTGGGAATTGAGGGGTAGAGGTGGGAATGGAGGGTAGAGGTGGGAATGGAGTGGTAGAGGCGGGAATGGAGGGGTAGAGGTGGGAATGGAGGGTAGAGGCAGGAATTGAGGGGTAGAGGGTGAGGAATGTGGAGGGGTAGAGGTGGGAATGGAGGGGTAGAGGTGGGAATGGAGGGGTAGAGGCAGGAATGAGGGTAGAGGTGGAATGAGGGGTAGAGGTGGGAATGGAGGGGTAGAGGCAGGAATTGAGGGGTAGAGGTGGGAATGGAGGGGTAGAGGTGGGAATGGAGGGTAGAGGCAGGAATTGAGGGGTAGAGGTGTGAATTGAGGGGTAGAGGTGGAAGGAGGGTAGAGGTGGAATGGAGTGGTAGAGGCAGGAATTGAGGGGTAGAGGGTGGGAATGGAGGGGTAGAGGTGGAAGGAGGGTAGGATGGGGTAGAGGTGGGAATGGAGGGTAGAGTGGGAATGGAGTGGTAGAGGCGGAATTGAGGTAGGGTGGGAATGGAGGGGTAGAGGTATGAATGGAGGGTAGAGGTGGGAATGGAGGGGTAGAGGCAGGAATTGAGGGGTAGAGGTGGAATGGAAGGTTAGGTGGAATGAGGGTAGAGGCAGGAATTGAGGGGTAGAGGTGGGAATTGAGGGTAGAGGTGGGAATGGAGTGGTAGAGGCAGGAATTGAGGGGTAGAGGTGGGAATTGAGGGGTAGAGGTGTGAATGGAGGGGTAGAGGTGGGAATGAAGTGGTAGAGGCAGGAATTGAGGGGTAGAGGTGGGAATGGAGGGGTAGAGGTGGGAATGGAGGGGTAGAGGCAGGAATTGAGGGGTAGAGGTGTGAATTGAGGGGTAGAGGTGGAATGGAGGGGTAGAGGTGGGAATGGAGTGGTAGAGGCAGGAATTGAGGGGTAGAGGTGGAATGGAGGGTAGAGGTGTGAATGGAGGGGTAGAGGTGGGAATGGAGGGGTAGAGGCAGAATTGAGGGGTAGAGGTGGGAATGAGGGGTAGACGTGGGAATGAGTGGTAGAGGCAGAATTGAGGGTAGAGGTGGAATGGAGGGGTAGAGGTGTGAATGGAGGGGTAGAGGTGTGAATGGAGGGGTAGAGGCAGGAATTGAGGGTAGAGGTGGGATGGAAGGGTAGAGGTGGGAATGGAGGGGTAGAGGCAGGAATGAGGGTAGAGGTGGGAATGGAGGGTAGAGGTGGGAATGGAGTGGTAGAGGCAGGAATTGAGGGGTAGAGGTGGGAATGAGGGGTAGAGGTGGGAATGGAGTGGTAGAGGCAGGAATTGAGGGGTAGAGGCAGGAATTGAGGGTAGAGGTGGGAATGGAGGGTAGAGGTGTGAATGGAGGGTAGAGGTGGGAATGGAGGGTAGAGGTGGGAATGGAGGGGTAGAGGCAGGAATTGAGGGGTAGAGGTGGGAATGGAGGGGTAGAGGTCGAGGAATTGAGGGGGTAGAGGTGGGATGGGAATGAGGGTAGAGGTGGGAATGGAGTGGTAGAGGCAGGAATTGAGGGGTAGAGGTGGGAATTGAGGGGTAGAGGTGGGAATGGAGTGGTAGAGGCAGGAATTGAGGGGTAGAGGCAGGAATTGAGGGGTAGAGGTGGGAATGGAGGGGTAGAGGTGGGAATGGAGGGGTAGAGGTGGGAATGGAGGGGTAGAGGTGGGAATGGAGGGGTAGAGGCAGGAATTGAGGGGTAGAGGTGGGAATGGAGGGGTAGAGGTGGGAATGGAGTGGTAGAGGCAGGAATTGAGGGGTAGAGGTGGGAATGGAGGGGTAGAGGTGGGAATGGAGGAGTAGATGTAGGAATAGAGGGGTAGAGGTGGGAATGGAGGGGTAGAGGCAGGAATTGAGGGGTAGAGGTGGGAATGGAGGGGTAGAGGTGGGAATAGAGGGGTAGAGGTGGGAATGGAGGGGTAGAGGTGGGAATGGAGGGGTAGAGGCAGGAATTGAGGGGTAGAGGTGGGAATGGAGGGGTAGAGGTGGGAATGGAGGAGTAGATGTAGGACTTGAGGGGTAGAGGCAGGAATTGAGGGTAGCGGCAGTGTAAGAAGAAATACAGACTGGCTGAGACAAACAATACTCACCAATCACATCAAGGTTCTCAGGTGACCAATCGGGTTGGGCTCATATGCGTAAGTCAAGTCGGAAGAAGATAAAAAGTACTAATAGTGTCAAAATTCCAACTAATGCTAGCTGTTAATTCGCCCTAATGTGCTACAGGGCTCGTTAGTCTTCATGTCAACCCGTCACTTAGAGATTTTGAAGAAGACAAAAATGAAAAAAATAATTAAAAGATAGGAAAAGACCATAAATCAATGAATCCCAGAAGCCATTTTAGAGGGGGGGGGGGAAGTGTGTCTAACATCGGCAAGCTGTAAAGACAAAGAACAAGTGTCCTTTAGCGCATATCCTGCTTGCTTTGTGATAAATTTTGAATTACTTATGGTTTTTTCCCCAACGAATCCACTTTAACCTGAATATCCTGCGTTTTAATTGGAATATCTTCAATATCTAGTGATTGCTTCGAACCTCAGCCCCCCCCCCCCCCCCCAATAGCTACTGACAGTGCACACTTGTGGTGCCTTTATAGTGCTGCCGCACTCAGTCACATTATCCTGTCAGTTAGCTAACCACACCATCCCCTATCTTATTAATACGGCGAGCCAGGGAAGGCAGGGACAAGTATTTATAACCTTAGGGGAACCAGTGGGGACTGAACCCAAGACCTGCCGAATAAAGAAGGTGCAATTCCAAGTGGAACAAACCAAAGTTTTATCAAATTCATACCCATCACTATCTTGCCTCGGGCTCAGCATTGCTAGGATAGAGAAAAGACTTATTGACTCACTGTCAGGATAATGTCACCGACTAGGATATCACGCCATCGTTCCAGTTCCATGGTATCTGAACGGGACAGCACTATAAAGTCACGACGAGTGACTCTGCCCAATGATTATCAGTCCTGATTTGATCTCAAAGAGCTTCTTTTATTTAACGACGCCTCTAGAACACGTTGATTTAAAAAAATTGATCGAATCATCGGCTGTTGGACGTCAAATATTTGATTTGACCTCAAATGCTGCTAGAACGTAAAATCCAAATCACTAACTCAAGCTGCAGTTCGGACTAGCGAAACGAAATGAACTTTGAAGGGATAGAGGCAGGAATGGAGAGGTTCCATTCCTACTCAAACCATACGCGATGGCCGAATCATTTCTAGTAGGTCGTGGGATTTGAACCCCAGGTTCGAACCCTGGCTGAGTCAAACCAATGACATAACAAATTAATACTTGTCACTACCTAGCCTGGCACTCGACAATACTAGGATAGGGCAAGGAGCAGTGGAATGAGGAAGACCAATTGTCTGTGATTAAAATTTCTCCTGCATATTCTGATGAAGCATAAATCTATCAAAACCAAAGCAACTATCTAAATTTGATTCTATATATCTAACTTAGATACTGATACACTTTTTAAGCAATTGTTGCTGCATAGAAGTGAATACTGAGGCGATTTAATAGAAACGGTTACTGCAGAAGCCTATGGTGTCAAGAGTTTTTGTGTGCTTGCCAACATTTATTTTACATGCTTGCACTTCAAATATCTCAAAAGTTAGCCATTTTAAAATATAAGTTACTCAAATGAAAGAAAAGTAGATTATAGCAATCAATTTAAACTATAACTCTCAGAAAAATCATTGAAACTCAAAACCATCGGACTATGCAACAATAATCAACTAATGTACCCCCAAAAAAGACACAAAAAAACAAAACTGACCTGTTTGCTTGGAGGCAACTTGCGGACTGTGACCATTTTTACGAATGAGCAATTGAGAGTGCAGGTGTCACAGTGACAGCAACAGGAACACGCACCAGGGAGTTGCACTGACAGCTAAGAGTGCGGAGTCCACTCAACGTGGGGGGTGGGGAAAAATTAGGTTGGTTCCCACCCCAAAAGATGGCGCCACAGTCTTTAGGGTTGGCACAAAGCATTACATCATCGGCCCATGTAGGGAAGCCATGTAGGGAGGGACCAGTGTAGGTATTCCTCCAGGCGGCATGCGCTATTCTGCGGCGGAGCCATGAAGGCATTAAGCCCATAAGCCATCAAGGCATTAAGCCCATAAGCCATCAAGGCATTAAGCGTTAACATATACCCGATTTGACCATACTTACAATTGGATTGATTGATTACAATGGGATGGATACTTTCATTCCCTAAACATACATGATTCAAACAAGACTCTCAAAGTGAGATGCCGGTACATAGTTATGCACAGTATAACTGTAAGCTATCATGAAATTTTAGCATTTTCTTAATCCCAAGCATGGCTTCCACTTCACTTAGAGATATAGCGATATAGCGAATGGTAGACAGGAAGTGTGAACACTTATTTGTCTCTCTTTTTTTTCTTTCTTTTTTCTCTCTTTTTGTTGTTGTTGTTGTACATTAGTTGTCCCAAGCAGGGGAAATCCCAGTCACAGATGACTGGTCTTCCCCACTCCACTGCTGGTCGATAGAAAGCCCGAGCCTACACTTTTACTGACTCAAGGGATTTTTAACCTGCCACACCACATAGACATGGTATGAGAGCAACCGGCCTTTGATGATGCTGTAAGTTATACACAGCGGTGGAAATCCAAATTGGCAGAGCTGGAGGCATGGGGAATCGAACCGCCGACCTTCAGATTAGGAGTCTGACATAGAAAAAAGTCAGACACTCTAACCACTCCACCACAGAGAACACCACTTCTTTAAATTAAGTTTAAATAACCATTATCTTTAAAGATAATATCAGGATAAGTAGTATTTATTTATTTATTTATTTAGTATTTTTTTCACAATGTTACTTTTGATATGTCACTGTAAATAATAGATAATATGGAACCGGTAAACACATGCTGTAAAACAGCCACTTCTGACAAACTTACCAGGTTTGTTGTCAGTGTTTGTTGTCATTCTGGCTCAATGCATTGTGGGCCGATGACATAATGCTTTGTACCAACCCTAAAGACAGGACTGTGGCACCATCTTTTGGGATGGGAACCAACCGAGGGCAGAATTAGCGAAGAACAACAGCAAACACAGAAGCCAGGTGGGATGGGAGGGCATACAAGCATACAGGCCACAGGCAAAGTGGAGAGAGGAAAGCGCTACATCTAGGTGAAGTGAATGTTGACTTACATTTCCACACGCTCAACCCTGATTCCCCAACTGTCTGTTGCCTCAGCCAAAGAGGCCTGATTGGGAAAGGGAAATGTCGGCGGAAGGTTAGTAGACCAGCAGATAGAGACGAGTAAATAGATAAAAAGATAAATAAATACAGTGCATGCCAAGCGTATTTTATTCTGACAGGAACAGGTTCCATATGTATATAATATATATAATATATATAATATATATAATATATACAATATATACAATATATACAATATATATATAATATATAATATATATAATTGATATAATATATACCATATATACTACGATGCGACTGACACTGGTCAACATCCGAGGGAGTTGAGGCGGGCGAGGTGGCACCACCGGTACAGTGTTGTATCTTATGGAGGATAACATTAATAATAATAATAAGTAATATTCCCCTATGTATCTTTATACTCGCATAATATGTTATAAATCACATATAATATATATAACGTCCTGATATGACCTTAGATGTTGCTAGGGCGTAAAACAACAACAAACAAACAAACTATATAATATATATAATAGATATAATATATATATATTATACTATATATATACTATATATATTATCTGTAATAGAATATCCTCTATTCTCAACTGTCTTCTAGCTACAGAAAGAGAGGGCGCCCCCGTCTCCGGTTCAAAGATACCATCAAGAGAAACCTGAAGCTGAGAGACATTAAGACCGACTCATGGACGCAACTCTCACAGCAGAGAGCTAAATGGAGAGTGGCAGTCAAGTAATGAAAGCAGTCTTTGTCGCATCGCGACCGACAGCATGATGATGATGATGAATAGCATAAGCTTTAGCACCATTATTATTATGTCAAACTTGTATTAACTTTATACATACATTTATAAAGTTTATGTATAGATGTATATTAGAGCAACTCCAGATCTCTCAGCACTGTGTGGGAAATGTTTGCCAGTAATTATTACCGCTGCGCTGGTGAGTGTCTCTGCACCTCCAGTGGTTCACTGGGCATTTAGTACAATTGCAGATCTCTCAGCAGTGATGTTGAGTGCATTCGAAAGTGAGGCTACATACCGTTGATGGTGGCGCCCCGTTAATGTGAGATCGTTCAATAGTGAGAAAGTCTGTGTATGTATAGTAAGGGGCCATTCAAATACTACGGAACCAGTGATCAGGGGCCCTACACTCCACTACCATGGACACAATTTGCTGCAGGGTAGGACAATAAGGACTTCCCGGTTGCCCCGGGCACCCAGTTTACTCGGTCGGCAGATGAAGTTTTCAAAACCAAAACACTCACCTAGATTTGATTCTACATATCTAAGTTAGATACTGATGCACTTATTAAGGATTTGTTGCCACACAGAAAGGAATAACAAGTCAATTTAACAGAATCTGTTACTGCAGAAGCCTATAGTGTTAGAGCTTTAGCGTGCTTGCCAAAACTAATTTTAAATGGTTGCGCTTCGAATATCCCAAAAGTTAGCTATTTAAAATAAAAGTTGCTTCAAACTAAAGCTATTCCGTGACCAGGCTGATAGGCATTGGTTCCGTGACCAGGATGCTGAACCCTGATTCCATGACCAGGATGACAACAATTGGTTCTGCGCTATAGCAATCAATTGAATATATTTATATCAGGAACATTTCAGAAACTAAAAACTATCGGACTATGTAACTGTAAATAAAACTCAACTCAACTCAGTTATAGAGTAACAGTTACCTAACTACATGTTCATGGTAAAATAAAAATACTCAAACTCAATATATAAACAGCACATATCCTGCCATATAGGCTAACAATAAACAGCGATGTAAAGTAGCACAGCCTTACCTGCATCGAGTTTGAAATGGACTCTCTCTCAGAGAGGATCTCGGACAGATTTCTCGTTCCCAAAACATTTCTCAGCGTTGTCTGCGCAAGTAATCTAGTTGAATGGTGCGCGTTTTCCACATTCGCTACGCTCACTGTGGCGTTACTGACTCGGTAGTAAACGACAGCATCCACCGACACTGTGACGCTATCCTTTGTCAGCACCTAGCAAAAAACACACATATAACTGGAATATATACAGTTAAAAAGTCAGCATAATTATATTTGAAATAACAAACAAACAAACATGCCAATGTATCTATATATATATACGGTAATACCAATAGTTAACCATCAGCAAATTTATAACTGTGTCCGACACACACACACACACACACAAACACACACACACACACAGACACACACACAGACACACACACACACACACACACATACAGACCGATGGTTATATACAATGATAGATCTATGCTATTTATATTTGCATAATTAGTTATCAGGATTTATACCAGGTGACCCGACCAAAAGGCGATGACCTCCTTGCGAGCAAATGAAAAAAAAAGGTGGCACAAAAATGGTTGGCGATCGGTCGGCGACCTCCGGGTGACCATTTTGGTCGCAAGGAGGTCGCCAACCACTTTCAGTGCTTATGACCGGTTGCTGGCTGGTCCAGTCAGTGACCAGTCGGCAACCTGTTGGCGACAAGTGGTTGCAAAGTGGTCGCCAGTGGTCGCAAGCCGTATTGTGACTGGGGATTATGTAGTTCAATAGTTGGGTTGCCTGGCCATGGAATGGTTGAGTGAGGAATACCTGCTCTTTAGCTAGGTGTCCTTATATGTTTCGACACATCCACATAACACTGTAAAAATATACGGATTTTCGGTTCGGATTTATATATTGGCAGAGAGCATTACTATTCGCAGGCGACGGAGTGGGGACCAAGGTTATGTAACAGAGAAACAATGGGTGCCCCAATCGCTGTGTGACATAAGAGACTATGTGGAAAATATGATAACACATAGTGCCCGAGATTATGACGTGATGTTCATATGTAAGAGACAGTTAATGTTTGGTGAAATGTTCCCTCTATACACCAGTAAGAGTGCTAGTGGAGGAGAAGGACATTTTTAATATATGTTTATTGTAACTGTCTGCAACTACCTGTTACCACAGGGCCGATGGGCAAGCACACCCAGCCATCCTGCATACATTATGGAGACCACCTGCAGCTGGGGTTGAGTGACAGCTGCCCCTATTAGGGCATCACCACCCAGGCTGTAGAGGGTCTCTGATTGGCTGGCTGTGGGAGGCCCAGTCACCTGCACCCCTTGCACCTGACCACAGACCTCACTCTGATATATATTATTCTTCATTCACTTCTTGACAGACACTCTTGAGGGAGACTCTGAGCTAGGCACTCTAGCAGGAGACACTCTTCTCTTGTCCAGGAACCCAGACACTCTGTCTGAGGCTCCACTTTCTATACACAAACTAGCAGCAGCTATTCCAAAGGAGCTGTGTGCAACAACCATGGGACTCCGGTTCAATGGGCTGTAGGCACTGATTCTTATACACCCTAACAAGAGTAATGAGGATCTGTGTGGACAGTAGGTAAGGAGTGAGGGTGATAGGTCACCAGTAGGTGAACAGGAGTTCATGCCAATAAAGCACAACTTCTTCACTGTCGATCTTGCACGACTTGTCTTCCCTTTCTTCCTTATGAGTTTGTTTGAGAGGGGCATCAGGTGTGAACTGACAGACAGTTGTCAGAACGCACCTGGGGAAGAGTAAGTGGTATCTTGGGGCTTTGATGGCCGAGTACCCAACATATTACAGCTGGGAACCAGACGGGATGGCCGAATGAGTTAGAGTGTCCATCTCCTGTGTTGGTAGACCATGGGATCGTGGTTTCGAACCCTGGTCGAGTCAAACCAATGACTTAAATATTGATACTTGTCGCTTCCTAACCAGGCACTGGGAATTATTAGGATAGGGCAAGGACTGGTTGGCTCTGTGTCAGGATAATGTGACTAAGTGGGATATCAGGCCATGGTGCTGGCAGCCTGGTCTCCCCGTGGTGCAGCACTATAAATTCGCCATGAGTGCACACTGTCATAAGTTGGTACCCATCCTGATATGACCTTAGATGTTGCTAGGACATAACGCTGGTGCTTTGATCAGGATGATATGAACTGGTTCCATGACCAGGATGCTGAACCCTGATTCCATGACCAGGATGATATGCATTGATTCCGTGACCAAGATGATATGCATTGATTCTGTGACCAGGATGCTGAACCCTGATTCTCTGACCAGGCTGATATGCATTGGTTCCATGACCAGGAGGCTGAACCCTGATTCCATGACCAGGATGATATGCATTGGTTCCGTGACCAGGAGGCTGAACCCTGATTCCATGACCAGGATGATATGCATTGGTTCCATGACCAGGATGCTGAACCCTGATTCCATGACCAGGATGATATGCATTGGTTCCATGACCAGAATACTGAACCCTGATTCCGTGACCAGTCTGATATGCATTGGTTCCGTGACCAGGATGCTGAACCCTGATTCCCTGACCAGGCTGATATGCATTGGTTCTGTGACCAGGATGCTGAACCCTGATTCCATGACGAGGATGACAATAATTGGTTCTGCGCTCTAGGCGCAATATTTTCCTGATATGACCACAGATGTTGCTAGGACGTAAAACAAATAAAGCAGCTCTGGTCATCGGTAGTCGATGTGACCTAGATTAATGGTTCACCTTTGACTCTCTTCAGAGGGGAATAACAACCCTATGTAAAATTTGAAGAAAACATGTCTCACTGTTGATGGTCTTAGTTTGGCACCCCTATCATATGTTTATTAAAATCCAATAGCTACAATCTGATTGTATATGTATTTCCCCCACATATACTCTCCAGAGTGTTCAAATCACACAATATCAAGGCATAATGACACAAAATCTGTTTGAATTGATAGAGTCCATGAAGTAAATCTGCCATGTTTGAATGAACTGTTTCACCACCTGACTACCTGAGCCAATGAAAATGACTGCTTCCTGACCTAGATTGGATTATTTATTACCCAGGAACCTCTCAACATCTTGCCAATGGCAACTATGTGGATATGTGGGCTCTGTCAATTCAAACTTTGAAGTTCATTTATGTACTGGATTTAATCTATTAACAAGTTTAAAAGTTGTGGGTAAATATAACAAAGTATGTGAAGAATATATGTTGCTTCTTAGATTAAGAATCGATGTGCTCATTTCATTTACCTACAATTTCTCCCCTTTTTCTAATGGGTTAGTTGGTTGGTTATTAGAATTTTACATCCTGGCAACATCTAAGGTCATATCAGGATGGGTAGCGACTCAGGGCGACTTTATATATAGTGCTGCCCCACTGGGAGACCAGGCCACCAGCACCATGACCTGATATTCCACCCAGTCACATTATCCTGACCCTGAGCCAACCAGTCCTTGCCCTATCCTAATAATACTAAGCGCCTGGCCAGGAAGTGACAAGTATCAATTTCTATGACATTGGTTTGACTGGACCAGGGTTCGAACCCATGCGTTCGATTCCTACGATCTGCCAAATACGGAAGACGGACGCTCAACTCATTCAGCCATCCTGTCTGGTTTCCAATGGGTTGTTCTTCACTGTGCCTCAATTGTGACCGAATGCACACCTTGGGAATAGGTCAGTATTTTTCTCAAATCGAGGAAAGTGGCCTCCTTGGGTGAGGCCCCATCTACCGCAGCGTAACTCCCCCCCCCCCCCCCACCTTCAACCCCCCCCCCCCCGCCCCACAGATGATGCCAGGACGTAAAATTCCAACAACCAACCAACCAACCAACCAACCAACCGGCAATGTCTTCCTTGATACCCATTACAACTCCCAGGCTTCCCACCAGCGTCGCTAGGTGGCGCCCTTGTGCTCGTCGGGTGCCACAGCACTCTCCGCCTATGTACTCTATTATCCCACCTTTGAACCGAGAACCTGTGTTTAACGACGGCGGGGCTTGGATTTATGTGCACTGAGAGTGTGACTCTGGTCAGAGACTGTCCCTTCACTCTATAGCTTTGGGAGAACATTCAGAATGCCGACTGCTTGTAATTCTATGGAGCACTTCGGGAGTTAGATCTTAATTGATGTATTTAGCTCGAGTATTTCCTTCTGATGGCGTTATTTCCTGACGCTTTCAGTTCTAAACTTGATTGCAATGCACATAGGTTTACCCACATTCAGGTGGTGTCCTATAGACACACTAATAAGTGACGTCATAGTCACGTAAATCACACTTCGGAATGGTCTGGTTGGCAAGACAAGCGGCCTAAACTGGAACCGAGCACCCACATCAAATTTTCAAAACTAAAACAATTATCTAGATTTGATTCTACATCTCTTAACTTAGATACTGATGCACTTATTAAACATTGTGACCTCCAATAGGCGATGCCTACTTTTTATGCTGGGGGGTCGTTAAACAAACAAACAAACAACAACAATTATTATTAAACATTTGAAGAGTTCAGGTGCAAAACTCCGTAAACGCCAATCCAAAAATCTGATTAAAATAAAAGATCTTTTCCCGAAAATAATTTTAATTCTCACTAATTCCACTTTTCTTAGTGATGACATTATTATCGAGCAATGAACAAAAAGTAGGAATGGAGAAAAATCAAATTGTTGAAGGTTTAATTCCAATGTTTATCCTCATTTTTGGATTAGTGTTTACGGGGTTTTGCACCTGAGCTCTTCATTTGTCACCACATAGAAGGGAATACTGAGGCATATTAAGAGAACCTTTCAGTGTTACTGCAGAAACTGAAAGTGTCAAAGTTTTTGGTGTGCTTTCCAAAATTAATGTTGCATGGTTGCACTTCAAATATCTCAAAAGTTGCAATTTAAAATAAAAGTGACTTTAAACTAAAGTAAGGTACACTATAGTGATTAACCTAATATATTTATCTATTAAAAAGAAGACAGAAACTCAAAACCATCGGACTATGCAACTTTAAATTCGAAGGAAATATTGCAAGCAAGTATTACTTTACTGGACAAACACAAGAAAACAAGTCAAATTTCCGAACGACTGGAGGCCGCATATCGGCTGAACTGCCTGAAGTCGCCTCCCCCGGGCGCAAATCCCTCTGATTGGCTGATCGCCTACTGCTTGGCCAGCCTAGCCGGGGGAGCAGAGGCGGTACAGCGCCCACCCGCCATGCGGCATGTGGGGAGGCAAGGCCCTACAGCCTAAATAATATGAGCATAACAAGTTATACAATACGACATTTGCACAACATATAAATCTTCATATGAATATCCATTCTGCTATTATTTGGAATGCATTCTGCTATTATTTGGAATGCATTCTGCTATTATTTGGAATGGTTTCACCCCGGACTTCAAATGTCACAAAAGCGGTACACAGTTTATGAGAACGACATATAAATATATATTGGCTTGGGAAGCGCTCATCATCCGTTGCCATGGTGACCTCGTGAGAAGGGATATTTCTTACCTCTTGAGGTGGAACGTCAAACGACACTGTACGCAAGTCAACCTTCGTGTAACTTTCAATGCATGGCAGCACAAAGAAAATACCTAAAATGAAACAGAAGCGCATGGTTACCAGGATGTTGTGACTAGAACAGTGGGTAGCAAACACACGTGTGGTGTGGGAAGTGTTAGTGAGAGATGGTGTGAGGTGGGGTGGACAGTGTTAGTGAGAGATGGTGTCATGTGGGGGTGGACAGTGTTAGTGAGAGATGGTGTGAGGTAGGGTGGACATTGTTAGTGAGAGATGGTGTGAGGTGGGGGTGGACGGTGTTAGTGAGAGATGGTGTGAGGTGGGGGTGGAGAGTGTTAGTGAGAGATCGTGCAAGGTGGGGGTGGACAGTGTTAGTGGGAGATGGTGTGAGGTGGGGTGGTGTAGGAAGTGTTAGTGAGAGATGGTGTGAGGTGGGGGTGGACAGTGTTAGTGAGAGATGGTGCAAGGTGGGGATGGACAGTGTTAGTGAGAGATGGTGTGATGTGGGGGTGGACAGTGTTAGTGAGAGATGGTGTGAGGTGGGGTGGTGTGGGAAGTGTTAGTGAGAGATGGTGTGATGTGGGGGTGGACAGTGTTAATGAGAGATGGTGTGAGGTGGGGTAGTGTGGGAAGTGTTAGTGAGAGATGGTGTGATGTGGGGGTGGACAGTGTTAGTGAGAGATGGTGTGAGGTGGGGTGTTTTGGGCAGTGTTAGTGAGAGATGGTGCGAGGTGGGGGTGGACAGTGTTAGTGGGAGATGGTGCGAGGTGGGGGTGGACAGTGTTAGTGGGAGATGGTGTGAGGTGGGGTGGTGTGGGCAGTGTTAGCGAGAGATGATGTGAAGTGGGGGTGGACAGTCTTAGTGAGAGATGATGTGAGGTGGGGGTGGACAGGGTTAGTGAGAGATGGTGTGAGGTGGGGTGGTGTGGGCAGTGTTAGCGAGAGATGGTGTGAAGTGGGGGTGGACAGTGTTAGTGAGAGATGATGTGAGGTGGGGTGGACAGTGTTAGTGAGAGATGGTGTGAGGTGGGGTGGTGTGGGCAGTGTTAGTGAGAGATGGTGTGAGGTGGGATGTTGTTGACAGTGCTAGTGATGTAAGGTGGGGTGGTGTGAGAAGTGTTAGTAAACGATGGTGTGAGGTGGGGTGGTGAGGGCAGTGTTAGTGAGAGATGATGTAAGGTGGGGTGGTGTGAGAAGTGTTAGTAAAAGATGGTGCGAGGTGGGGTGGTGAGGGCAGTATTAGTGAGAGATGGTGTGAGGTGGGGTGGTGAGGGCAGTGTCAGTGAGAGATGGTGTGAGGTGGGGTGGTGTGAGAAGTGTTAGTGAGAGATGGTGTGAGGTGGGGTGGTGAGGGCAGTGTTAGTGAGAGATGGTGTGACGTGGGGTGGTGAGGCCAGTGTTATTGAGAGATGGTGTGAGGTGGGGTGGTGAGGGCAGTGTTAGTGAGAGATGGTGTGAGGTGGGGTGGTGAGGGCAGTGTTAGTGAGAGATGGCGTGAGGTGGGGTGGCGTGGGCAGTGTTAGTGAGAGATGGTGTGAGGTGGGGTGGTGTGAGAAGTGTTATCGAAAGATGGTGTGAGGTGGTGTGGGCAGTGTTAGTGAAAGATGGTGTGACGTAGGGTGGTGTGGGCAGTGTTACTGAGAGATGATGTAAGGTGGGGTGGTCTGAGAAGTGTTAGTAAAAGATGGTGCGAGGTGGGGTGGTGAGGGCAGTGTTAGTGAGAGATGGTGTGAAGTGGGGTGGTGAGGGCAGTGTTAGTGAGAGATGGTGTGAGGTGGGGTGGTGAGGGCAGTGTTAGTGAGAGATGGTGTGAGGTGGGGTGGTGTGAGAAGTGTTATCGAAAGATGGTGTGAGGTGGTGTGGGCAGTGTTAGTGAAAGATGGTGTGAGGTAGGGTGGTGTGGGCAGTGTTACTGAGAGATGATGTAAGGTGGGGGTGGTGTGAGAAGTGTTAGTGAGAGATGGTGTGAGGTGGAGTGGTGAGGGCAGTGTTAGTGAGAGATGGTGTGAGGTGGGGTTTTGAGGGCAGTGTTAGTGAGAGATGGTGTGAAGTGGGGTGGTGTGGGCAGTGCTAGTGAGAGATGGTGTAAGATGGGGTGGTGTGGGCAGTGTTAGTGAGAGATGGTGTGAGGTGGGGTGTTGTGGAGTGTTAGTGAGAGATGGTGTGAGGTGGGGCTGGACAGTGTTAGTGAGAGATGGTGTGAGGTGGGGTGGTGAGGGCAGTGTTAGTGAGAGATGGTGTGAGGTGGGGTGGTGTGAGAAGTGTTATCGAAAGATGGTGTGAGGTGGTGTGGGCAGTGTTAGTGAAAGATGGTGTGAGGTAGGGTGGTGTGGGCAGTGTTACTGAGAGATGATGTAAGGTGGGGGTGGTGTGAGAAGTGTTAGTGAGAGATGGTGTGAGGTGGAGTGGTGAGGGCAGTGTTAGTGAGAGATGGTGTGAGGTGGGGTTTTGAGGGCAGTGTTAGTGAGAGATGGTGTGAAGTGGGGTGGTGTGGGCAGTGCTAGTGAGAGATGGTGTAAGATGGGGTGGTGTGGGCAGTGTTAGTGAGAGATGGTGTGAGGTGGGGTGTTGTGGAGTGTTAGTGAGAGATGGTGTGAGGTGGGGCTGGACAGTGTTAGTGAGAGATGGTGTGAGGTGGGGTGGTGAGGGCAGTGTTAGTGAGAGATGGTGTGAGGTGGGGTGGTGAGGGCAGTGTTAGTGAGAGATGGTGTGAGGTGAGTGGTGTGAGAAATGTTCGTGAAAGATGTGGTCCCATAAAATGAGGGGGTTACGGAGTCCATAAAAGATTTTCAATCAATAGTGGTGTCCACTGGAGGTCAAAAGGTCAAGCATGGGCAGAATATAGCCTGGCGAGTTAGTGTCAGCTCCAAGCAGTAAGTTAAGCACGTCAATAGTCTGTGTACCCTTTGAGTCAGAGAAAAGGTGACATCCATGACGATGTCCAGAAATGTCGTCTGCTTTTAAGGGGTTCAATAATAATATGGATTTTTCACTGAATGCATTTGCTTAAAATGTATAAATAATGGGCATTAGCCCATAACATTCACCAAATATAGAGAAAAAAAGTTTGCATTTTCAATGATTTGTTATACAGAGGGACCCCATTATAACACCCCCCGATTAAACGCGAATTCGGATATAATGATTCATTGAACTCAGAATTCGCTTATTCAAAGGTAATTCAGTGAACTGAACCCCGATTTACCACGACCCTGCTGTTTTCGCGATGACATTTTATGGACCCCAACGATTATAACGGGGTTCCACTGTATTTAGCACTAAATGCTGCCCAGATTAGCGAGAATTAAGATGATTAGTGAGGGGACATAATATCAGGGTACATACACATGAGAAGATATGGAATTCAAGGCTATTCCAAGGCTTTTCAAGGCTGTTTTTAAAAATAGGAATTCAAGAGTCTTTTCATTTGGATTTCAGGAAAAAACAACAATGACAAATGGTGATTTCGAACTAATTTAAATCAGTGGGGACAGTATAATGGAATTTAAGACTTTTCAGGCCCCATACGGACCCTGCCATATGTCAGATTCTTAAACATGGGAAAACAATTGTCGTGTCATGAATAGAGAAGATAACTTCTACTTACATTCTAAATACCATGTAAATACTCACATTGATCTGACTAATATTGATCTAGTCATATGACACTACTGTTGCCATATTGCTATGGAACTTGTGGGTTACAGAATTGCAATGTCTTACATGCTGTAAATTGTGTATTCAACAGTTATTGTATACCTTACTCTATATACCTTTTTGTGTAAATAATCCTGCATTGAAAAATGGCTTGAAGACGAGTGCTTCGGCACTAACAAAAGACTTATTCGCCAGAATAAACATAATTACAACAAAAATGGCAGTGATTAAGTTCAACCACATAATTCAGTATATGTAGAGCAGAATGAATTATGTCATGGTACTTTGGGGAGCATAATATTTTCCGCTTATCTTGTTGATATTACTATCAATGATTGCATTATTGATCAAATTTAAGTGATTAAAAGATAAATAGGATTATAAATAAGATTGCATGCATTCCCCTTAGTTAATGGGAACTGGGCGCGGTTGCCGAATCGGTAGAGCGCAGGCCTCGCGTGCGGGAGATCGGGAGTTTGCTTCCCGTCGAGTCAAACCAATAAGTTATCAAATTGATAGTTGTCGCTTCCTAGCCAAGCACTCAGCATTAATAGGATAGGGCAAGGGCTGGTTGGATCAGTGTCAGGATAATGTGACTGAGTGAGATATCAGGTCATGGTGCTGGTAGCCTGGTCTCCCAGTGGTGAAGCACTATAAAGTCGCCATGAGTGTGCACTGACACAAGTCGGTACCCGTCCTGATATGACCTTAGATGTTACCTGGACGCAAAACTCCAACCACCAACCAACCACACTGTAAAGATGCTTGCGTGGAACGGCCAGATCCCAGCGAACCAAACAGCAAAGTCTGTCCTGCCCTCTGACTGGTCTGTCAATAAGGTGCAACGCTCAGCCAATGAAAGTGTCTAAAGCATATTAGCACGGACTGATCCGGCGCCGCCTATGGCCCATGGGAGTACTAAGCACTTAAACCCGCACCGGATGCACGACTAGCACGCCACCTGTGGCCAGTGTTGGAATTAGCCATTGGGCACACGTGCAAATAGATGTGGCGGCGGCGGGAGTGGGGGGGGGGGGGGGGGGGGGGGGGGGGGGGGGAGGGGAATAATCGGGGATGTGAGAGTTCACTTCGGTCTTTTTCTTTCACGTTGCAAGTGTTCATTAATTGGTTGGTTGTTGGAGTTTTACGTCCTGACACCTTCTAGGACGGAGTTTAATAAGTGCACCGGTATCTAAGTTAGATATATTGAATCAAATCTTTTTAAAGCAGCATAGTCCGATGAAAGTATAAAATCTTCAAAACCAAAACAATAATGTAGATTTGATTGTCTAATTTAGATACTGATGCACTTATTAGGCATTTGTTGATGCATAGAAGGGAACGCTGATTCAATGTAATAGAACCTGTTACTACAGAAGGCTATGTTGTCAAGAGTTTTGGCATGCACACGAAAATTAAATTATCATTTTTACACATCAAATATCTCAAAAGTTAACCATTTAAAATAAAAGTTACTTGAAACTAAAGTAAGGTAGATTATAACTATCAACCTAATATATTTATCTATGAAAACAAAAGGACAGAAATTCAACTATGCAACTTTAATTGTTTTGGTTTAAAAAAAACTAAAGCTTTCATCGGACTGTGCAGCTTTTCAAAATGGCAGTTGTATTCAAACAGCAAGTGAATAAGTATAACAATTATACTTACCGGGACCTTTTGCCCCACCTGATAGTAGTCTACCCAGGCGGAATATAACCGCCCTCTCATACTCCTGTACAACCTGCAAGAAACGGAAACGGAAACAGTTAGCACAGCAACCAATCAGAGCACGCGTGAGGAATGTTGGACGCCAGCATAGATAATTCGGTTGGATGAGAGCTTGGCGCTCATTGGCTGTCATTGCTAAGCATCACCACCCACATCACCCACATCACGCCCCTCAACATGCCCACACCACCACCCACACCACCACCCACATCACCCACACCGCTACCCACACCGCCACCCACACCACCACCCACACCAACGCCCACACCACCACCCACATCACTCACACCGCTACCCACAGCACCACCCATAGCGTCACCCACACTACCCACATCACGCCCCACACCACCACCCATACCGTCACCCACATCATGCCCACATTACCACCCACACCACCACCCACATCACACCCCACATTACCACCAACACCACCAACCACATCATCACCCAACACCGCCAACCGCACCACCACCCACACCACCACCACCACCCACACCGCCACCCACATCACCACCAACACAACCACCCACACAGCCATCTACACAGTCACCCACAGCGCCACCCACACGAACAGCAACACCCACACCAACACCCACACCGTCCTCCTTCCCCCCCCCCCTCCTCCCTCCTGCCCCCTCCTTCCTGCCGCCTCCCTCCTTCCTCATTTCCCCCTCCTGCCCCCTCTCTCCTTCCCCCCTCCTGCCCCTCCCTCCTTCCTCACGCCCTCACCCTCCTGCACCCTCCCTCCCTCACTCTCACTCCTGCACCCTCCCTCCTGAACCCTCCCTCCTTCGCTCTCCCTCCTTCCCCCACCCTTCTACCCCTCCGGCCTCCCTCCTTCCCCCTCCATCTGCCCCCACCCTCATGCCCTCACCCTCCTGCACCCTCCCTCCTTCACTCTCACTCCTGCACCCTCCCTCCTGCACCCTCCCTCCTTCGCTCTCCCCTCCTTCCCCCCTCCCGTCTACCCCTCCTGCCCCTCCCTCCTTCCCCCTCCATCTGCCCCCACCCTCATGCCCCCACCCTCCTGCTCCCTCCCTCCTGCCTCCCTGCCCCTCCTACCCCCGGACTCCTGCCCCCGCCCTCACTTCTCCTAGGCTATCAACACAGTGGCCCTTTCACACAGTTTCAGGTAGACGTGCACAGAATAAGCATGGCCTTTAGGGGTGCACATCCTTCAGGGTTGCTCACCCAATGTGCCATAGACGTAGTCTACATTTGCTGGAAGCTCTCAAACAGGCAGCCTTCTTCTGTACGACATCACATCCAATCACAGTTTCTTACAAATTCACATGTATTTACCGGACATTTCCTGTACACCCCCCCCCCCAATACACAGTGAACGTATGTTTCCAAGGTACTCACATAGCACACAATCAATGAACATTTAAAAAATAGGCGCGAGATATTTCCTGGAGGCTCTTACACATTTGCACCGTTCGCAAAAGATTTTGCACATTGATCCGTTCCAATAGGAACTTACACCTTGATCAGTTCCCATAGACGCATGCACAGTGAACAGTTCCCATAGGCTCACGCACAGTGAAGAGTTCTCATAGGCTCACGCACAGTGAAGAGTTTCCATAGGCTCACATAGTGAGCAGTTCCCATGGGCTCACATAGTGAGCAGTTCCGATAGGTTCATACACATAGTGAGCAGTTTCCATAGGCTCACATCGTGAGCAGTTCCCATGGGCTCACATAGTGAGCAGTTCCGATAGGGTCACACACAGTGAGCAGTTCCCATAGGCTCACATAGTGAGCAGTTCTCATAGGCTCACACACAATGACCAGTTCCCCTAGACTCACACGCACAGTGGGCAGTTCCCATAGGCTCACACACAGTGAAGAGTTCCCATAGGCTCACACACAGTGAACAGTCCCCATAGGCTCACGCACAGTGAAGAGTTCTCATAGGCTCACGCACAATGAACAGTTCCCATAGGCTCACATAGTGAGCAGTTCCCATGGGCTCACATAGTGAGCAGTTCCGGTAGGCTCACATAGTGAGCAGTTCTCATAGGCTCACACACAATGACCAGTTCCCCTAGACTCACACGCAAAGTAAGCAGTTCTCATAGGCTCACACACAGTGAACAGTTCCCCTAGACTCACATGCACAGTGAGCAGTTCCCATATGCTCACACACAGTGAACAGTTCCCATAGGCTCACAAACAGTGATCAGTTCCCATAGGCTCATGCACAGTGAAAAGTTCTCATAGGCTCACGCACAGTGAAGAGTTTCCATAGGCTCACATAGTGAGCAGTTCCCATGGGCTCACATAGTGAGCAGTTCCGATAGGTTCATACACATAGTGAGCAGTTTCCATAGGCTCACATCGTGAGCAGTTCCCATGGGCTCACATAGTGAGCAGTTCCGATAGGTTCACACACAGTGAGCAGTTCCCATAGGCTCACATAGTGAGCAGTTCTTATAGGCTCACACACCGTGAGCAGTTCCCATAGACTCACACACACAGTGAACAGTTCCCATAGGCTCACATAGTGAGGAGTTCCCATAGGCTCACACACAGTGAACAGTTCCCATAGACTCACACACACAGTGAACAGTTCCCATAGACTCTCACACACAGTGAACAGTTCCCATAGACTCACACACTGAGTGAACAGTTCCCATATTCACACACAGTGAACATTTCCCATAGGCTCACACACAGTGAGCAGTTCTCCTAGACTCACACACAGTGAACAGTTCCCATAGACTCACATAGTGAGCAGTTCTCATAGTCTCACACAGTGAGCAGTTCGCATAGGCTCACACACAGTGAAAGTTCCAATAGATTCACATATTGAGCAGTTCCCATATGTTCGCATACACAGGGCCAAAGGTTGCTGAAAAAGGTACCAGGGGGCCTATCAGGTGTGCTGCGCATGCGGATTGGCACGATAAGGTTCACACAGATCCGGTGCAGTCCGCCCCCCCCCCCCCCCCCCCCCCGCCTCACACACACAGACAAACATATTGGTATGGTTGGTTGTTGGAGTTTTATGTCCTGGCAACATCTAAGGTCACATCAGGACGGGTACCGACTTGTGACAGCGCGCACTCATGGTAACCTTTTAGTGCTGCCCCACCAGGAGACCAGGCTGCCAGCACCATGACCTGATATCCCACCCAGTCACATTATCCTGACACTGAGCCAACCAGTCCTTGCCTTATCCTAATAATGCTAAGTGCCCGACTAGAAAGCGACAAGTATCAATTTTTAAGTCATTGGTTTGACTCGACCAGGGTACGAATCCCACGATCTACCAAAATGGGAGATGGACGCTCACCTCATTCGGCCATCCTGTCTCATTGCCATGGTGGAACTGGAATGGCTCCCCCAGTGCCCTGAATAAGCAAGCACCAGACTGCCATGAGACCACAGAACACACACGCTAACACCGTATTGTTTTACTCTAACGCCGCCGCATCACTGTCGTGCGCCATGTGGCTTCCTGGCGGGTCAGTGCCTACAGAGACCTTGCTGTGCAGATCACATCAGCGAGACAACTCCGCTGCACACCTAATGACGTCAGTATGGTGATGTTTCGCAGAATCACACTTTGTGGGCGCGTGTGACATGCAAGCTTATTGCCTTCTGCCCAGTGCAATGACACAAGCACCATATGAAGCAACCAAAACTTAGTTGTATACTGAATAGCAAAAATAGGTACATTTTATTATTTAATCTTTTATTTATTGATATTTTATTTGATTTACCCTGTCAATAACATATAAGGTCACGATAGAACTGTTTTCGCTGCTGAACAGCTTTAGTCGTTAGGTTGTGGTTTATCATTTGTTAGTAATTTGCAAGTGTATTTATCTCAGTGCTACCTCGGAGCTAGCTTCCAGGTCCACAATTACCATTCTTGATGGGTAATAAATATGTCGACACACATACATGAATGATAACAAATATACGACAGGCATTCTAGTACTCGTAGGAATCATAATACAGGGATGAAAGTGGTCTCCAGCAAAAATCGCGCAAATCGCACCAAGAATATTACACTGACTGCATATTTCCACGAAAACGCAGCTTTCATACCATAGGATTAGCACTGTCAGGGAATCGCAGAAAAATGCCAGAAGTCAGGGCCGCGTTCAGGGTCTGTCTCGGAGGCGCCTCGGAGATGGCTGTGACGTCAAGCTGGTCTGAACCGCAAAGGCAGTTTGTTGTCTCGAAAATGGCCGCCCCCATAGGGGACGGCCATTTGCAATGGAAAAACTGTGCTGTGATTGGCTGAAACTACTGAATACATCAGCCATTTTCGAGGCGCTTTTCATCTTCAGTCTGAAAAGGGTTGATTGATTGATTGGTGGTTGCTTTACGCCGTGTCGGCAGCATAGGCCATATTCACGGCGAGAAATGTTTGTTTTTGTTCAAACCATCGCTTTTATATGTAAAAGCATACAATCAATTTTGTGTCAATGGACACTCATGAATTTTGTAAACTCACAATCATATAGCTAAATAAAAGTCTAAATGATAGTATTATTCACTGACGAAATTTGTTTAAAAACCTATATGAGTTGGTACAAACCAGCTGCCCTCAAAAAGGCTAAAATGTCTTCCCGTTTTACTTTAGTAAAAAGGTCATGCATGTTGTTTGCAGTGTAAAAAAGTTGGCGCAGGGCCATGAAATCCACATAGTCTAACAAAATGTGCTTTAATGTCAGTGGGGTCTGACATCCAATACATTCAGGGGGAGGCTCCCCCTTGAGCAGAAAAACGTGTGTTAGCCACGAGTTAGCCACCTGGTTGTGTCGCCCTTCCAGGCGACTCTGCGGCAGTCCGTTCACGGAGGGGGTAATTCTATGGAGTTTGTTGTCTGGGTGTTCATCCCATTCGATCTGCCATAGGTTCCAAATGTATTTTTGAATGGTAGGTTTCAGATCAGAGTGGGGAATATGACAGTGTTCCAAAGGAGCAGTCAGGGCTCGAATGGCCGCTTGATCTGCTCTCTCATTTCCTGGGATACCCACATGACTAGGCACCCAACATAGGTGAATGTCAAATTTTGCTATTGAAAGAGAGTTTAGTTTAATGAGTACTTTAAGTAGTATTGGGTGGTCCAGTTTCCTATTGTTTAAAGCCTGGAGGCAGGAAAAAGAGTCAGTGAAAATGATGAATTTATGACTGGCTGAGGTTTCGATGCACTCTAACGCGAGTAGGAGTGCTCGTGCCTCAGCAGTAAAGATAGAACTCTGATCTGGAATACGCGTACCTAATTCACGTCCGTGGACGATTGCTGCCGCAGAGACTCTGTTGTCTTTCTTTGACCCATCCGTGTAAACGGCTAGGTGGGCGCTAAAAGCACTTCGCACATCAATAAAGCTTTCATGATATGAAAGTGGGTGCGTTTGACTTTTCTTTGACATGGCCAGCTGGAGGATGATGTTTGGTTTCCTCAGCTGCCAGGGAGGAACATCTGAATATTGTGAGGGTGCTATGTTATGTATATTTGCCCTGAAGGCCTCCAAATGAGGCTTTATTCTGAGGCCTAACGGCTTTATGTATGTTGGCCTTGATTCATAGAGGCGTTCATATGGTGGCATAAAAATGTAGTTATATGCAGGAGTCTGAAAAGGGAGGCGTCTCCGAAACGTCGCCAAACGCACCCTGAACGCGAATAGGCCAAAAAGCATCGCCGAGACGTCTCCGCGGCGCCTCCGAGACGAACCCTGAACACGGCCCAGGTTTCAACTATCCTCTTGTGCCTATATTATTGCCCATATATAACTCGTTCTTACTGGGGTTTTCTTTTCGACCCACATCTAAGGTCAGAATGGGTTTAAAACCCAATTGTTGTCATTTACATCCAGATTCCTTGGCACTTTGCTTAACGTTAACCGGTAAAGATAAAAAATCGCGAAAATCCGCGAAATCGCAGAAATCTGTCATCCTTGATGATAATAGATAGTCCTTGTCGGTGGGCGGAGTCATTTCAAATGGGCCTCAGACTTCGGCTTTGACCCATTTGGAATTATCGACCGCCATACCTGCTCAGGCTACTACATCTACCTATGCATATGTAAGAATCATTATCACTCTAGTGATGTTTACACCCACATTGGCATAGTTGATTCTAATACTGTTGATTGTTGCTTGCTGTTTGATGGAGTCTTATGTCCTGGCACCATCTAAGGTCATATTAGGATGGCTACCGACTTGCGACAGTACATGGTCATGGCGACTTTACAGTGCTGCCCCACTGGGAGACCAGGCCACTGGCGCCATGATCTGATATCCCACTCAGTCACATTATCCTAACACGGACCTAACCAGTCTTTACCCTATGCTAATAACGCCGAGCACCAGGCTGGGAAGTGGGAAGTATAAATCTGGTAAGGCTTGCGTGCAGGAGATCGGGAGTTCGGTTCCTGGTCCAGTCAAACCAATGACTTATAAAATTGATACTTTTCGCTTCCTAAACTGGCGCTCAGCATTACTAGGATATGGCAAGGACTGGTTAGCTCAGTATCAGGATGATGTGACTGAGCGGGATATTGGGTCATGGCGCCGGTGGCCTGATGTCCCATTGGGGCAGCACTATAAAGTCACCATGAGTGTGCACTGTCCCAAGTCGGTACCAGTCCTGATATGACCTTACATGTTGCCAGGACGTAAAACTCCAGTAACCAACCAACGTAGATTCCTAATGACGCTAAAACGTAAAAGACGCAGCATGCGTGGCTCCTTTCGTGGCGTAGCGCCCGGCTACACTCAATGTTGAACAACAACAAAAATGTGCACACTGCACAGCCTTCTAGCTCATTAGACATACTTACTGTGAGTGAGGCTATTATAAAGAAAGCAGACACGGTGAAGTCGTTAGGTGGCTGGGAAGATTCTGCAATGTTGTGTGCGTCGAGTGCATATTTTATTTTTTATTTTTTTCCAATGAAGATTTATTTATACTGCCTATCATGGATAAATCTGAATAGACTTGTTTTCACGATTACACAGTTTGTCGATAGAAAGCCAGAGCCTACACTTTTACCGACCCAAGGAATTTTAACCTCCCACACCACATAGACATGGTATGAGAGCAACTGGCCTTTGATGACGCTCTAAGTTATACACAGCGGTGGAAATCCAAATTGGCAGAGGTGGGGGGCACGGGGAATCAAACCACCGACCGTCAGATTAGGAGTCTGACCTAGAAAAAAGTCAGACACTCTAACCACTCAGCCACAGAGAACACCACAAGATTAAGGCACACTTGACATAATGAACAGCCCTGTGAGTAGAGTGCATTAAGGCAGCTTACCTAATGATAATACGCCACAGTTCTGCAGGTGTTGTATGTACACAAGGCGAATCACTATACCATTATTATTATTTTATTCTTTTTGGCGGACTAGACTGGACTCTACCAAAATGGCCGACATGTATGTGGCGAGGTCGATCCAAACATTAAACTTCATCTTTTTTTTTGTGACAAGTTTTTTATTCTGCCCATAACGTATAAGCTCCGGTGAGGGTGCTTGTTTTCAACACTGGACAGCTGTGGTACTAGATTGGTCTGGTCCCGCACTCAGGAGTCTTTACCTGATCTTTCTCGGAACTGGAATTAATCCCCTAACCAGATCAAAAGTTGCGGGTAAATATATCCAGGTATTTGAAGAATATATTTTGCTTTTTAGATTGAGAATTTATGTTCGCATTTCATTTCCCAACACTTTTTCCAGGGTTGGTCTTCACCCCTCCTGAGCCTGTGGCTACCACAGCAGTACAGGGTGAATCTTTTCCCTATCGTCTGCACTGAAGTCACAGGCAAGGTGTAAAATTCTCAGATTAAGTGTATATTGAATATCGAGATGGCTAAATATGAAACAGTACTCCCTTTATAATGCTCACACCGGGGGAGGGAAACAATGCCCCTTTAAGCACAATCCCTGCCCCTTATCTCGCCCAGCCAAACGGTCACCACATCTTATGTAAGCCCATGATACCCAGGTGGTGGCCAAAGCTGGGCGGGAGGGGGGGGGGGGGGAGTCCTTAAAGCAGCCAATGGAGAACTATGTCAAGGAGAGATTATGTGGGAGAGGAGTGACTGGTGTGCATGAGTGTAAGAGCCAATAATAATGTCTATAACATCCACTGTTGCATGTATCTAAAAACATATATAAACTGAATAAAACTAAGCAACCGGATGATTATCTACCTACACTTCTGCTGGTGCTGTACTCGGATCGTGTGTTATGTTGTGTGTTGTCTCTACTATGGGGTAAGCTCTAGCATGTAAATTATCTAATACAGATACAAAAGGGGGAATTGTGAATCGTAAGCCTTATGCAGGATAATATGCCTTATGCAGGATAATATGCCTTATGCAGGATAATATGCCTTATGCAGGAGATTAAGCCTTATGCAGGATATTAGGGCATTCTGGTGGAGCAGTATATCTAATAACATGAGTGAACATAATAAAAGTAACCATAACCCTCGCGTACCACCTAACTGGATCGGCCATCAATAGCATTCAAATGCCCGCATATATGATATGCGGGGACCCGCAAATACAGGATTTCATAAAGGAACCACACAGACAGGGAGGAGAGAGTAGGTTGATTGCGTCAGGGACCATGTAGGACTACTTTAATACCTGTTAGTACTTAGTCATCATCATCATGCTGTCGGTCGCGATGCGACAAAGCCTGCTTTCATTACTTGACTGTCGCTCTGCATTTAGCTCTCTGCTGTGAGAGTTGCGTCCATGAGTCATTCTTGATGTACATTTCATGAAAGCTGCCTGCAAAAGTGTTGAAGTGCTGCTGGATTTTGCAAGTTACCGGCGGCACTCACTCGGGGAGCAAATAGAGGTTTCACACCGGCAAGAACATGTCAAGACAGGCGTAAAACTATTTGTCCCTGCAGTGGCTGGTCGGGAGATGTTGGGAGTTCCCTACATCAACCGCCCTTAATGCTGCCACAGTGACATGGTTTTCTGTTCAGGGTTTGCTCCCTTAACCTTCTGTTCTGTCAAGAACCTGTACCACAAGGCAGTGGTTTACAACTCTGCAGGGCAGGGGCGTCAAACTCCCTGAGGTATTGCTACACTGCAGTACTTAGTAATATACAATATACACAGCTGCAGACTTGCAAATCCGCGTGCTGTGATCCTGGCGCATCATCCCATAGGAAAAACCTGACCAAGCAGGATATTGCTTCTCCCATGCTATCTCTATGGGTGCAACATTTCAGTGTTCAGCCCTGCTAAATGACAAATGGCGCCTGTTATAAAATTAGCATAATCAGATTGATAAATATGTTGTCTCTTTGTGTGCAAAGCAATTTTATTGTATCTGGTTCGATTTTCGAGGTATTAAAATTATTCTGAGGTGCAAAGTGATCTAGTTCATTTCTCAGTTGGGCCACATGACCAAAATGCAGCACTCTGATTGGTTTGTCATGTGCTGTTGTTGATATTTACATGATGCAGGCCATGTGTTTTTGTTGTTCATGATGCCTTTTTTTGCATTTGTTAACTAATAATTGTCAGTTATTCATCACAGATAGCACACATGCATTTAAAAGACAGATATTCTATATCATATATGACTTTGTGACTTTTCATTAATAATTTGTGTTGTTTATTTACTATTTTACGGAGGTTAAAGATCCTGCAATTGAAAACCAATAGAGTAACTGTGAGATAATTAGCCTATATATGATATTCCTAATAGATAAACTGTAATAACGTTGCTTGTGCTAGGCCTATAAAGTCCATCTACCCTATATGTCCCAATAGAAGCATGCTACCCAATAGAAGCACACCCCCCATTTCAAGATTGAAAGCATGCACAAATTTACGATCATATTCAGACTGAATGCACATAAAATAAGACAATCCCACTTTATTTCAGAGGCACAACAAAAACAAATCCATGAAATTCTTTAACTTTGAATAGATGCACATCCATGTGTCTGCACTCGCGCAGTGCGCGTCTATTGGGAGATATACAGTAAACATCAAATTAAAGGGTTTGATGTATTTTAACAGAATACATTTGTTTTGTAGGGCTATCGAGTATTTGACTTTTTTCTGCAAGTCTCTAACATAGCTGAATCTAAAAAGCTCTCTTCAAATGGCGGGAAATGTTGATGGGAAAGACAGCGAACTTCGACTTACCTTCATACAAACACATAGTGAGAGGGGGAAGGTAATGACGACGATGAACCAGGACATGAGAGTCAGCATCCAACCACAGCATCCCAGTCCATCATGTGTGCTGTCATCAGCTGGGGGAAAGAAACAAGGAAGTCTGGTCAGCGAGGGACAAGCTTACCGAGGTGCGTGGTAAACAAGCCAAACACACAAAGGCTTCCCAGTCTTGAAAGTACTTTCCGGGACCATTAACACTTTTTTAAAGGAGCAAAATGGAGAGATTCCACAGCTTTTTCAGCATGCAATAAATCCAGGTTACGAGTATGCTCCATGAGTCCTATTGCCCATCAGGTGGCAAACAATTCCAATGTAATCTTTGGAGGACAGCGAAGGTTGGCCCAAAATTATTGTCTGTCTGCAGTAACCCTGAGAAATTATTTCAAAATGACGCCAAATGTCACTGTTCAAAGAATAAGTGTTCAACCTTGATATATGGATAGGTTGCAAAACAAAAATTCATAAGCCTACCTAGAGTTACTGCATACAAATAATTAACTTGGTCTAGCAACAAAAATACATTAAAGTGCAAGTTAATGAAAATGAAAAAGTCAGGATAAACAAAGTTAGATTCCTCATGACAGCATGCTTGGTGCTACTTATGAATCAACATTTGCATGTTTTGTATAATCATAGGACTTTTCAGTACTTAATTTTTGCATTTTCAAAGTTAATAATTTAAAAGTTTGTTATTACCAGTATGAACCCTGATACATAATGCAAAGTGTAGCATACACTTACTGTTAACATGATTTTACAGAGGTGTAGCTATTCTGAGTGTGTGGATTGGACGATTTCAAATGGGCTGGCACTGAGCTCTGAGGCCCATATGAAAGCCCACCAACGACGATTAGTGTGACGTTGACGCATATGTACAATCACTTCTTTCAGTTGAGTACAGCATATATATATACATATATATACAAGTACATACAAAGGGCTATTCTCCAGTTCACCAAAGGAACTATATTCTGTTAACTTCATATGACACCGGTGCCATTCGGCTAAGGCGATAAGAAACACTGGATTCAAAGTAACGCTTGCACTATAATAACCTGGAATAAATGGCAATGGCGAAGGCAATGGAATCATTCAAAGCCAAGCAATTTGCTTTCAAAAGGAATGTTAAATAAGGGGGAGCTTTTAAGGGAGCATCTCAGTCTGACCGGAAACATTGCCACCTGGTATGCATGATACATTGGTCTTTGCCAGTCCCCTCGCTACTCACCATAAACATCCAGATGCGTTAACAAAATTCACCTGGTTTTCTAAAAACAGAGAGCAGGTGTTACTGAGGCGACACCAGGGCGACTCCGCGAGTGTGACTAGATGGTGACCAGACGGGATGGCCGAATGAGTTGAGTGTCCGTCTCCTGTTTTGGTAGATTGTGGGATTTTGATCCTGGTCGAGTCAAACCAATGACTTAAAAATGTACTTGTCGCTTCCTAGTCAGGTGCTTGTCATTATTAGGATAGGACAAGGACTCAGTGTCAGCATAATGTGACTGCATTGGATATCAGGTCATGGTGCTGCTGGCCTGGTCTCGCAGTGGGGCAGCATTATAAATCATCATGAGTGCACACTGTCACAAGTTGGTACCCATCTTAATATGACCTTAGATGTTTGCCATGGATGCAAAACTCCAACAACGAACCAACCTGTAATATCAGGATGGGTACCGACTTATGGTAGTGCACACTCATGGAGACCAGGCCGTCGACCCAATTTTCCACTTAATCAAATTAGGCTGATACTAAGCTAACCAATCCTTGTCCTATTTAATATTCCCAAGCACCAAGCTAGATGGTGACAAGTATCAATTTTGTAAGTCATCAGATTGACTCGACCAGGAATCAAACTCCCGACCTTCCACACTACACGGTAACTTCCATGCACTCTACCGATTCGGCTACCGCGTCCGGTGTGTTGTCTGTTTGTGTCCGGGCATAACTTGAGTGCAAACTCTTGCGAAGTGTGAAGTATTAAGAGTGGATCGCCCACTTGCCACGTGATAGATGCGCGCGCAGTGACTGGCAAAGAGTGCACACTTCCGGTTCGCCCGCCTCGCTGACGTCACAGAATCACCAAAAGAGCGGACGTGGGATAACAGACTATACACACCTCCACAATATAAGTGTTCACAGGTGTTAACCATCACCTAAGACACAATTCGCAGTGCCCCAATGGAAATCTACGACCAGACTGGATGGCCGCATGAGTTAGAGCATCCGTCTCCCGTGTTGGTAGATCGTGGGGTCGTGGGTTCGAACTCTGGTCGAGTCAAACCTATGATTTAAAATGTATACTTGTCACCTCCTAGCCTGGCGCTCACCATTATTAGGATAGGGCAAGGACTGGTTGGCTCAGTGTCAGGATAATGTGATGGAGTGGGATATCAGGTCATGGTGCTGGTGGCCTGGTCTTACAGTGGGGCAGCACTATAAAGTCACCATGAGTGCGCACTGTCACAAGTCGGTACCCGTCCTGATATGACCTTAGATGTTGCTAGGATGTAAACCAACAAACGAACAAACAAAACTACTTGTCCACTACTTAATCAGTAGACCAAGTCTACCACTTATCCACTACTGACTTGGTAAGCTAACTCTACTACTTGTCCCCGCCCCGAAATAGCAAGAAGTGTAGCATCGAATCCTGTGCTAGGTGCAATATTTCCCATTCTCATCACCCCCCTCCCCCCCCCCCCTCACACACACCGCAATAATATCAACATAAGGCTGTTTCAAATTGTCTTCGGCACCTTGTATTCCCCCGTGGTCACCCATCCCAGTAGTTAGTGACATGACTTAATGGTGGACACTCTACCACCTGAGCTACGTCCCGCTCCTGTCAGGGAATCGGACTTTTCTTTAAAGCTGCATAGTCCGATGAAGAATCAAATTTTCAAAACCAAAATAATTATCTAGATTTGACTCTACATATCTAACTTAGATACTGATGCACTTATTAAGCATGTATCGCCACATAGAAGGCAATACTGAGGCAATTCAATAGAACCTGTTACTGCAGAAACCTATGGTGGAAGAGTTTTAGCGTGCTTGCCAAAATTAATTTGGCATGTTTGCACTTCAAATATATCAAAACTTAACCATTTAAAATAAAAGCTACTTCAAACGAAACTAAGGTAGATTATACCAATCAATTTAATACATTAAGGCCCTGTCACATTACGGCGTATGGCGTTAGCGTATGCCGGCGTATGCGGTTTTCGACCCATACACCGTTATACGCCGTCATACACCGTCATACGCTACGCACAAGGTCCCAGCGGCATATGAAGCGTATGCCCAGCGTATGCCTAACCTATGCCTAACCTATGCCTAACCTATGCCTAACCTATGCCTAACCTACCCCTAGCCTATGGCATATTCAAAGCGTATCCTGACCTATGCGCAGCGTACTGTGATGAGGTTTGATGGTTGTGATTGACAAGTTCAGCGTACGCCCAACCTATGCGTAACCTATGTCGGCGTATGCATAGCGTACGTCGAGCGTATGAGCAGCGTATGAGCAGCGTATGAGCCATACGCCGAAAACTTTTGAGCATGCTGACATTTTTGTTGGATGGACGCGCGTATGACGGCATATGACGGCGTATGACGGCGTATGACAGCGTATGACAGCATATGCCGGCATATGCGTAGCGTATGCGAAGCGTATGACGGCATATGATGGCGTATGGGTCGAAAATCCATACGCTAACGCCATACGCCGTAGTGTGACACCACTTTTACAGAACGTTGGGGGTACGCAAGAGACACCCGGCGGGTGTCAATCCAGCGTATGCCCAACCTATGCCGACATACCCCTAACCTATGCATAACCTATGCCGGCATATGCATAGTGTATGCCTAGCGTATGAGCAGCGAATGATCCATACGCTGCCATATGCTGAAAATTTTGAGCAAGGAAACAGGCTTGTTGGAGGATCGGCGTATGACGGCGTATGAGGGCATATGACGGCGTATGCGTAGCGTATGCATAGCATATGGCGGCGTATACCGATGTATATGACGTAATGCACTTACGCTGCCATACGCTCCTGCAAAAAACCCTAATGTGACAGCCCCTTAAATCTCAGAAAATGACAGAAACTCAAAACGATCGGAACATGCACCTTTAACTGAACAACAATTAACTGGTTGCCATTTAGTCATTAATGGACCGGAAGCGGTGGCCGAATCTGTAAAGCACAACATTCCGATGCGGAAGGTGGCGTTCTCTTTGGCGAGTGGTTAGAGTGTCTGACTTTTTTCTAGGGCAGACTCCTAATCTGAGGGTTGGCGGTTCGATTCTCCGTGCTCTCAGCTCTGCCAATTTGGATTTCCACCGCTGTGTATAACTTACAGCGTCATCAAAGGCCGGTTGCTCTCATACCATGTCTGTGTGGTGTGGGAGGTTAAAAATCCCTTGGGTCGGTAAAAGTGTGGGCTCGGGCTTTCTATCGACCAGCAGTGGAATGTGGAAGACCAGTCGTCTATGACTGAAATCTCCCCTGCTTAAACAACTAATGGACCAAAAAAAAAAAAAAAAAAAGGTCGGAATTTCGAATAACAGCTAAGTCAAACAGATTATCACAAAATTGATACGTGTTGCTACCTAGCCTGACACTCCGCATTACTAGGATAGGAGTAAGGACTGGTTAGTTCAGTATCAGGATAATGCGACTGAGTTAAATATTGGGTCATGGTGCCAGTGGCATGGTCTCCGACTGGTGCAGCACTATATAAAAGTCGCCATGAGTGAGCACTGTCACACGCAAGTCGGTACCCGTCCTGATATGACCTCAGATGTTGCTGTGATATAAAACCCCAACAAACAATTAATCATTAATACAGTGTGATTGTAACAATGTGGTGTACACCGACACATAACGGTGTCGTGTACCCTTTCATCAATGTCTCATCACCTCTCAGGCAGGTAAAAGTTGGTTGGTTGTTGGAGCTTTACATCCTGGCAACATCTAAGGTCATATCAGGACGGGTACCGACTTGTGACAGTGTGCACCCATGGCGACTTAATAGTGCTGCCCCACTTGGAGACCAGGTCACCAGCATCATGATATACCTGATATCCCACTCAGTCACATTATCCTGACACCAAGCCAACCAGTCCTTGCCCTATCCTAATAATGCCGAGCGCCAGGCTAGGAAGCGACAAGTATCAATTTACTAAGTCATTGGTTTGACTCGACCGGGAATTGAACTTCCAACCTTCCGCATGGGAGGCCTGCGCTCTACCGATTCGGCCACCGCGCCCGGTCGACGCAACACATAGTGGTGTCGCGTACTCTTTCATCAATATTTCATTACCTCTCAGGCGTATAAAATGGTCGCTGATTCGTTGGTTAACCGCCGACCTATCATCATATAGATTCCATCGTAACACTCAGGGCAGAGTGCTCGCATCCACCCTATCACACCGCCTCTGATACATGGTGCCAGCCCACGCCATACTTTAAGCTGACAGGTCTCTGGTGAGAATTAAAGCTGCATGGTCCGATCAAAACATCAAATTTTCAAAACGAAAACAATTATCTAGATTTGATTCTGCATATCTAACTTAGATACTGGTGCACTTATTAAACATTTGTCATCACATATAAGGGAATACTGAGTCAATTTAATAGAACCTGTTACTGCATAATCCTATGGTGTTAGCTTTTTGGCAAGCTTGCCAAAATTAATTTCGCACATTTGCACTACAAATAACTCAAAAGTTAGCAATTTAAAATATAAGTTACTTCAATCTAATGTAAGGTAGATTATAATGATCGACCTAATATCTTTATCTCAGGAAATAACAGAAACTCGAAATCTTCGGACTCTGCAACTTTAAGAAGAAGTTTACGTAGATGATTTATTCATTGAAGCCATCTATGGGCGGCACTGAAGCATTGCCTTTACTTTCATTTCCAACACCTTTAAGTTCATATTAATGTATTCCATAATAACCAAGACAGACGGTATGATTGGAACGAGTCAATCACTCCGGCTGAGCGAAAAGACCCTCCGTTACAGTTTATTAAAGCAGAATTTGGTGAGGAACTGGGCAGATGCAGGGCGATGGCAGCTGCACCTGGTGGGAGAAGTGGGAAAGAGAAGGGTGCCTGCCTAGTAGCAGACTAGTTCGCCCCCCGTGCTCACTGCCTCCGTCAAGGACATCAGATAGAGGTTGAATATTATAGTAGTTAGTTGACATATATCAGCACAATTACAAATATAGTAGATAACAATTACAATTACAAGACAATTACATAATTAATAGTACAGTATAATAAATTGATACATTCCGTAAATGCTTTGTTTGTGTGTGTGTATGCTAACATATCAATACAAGGGAGGAAGCAGCCGCTTTACATTCTTTAATAATACACGCATAAGTGTTTATCCATTACATTAGTACAGGTAAGATAATGAGAGGATGGCATGTAGTAATTACATATACAGTAAAACCTCTCTATACCGACCCCTCCACAGATCGACCACTCCCCAATATCGATCACTTTATTTGGGTCCCAACAATACCATGTGGTGTTTATGTGGTGTTCTCTGTGGCGGAGTGGTTAGAGTGTCTGACTTTTTTCTAGGTCAGACTCCTAATCTGAAGGTCGGCGGTTCGATTCCCCGTGCCCCCATCTCTGCCAATTTGGATTTCCACCGCTGTGTATAACTTACAGCGACATCAAAGGCCAGTTGCTCTCATACCATGTCTATGTGGTGTGGGAGGTTAAAAATCCCTTGGGTCGGTAAAAGTGTAGGCTCGGGCTTTCTATCGACAAACTGTCCCTTGGTGAAAACAAGCCTATTCAGGCTTATCCATGATAGGCAGTATAAATCTTCAACAACAACCATTGTAAAGATATTTTAACTCCCTAAACCGACCACCTCCCTAAATGGACCAGTTAAAGTCGGTCCCATGGTCAGTCGATTTAGAGAGGTTTTACTGTATATATATGGGTCGTTCTCAGACATACCACTTTTGTGACATGGAAACCAAAAGAAAAAACATTCCCAATAATAGAAAACATTCCCAATAATAGCTAAATCCATGTTCATACATGTATAGGTTTACAATTTCTGCATAATGTTACAGTAAAGAAATATGTACTAAGTAATAGATCCGGGATAATCAGTGAGTAAGCCACAAAACATCACAAACCAATAGGAGAGACTGTACTAAACAACTAATGACCATGCAAGTGGCAGGCAAGGCGTGGAGTTGAAATAATGGGAGGTGTCTCTACAGCAAAATGTGCTGAAAACAACAACAACGAAAATGGAGGACCTGAAACCCGTACAAATTATCCACAAACCTATACCTTAAAAGGTTTGGGGGAAAACAAACAAACTAATATAGTAATTAGTATATGTAGATTAAAACACTAATTGCATGGGTACAAGGTATTACAAAACGTTAACTATGTACACAAATATAATCGAAACCCCCCCCCAAATGGAAAAGGAAATCAATCCATATGGATTATGACCACGACTGCACAGCGGCGAAAACAAGTGCATCCACTTAACCGTTATGAGCACAATAAACAATCACCAAAAATAAAAATAAAATTTTAATCGACCACGAAAGCCAGTACATTGACTGCACGAGACGAATTGAATGGTTGGTCGTTGGGGTTTTACGTCTTGGCAACATCTAATGTCATATCAGGAAGGACGAAGTTGTGGGCGGCTGGAATGTTTGCTTAGGGTATCTTGCCGTCAGTATTTACTATTATTTAAGCCGAGTGTCTAGTCTAGTCTCCCAGACTCACCTACTCATCGATTCCCACAGCCCGGCCTGCTCGCACTGCCATGTTGAAACATCTTCACCCACTTCTATCATCTCCAATCTCACATCTAGTCATGTGTTTATAGATAGCTAGATAGATGCACAACGTGCTCCCGTATGTGTTATATGTCGTGTGTTGTGTGTGTTTTGTGTGTTTTGTGTGTGTGTTTTCTTTTCTTCTTCTCTCCTATCTACACTGTCACTGGTGAGGGAATGATTCTCCACCAACATACACATCGATACTGTTTGTTGGTTGTTGGAGTTTACATCGTGGCAACATCAAAGGTCATATCAGGACGGGTAATGACTTGCAACAGTGCACCATGGTGATGTTATAGTGCTGCCCCACTGCGAGACCAGGCCACTGGCACCATGACCTGATATCCCATTCAGTCACATTATCCTGACACTGAGCCAACCAGTCCTTGACCTATCCTAATAATGTTGAGCGGCTGGCGAGGAAGCAACAAGTATAAATTTTTCAGTCATTGGTTTGACTCACCTAGGGTTCGAACTTGTGGATTCGAATCCCACGATCTACCAAAACGGGAGACGGACGCTCAACTCGGTACTGTCGATGGGCAGGTATGTATAGCCGTTTACACGTACCAATAAGTCACATATAATAGGACTCGGTGGGCGAATCGGTAGAGTGCAGGCCTCCTGTGCGGGAGATCGGGAGTTCGATTCCCGGTCGAGTCAAACCAATGACTTATACAATTGATACTTGTCGCTTCCTAGCTTGGCACTCAGCATTAATAGGATAGGGCAAGGACTGGTTAGCTCAGTGTCAGGATTATGTGACTGAATGGGATATCCAGTCATAGTGCTGAATGGGATATCCAGTTATAGTGTGGTGTTCTCTGTGGGGGAGTGGTTAGAGTGCCTGACTTTTTTTCTAGGTCGGACTCCTAATCTGAAGGTCAGTGGTTTGATTCCCCATGCCTCCACCTCTGCCAATTTGGATTTCCACCGCTGTGTATAACTTACAGTGTCATCAAAGGCCAGTTGCTCTCATACCATATCCATGTGGTATGGGAGGTTAAAAATACCTTGGGTCGGTAAAAGTGTAGGCTCAGGCTTTCTTTCGATAAACTGTCTAATGGTGAAAACAAGTCTATTCAGACTTATCCATAATAGGCAGTATAAATCTTCAAGAACCCCCCCCCCCCCCTCAAACCCCCCCTCCTGAGTTCCCAGTGTGATAGCACTATAAAGTCGCCATGAGTGTTCACTGTCACAAGTCAGTACCCGTCCTGATATGACCTTAGGTGTTACCAGGACGTAAAATTCCAACAACAAGTCACGGCTTGTCTTCCTGCAGGGCCACATTATACCTCTCCGTCCCCAGGACCGGACGTGGTGGCCCAATCAGTAGAGCACAGGCTTCCCGTGCGGAAGGTCAGGAGTTCGAATCCCAGCTGAGTCAAACCAATGGCATATAAAATTGATACTTGTCGCTACCTAGCCTGGCAGTCAGCATTAATAGGATATGACAAGGACTGGTTAGCACAGTATCAGGATAATGTGACTGTGTGGGATATCGGGTAATGGTATTGGTGGCCTGGTCTCCCAGTGGGGCAGCACTATAACGTGGCCATGAGTGCGTACTGCAACAAGTCAAAACCTGTCCTGATATGACCTTGCGTGTTGATAGGATGTAAAACAACAAACAAACTAACAGTGCCGTTGGAAAAGCTAGACATTTCAACCACATCCGCTTAAAGCGGCAAAGTCCGATGAAGCATCAAATTGTCAAAACCAAAGCAATTATCTAGATTTGATTATACATGATCTAATTGAGATACTGATGCACTTATTAAGCATTTGTTGCCACACCGAACGGAATACTGAGGCAATTTAATAGAACCTGTTAGTGCAAAGGCATATTGTGTCAGTTTGGAATGCTAATCTGACATGTTTGCACTCCAAATATCGCAAACATTAGCCATTTATAATAAAAGTCAGTTAAAACTAAAATAAGATAGATCATAACAATCAATTTAACATATTTATCTCAGAAAAATTGCAGAAACTCAAAGCCATCGGATTATGCAGCTTTAAACATTCTTTAGATGCACATTTCTTGAATACTATTTCTTTTAAAGGGGAAAACATGTCTGCCAAGCAATCAGCTCTGAGTGAGACGAGGTGGAATCAGACGAAATGCTGGTGGATTGTTTTATAGCAGTGAAGGGGAGAGATAACAGAGGCTGTGCTTGTGGCTGCTTCTATTAGCTTTCCTTTTTGTGGTTGTGGACCTGGGGAGCCGAGACAAGGTGGACAACAAGCGAAGAAGGCTGGGGGGGGGGGTCACTTTCAGGTTGTATGTCTTAGCAGCATTTACAGACTTGTAAGCCTACTAAATTGTTAATCTGTGACAGTGTGCACTCGTGGCCACATAATAGTGCTGCCTCGATGGCATAATACATATGTTGAACTGGAATTGCATGCAGTTACTATTACGACAAATAGTCAATTTATATTATGCTTCTATTATCGAACAGGTTTTTCATGTGGTTATTATTGCAACTGATATTGTCATTTATGTACCAACAAATTGTAATGAACGGCCAGAAGACCAGTGCTCTGGCACTGACAAAAGACATTATTCACTGAATAAAATACATTTAGTAAAAAAAAATAGCGTGCAACCAGCACCACAGTCCAATATTCCACACAGTTTCATTATCATGAGACTGAGCCAAACAGTCCGTGTCATATCCTAATGTGTGTGTGTGTCGGGGGTACAGACACATGGATGTGTACGGCTGTTTAAGGCCCTGTCACACTACGACGTAACAACGTCAACGTAGAGAGAACGTATGAAAATTTGGGCACAAGTTGAACGTGGATGCAGCGTAGTGGACGAGAGAGTAACGTCGGTAAAGCGTAGTGATACCGTCATTCAACGAGAGAGGACAACGTCATTATGCTAAGGGAATGTTATGCTAACGGAACGTGTATGAAGTTATTCCATGCGCCAGAAGAACGTTACGTGAGTGTTACATACGTCATGAGACGTGTGAACGTACGTTGAATGCACATTTCGGTCTGTACGTTCTCCTGACGTTTTCCTGACGTTCTCCTGATGTTCCCATTACGTCCCGTGGGCATTTGCACTCGGTTTAATGTGGGTCAACGTAGTGGAAAGTAGTTGAACGTAGTGAACAGGGTTGGAATAACGTCCGTTTAACATCATTGACGTTCAATGAACGTCAACAGAATGTACGGCGAACGTAAACCCTTACGTTCGAGCTACGTCGAAAGTTTTGAACATGTCCAAAACCTTGACGTAACTCGACGTAACACGACGTAATGTGACGTAGCTTGACGTCATTCTAACGTCATTCTGACATCATCATAATGTAACCCAACGTACGTCAACGTAATGACGAAAAATGACCACGATAGGCTCACGTTGGCTCGTTACGTCGTAGTGTGACAGGGGTATGTATTAGTATGCATGGGTGAGTATGCATGGGTGAATATGGGTGTGTGTGGGCATGTTCGGGTGTGTAGGGTCCGTGTGTGGGTGCGTATGTGTCTGGATGTGTGAATGGATGTGTGTGGGCATGTTCGGGTGTGTAGGGTCCGTGTGTGGGTGCGTATGTGTCTGGATGTGTGAATGGATGTGTGTGGGCATGTTCGGGTGTGTAGAGCGAATATGTGAGTGTGTATGGGTGTGTGGAGGTTGGTTGTTGGAATTCTATGTCCTGGCAACATCTAAGGTCATATCAGGACGGGTATCGACTTGTATTAGTGCAGACTCATGGTGATTTTATAGTGCTGGCCACCAGCACCATGACCTGATATCCCACTCAGTCATATTATCCTGACACTGAGCTAACCAGTCCTTGCCCTATCTTAGTGATACTGAGTACCAGGCTCTGAAGCGACAAGTATCAATTTTAAAGTCATTGGTTTGACTTGACCAGGGTTCGAATCAGTGGGTTCGAATCCCACGATCTAATGACGCTCAACTCATTCGGCCATCCCGTCTCGACGGTGTGTGGGGCCGTGTTTGGGTGTGTGGCTGTGTGCGGCTGTGTTCGGGTGTGTGGGGTCCATGTGTCAGTGGATGTCACTTTGTGTATGGCTGTGCGTGTGCGTGGGTGTATCGGGGTGTGTGGGGTTTATGTGTAGGTGTATGTCACTGTGTGTATGGGTGAGTGGGGTTGTGTGTCGGGGTGTGTAGGGTCTGTGTGTGGGTGTATGTCGCTATGTGTGTTTGCGGTATGTATATCGGCGTGTGTGGGGTCCGTGTGTGGGTGTGTATGAGTGTGTGTATTAGGGTGTGTGGGGTCCATGTGTGGGTGTTGGTGTGTGTGTCTTGGGGTGTGGGGGTCTGTGTGTGGGTGTATGTCACTATGTGTGTTTGCGGTATGTGTATCGGCGTGTGTGGGGTCAGTGTGTGGTTGTGTATGAGTGTGTCTATCGGGGTGTGTGGGGTCCATGTGTGGGTGTTGGTGTGTGTGTCTCGGGGTGTGGGGGTCTGTGTGTGGGTGTATGTCACTATGTGTGTACGGCTGTATGGGTGTGTGTGTGTGGATGTGTGTGGGTCCATGTGTGCGCTGAGGCGGCCCCACCCTGACTAGTGCAGGGTTTCCACTCTAAGATCCCATGTGGCCCGGTGTCCTGCCACTAGGTGGCAGCACAGCAGCTCCCAGTATTTAATTAAGATTAGGCACTGGGGTGGGGACCTGCCGTGAGAAAACACGCAGGTACGACTCAGTCACCACTAATGTCACGTGTCGTCTGCCCGACTGAAATGTCGCCTGCTGCCAACGTAATTCAAACAGCTTTCTTTCTCTTCTTACTTTCCTTTTTTATATCGGTTGATTAAGCTGGGGTTGGGTTCAGTATACGATTTCTGTGACCCGACCATGCGCACTCAGCTGAAACTCGGGTTGCGGGTCAACTCTGGAAGGAAGTACAGTAAAACCTCCCTAACCGACCACCTCCACAGATCGACCACTCCCCTATATCGATCGCTTTATTTGGGTCCCAACAATACCATTGTAACCATATAGTAACTCCCTAAACCGACCACCTCCCTAAATGGACCACTCAAAGTCGGTCCCAAGGTCAATCGATTTTTTGTGTTCATTAGGATACATTTAGATACGGAATTTTAGTTAAATTCATGGAAATAAAAATATGTAACCACAATATTCCCATGTATGCATTCCACAACAGTACGGTATAATGGAGCTGGTGTTCAGCCCCAGTGATGAATGTTGTGTGAGAATGTAATGTAGTTTGTTGTATATAATGTTTGAGTAATAAAATAACTTAAATGTATTCACATGTTTTTATAGTATGTGGTGTAAAAATATACAGATTTTCGGGTTCGGATCTATATATTGGCAAAGAACATTATTATTCTCGGGTGATGGAGTGGGGACCAGGATTATGTAACAGAGAAGTAATGGGTGCCCCACTCGCTTTGTGAGATAAGCACCTATGTGGAAATGTGATAACACATATCGACTGAGCTTGTGATGTGATGTTCGTACTTAAAGCTGCATAGTCCGATGAAAATATCAAATTTTCAAAATCAAAACAATTATCTAAATTTGATTCTACATATCTAACTTAGATACTGGTGCACTTATTAAACATTTGTCACCACACAGCAGGGAATACTGAGGCAATTGAATAGAACCTGTTACTGCAGAAGCCTATGGGGTCAGAATTTTGACGAGCTTGCCAAAATTAATTATGCATGTTTCCACATCAAATATCTCAAAACTTAGCCACTTAAAATGAAAGTTACTTCAAGCTAAAGTAATGTACATAATAATGATAAACCTAATGTATTTATCTCAGAAAATTAAAAAAACTCAAACCCATCGGACTATGCAACTTTAAGAGACGGTTAATAATTATTTAAATGTTCCCTTCCAGCTGAGTCCCGACATATTACAGTGGGATGGGACGGAGTGGTTAGAGTGTCTGACTTTTTTCTAGGTCAGACTCCTAATCTGAGGGTTGGCAGTTCGATTCCCCGTGCCCCCAGCTCTGCCAATTTGGATTTCCACCGCTGTGTATAACTTACAGCGTCATCAAAGGCCGGTTGCTCTCATACCATGTCTATGTGGTGTGGGAGGTTAAAAATCCCTCGGGTCGGTAAAAGTGTAGGCTCGGGCTTTCTATCGACCAGCAGTGGAGTGGGGAAGACCAGTCGTCTATGACTGGGATTTCCCCTGCTTGGGACAACTAATGTACCAAAAAAACAAAAAAAGAGAGACAAATAAGTGTTCACACTTCCTGTCTACCATTCGCTATATCGCTATATGTAGATGAATTATTGTGCAATACAGATTCATACTGGATTTTAGGTATAAAATTACAGATTTCCATCCACAAAATGGGAACAATCTAAACAGTGTCAGGTCAGACGCAGTCTCGGTGCCCAGCAATGACCCCGAATGAGCGTCCCCGCTCCCAGACAATGTCTGTCTCCTCCCCATTAAACTGACGCTGACGCCGTGCTCACTTGTCAGGACGCTCAAAGTTCGCCCGGAGGAAAGGAATTAACATTCTTTAATCGAATCCTTCCGTCAGATTAAACGCAGGCGCAGATAAATAACGCCACCGCGAATGGAATAATTCCGCGGCTATTAAACATGAATAACAACTTTGATTCACCGGGCGCCGTGGCCGAATCGATAGAGCGCAGGCTTCGCGTGCGGGAGATCGGGAGTTCGGTTAATTAAAACATCAAATAATCATACTGGCTTTAATTGTTAAAATATCCATTTAAATATCACATAATAATACTTTGTTTTTAAAATAACACATTAAGTAATTAAAACGTCACATTATCACACTGGCTTTAACATATCCATTTAAATATCACATAATCATACTTGGTGGTTTTATAATAATGGTCGCATAAAGGGGAAAAGGGTGGTCGTTGGTCGCATTAGGCGGGTGGTCGTTGGTGAGGGGTAATTTGTAGATAAATATGATGCTGCATTGGAATTCTGGTCGTAGCCGTATATGGAGGGTGCTCATTGGTCAGGGTGACCGTTTAAGAGGGGAACCACTGTATAACCTCAGATGTTGCTAGAAGGCAAAACCCCCAACAAATTGAACCAAATCACGGCAAGGATGACGCTTAGGCCAGAGCTCTCTCCATGGGACACGGGGGTGTGGAGGGCGGGGCGGGGTGTGGGAGTGTGGGAGGGTGGGTGGGGAGAGCACACATCTGCAGTTCCCGGATGGTTTGGTAGGTGAGATATGGTGGAGTGCTAAGATGTAGCAGTTGAGGCATGATTCTCCACGCACCGGCATGCCTCATCACTCCCGAGTTGAGCACCACGTCTTACTAACAAGTAACAGGGGATGAAAGTGGTCCACATAAAAAAAACGCGTAAACCAAGCCGAGATTATTACACCGAAGGCGAATTTCCGCGAACACCCAGATTTATCCCCCATAGGATTAGCATTGCCAGGGAATCGCGGGAAAATGCCCGAAGTCAGGTTTCAATTATCCTTATTGTGCCTATATTAACGCCCTTACCTAATTTGTTCTTGTTTGGGTTTATGTTCTAGCAATATTTAAGGTCATATAAGAATGGGGTTCTAACTACCCAACTTTTGTCATATACATCCTGATTCCGTTGAATCCATGGCATTTTGGGAAACGTTAATCGGTAAATATCCAAAATCTCGGAAATCCTCAAAATCGCAAAGATCTTTCATCGCTGTACTAATGATTAATTGTGCACAGCTAAGTTGGAACTTTGTACAACTTTATAAAATAAGTAAAGCTTGTTTTTTTTAATGATCCCTCTAGAGCACTTTGATTTTTATCATCGGCTATTGGACGTCAAACATATGGTCATTCTGACATATTTCTTTGGAGGAAACCCAATGCCACCACCTAGGCTACTCTTTCCGATAAGCAGCAAGGGGTCTTTTATATGTACTTTCCCACAGGCAGGAGAGCACATACCACAGCCTTTGATAAACCAGTTGTGGACCACTGGTTGGAACGGAAAATAGCCCAAACTGCAAATGGCTCCACTGAGCAGGATCCATCGGATAATCCTACACCTTTACAGGTGGACACTCTACTGCCTGAGCTAAGTCCCATTTCCCCAAATGTGCACTCTAAGTGTCATAGCTAAACATTGGGGCCATTGGAACTTACTGTGCATATATATATATATATATGTATATATATCCTGAGTCAGATCTACATCGAGTTTCTTACTGGACGCGTTGGTGGAATCGGTAGAGCACAGAAGGTCGGGAGTTCGAATCACAGCTGAGTCAATCCAGTGACTTATAGAATTGATACTTGTCGCAACCGAGCCTCACGCATGGATTAATAGGATAGTACAAGGACTGGCTAGCACCCGTATCAGGAAAGTATGACTGTGTGGGATATCGGGTCATGGTCCCAGCAGCTTGGTATCCCAGTGAGGCAGCACCATAAAGTTGCTATGAGTGCACACTGTCACAAGTAGCTACATGTCCTGATAAGACCGTAAATGTTGCTAAGACGTAAAACAACAACAAACAAACAAACATCGAGTCTCTACTTAAGCACTTAAAGGTTTGCGAGAAAGGTTGGTGAACCTGTAGAGCGACGTGCCCATGACAAATACACCCGGGGTCAAAGGTCAAATGAGCAGCTCGAATCCCAATCATAAACTACTCGCGCCAGACATCCCTCCACAAAGCGGATCAATGCGATTCGCCGTGGTATTATCTGTAATATGTGCAGCAATACCAGTGTCTGTGTGTGGGCGGGGGGGGGGGGGGGGGGGCCTAAGTAGTGGGATAAAAGTGCCACGAAGAGATACATGTGTTTGTGTGTGTGTGTGTGTGTGTAGTGGGGGGGGGGGGAAGAGGTTGGTTTGTTGTTGGAGTTATATATCCTAGCAACATCTATGGTCATATCAGGATGGGTTCCGACTTGTGATAGTGCACACTCATGGAAACTTTATACGAGTGCTGTCCCACTGGGAAATCAGGCTGCTGACACCATGACCTGATATCTCACTCAGTCACATTATCCTGACACTAAGCTAACCTATTAATGCTGAGCGCCAGGCTCGGAAGTGACAAGTATCAATTTTATAAGTCGTTGGTTTGACTTGACCGGGAACCAAACTTGAAGGGACACTAGAAATTTGTTTGGATTAACCGATCATTGGTTTAACCAAGCTTTGGCTTTGACTTTGCCTTTGAATAAGTGTGTATTCAACATGTATTATACAATATATGTGGACACTTTGACTATTGTTTTTTATGTATGTACAGTATAACCCTGTTAAACTAAGCTCGATTAAACCAAGCGATCGGTTAATCCACACTTTTTTGGGCGGGCCGACAAAATACTACCATTTATCATATAAAAAAAGTCAGTGGGGTCTCAGATGACCTTATAACCACATGAAAGTTTGGTTTATCCATACGGGAGTTTGTTTGGATTAGCCGATAATTTGGATTAACCGACTTTGCTTTCACAGACTTTTTGATGTGATAAATGGTAATATATATTCCCCCACCCGACAACCTATCAATGTTTTTCCCCCACTTTTTTCCCGCTTTGAGTGGACAAAACCTGTTTTTTTCGGGGAATTTCCCTCCCTATTCCCACCTAGTGGAAAAAACCGTCCAGCCCTGTAAGAGGTTGCTTTATTTTCAACGCTGATCTCCCCATCTCCTGTTGTTCCTATACGGTTAGTGCTGGGTGGGTGGGGGTGGGGGGTTGGGTGGACGGGATGAGGTGTGGTTACTGGAGGTGGGGGAACAACAGTTGGGAAGGCTTGTGGTACACAAGAGGAGGAGTAAACATAGTTCTGGGACAGGATTCACTGTTTGATACTTGCCATTTCATTTTGTGAATCATAAATTGATTCTGAATTTGCTGTTGACACTTCCATTAAATTTGAAAAAAATTCTACAACCACGGTTTGCCATTTAACAAAGTTTATTTGTCGATAAAAAGGAAGAATTGTACATCATTAATGGGGGAATAAAGATAAAGTGGTCTACTCCTGCATGAGCCCTAGGTAGGGTTATATTTCTACAAAAAGGTGCCATTCTTTAGACATCCAGGCATTTACGCCAGTTTCCGTCAAAATAAATATTCAATGGACGATTCCATAGAGCACGCAGTACAAATGAAGGTACACATGTGAAACCACACATATGGAGCCACACACATGAAGCCACACACGTGAAGCCACACACACACATGAAGCCACACACACACATGAAGCCGCACACATGAAGCCACACACATGAAGTGACACACGTGAAGGCACCCACACATGAAGCCATACACACATGACCCACACACATGAAGCCATACACATGAAGCCGCACACATGAAGCCACACACATGAAGTGATACACACGTGAAGGCACCCATACATGAAACCATGCACACATGACCCACACACATGAAGCCATACACATGAAGCCGCACATGAAGCCACACACACACAGGAAGGCACCCACACATGAATACATACACACATGAAGCCGCACACATGAAGCCACACACACAGGAAGGCATCCACACATGAAGACATACACACATGACCCACACACATGAATCCACACACATGTGAAGCCGCACACATGAAGTCACACACAGGAAGGCATACACACATGAATCCATACACACATGAAGCCACACACATGAAGCCACACACATGTGAAGCCGCACACATGAAACCACACACAGGAAGGTATCCACACATGAAGCCATACACACATGAAGCCATACACATGCAGCCACACACATGAAGCCACGCACATAAAGCCACACACATGTGAAGCTACACACATGTGAAGGCACACACAGGAAGCCAGAGAAGCCAGGCATATGAAACCACACACACTGGAAGCCCCACAAACATGAAGCCACACACATGAAGCCACACATGCGTGAAGCCACACACATGAAGCCACACACGTGAAGCCACATATAAATGTGGAAGTGACATGTGGACCTGCACGTGCCTGTAGAAGCCAAACGCACATATGGAACCCTATAGATACACATGGAGGTGGCACCCACACTTGGCAACCACTTGCGAAGCCATGCACAAGAGCATCCAGGGATGAGGAGGAGTACCTACAGCTGGACTGGATGCAGTGGGCGAATCGATAGAGCTCAGGCATCCCATGTGGAAGGTCGGAAGTTCAATTCCCGGTCGAGTCAAACGAATGACTTACAAAATTTATTATTGTCGCTTCCTGGCCTTGCGCTCAGCATTATTAAGATAGGGCAAGGACTGGTTGGCTTGGTCTCAGGATAATGTGACTTAGTGGGACATCAGGTCATGGTGCTGGTGGCCTGGTCTCCCAGGAGGGCAGCACTATAAAGTCACCATGAGTGTGCACTGTCACAAGTCGGTACCCATCCTGATATGACCTCAGATGTTGCCAGGATGTAAAACTCCATGAGAGCTTGGCTAGGAAGCGACAAGCATACATTTTATAAGTTATTAGTTTGACTCCGCCGGGAACCGAACTCCCGATCTCCCGCACGCGAGGCCTGCGCTCTACCGATTCGGCCACTGTGCCCGGTCAAAACCATCGAACTATGCAACTTTAAAAAAGAGCAGATTGTGTCCATTTCTTGTTGGGGTGATGGACCCAGCTGCCGTACCCAGGTGTAGAACTGGTCCCCCTCTTTATCTGCCTGTCCTACATCCGGTGGGCGACCAGGTGGTGCGCGCGCAGGTGTTTACGCGACTTCCTGCCGGCTGTTCGGGTTGGTGTAGTACTCGTACAGGTTATACATTTAACTCAGCAGGTTACACATTTAACATTCGATTGGCTTCTAAGACCGTGTATCCATAGACTGTTCCATTGTGGCGTATTCCCTTGTTCTCTGTTCACTTGTGACGCACCACTACACATTTAACATTCGATTGGCTTCTAAGACCGTGTATCCATAGACTGTTCCATTGTGGTGTGTTCCCTTGTTCTCTGTTCACTTGTGATGCACCACTACACATTTAACATTCGGTTGGCTTCTAAGACCGTGTATCCATAGACTGTTCCATTGTGGCGTGTTCCCTTGTTCTCTGTTCACTTGTGACCTTGTGACACGCCACTACACATTTAACATGCAATTGGCTTCTAAGACCATGTATCCATAGACTGTTCCATTGTGGCGTGTTCCCTTGTTCTCTGTTCACTTGTGACCTTGTGACGCACCACTACACGTTTAACATGCAATTGGCTTCTAAGACCGTGTATCCATAGACTGTTCCATTGTGGTGTGTTCCCTTGTTCCCTGTTCACTTGTGACCTTGTGACGCACCACTGCACGTTTAACATGCAATTGGCTTCTAAGACCATGTACCCATAGACTGTTCCATTGTGGTGTGTTCCCTTGTTCTCTGTTCACTTGTGACCTTGTGATGCACCACTACACATTTAACATGCAATTGGCTTCTAAGACCGTGTATCCATAGACTGTTCCATTGTGGTGTGCTCCCTTCTCGCTTTTCACCTTGTGATGCGTCACACAGACAATGAACCTGTGTTTTGCTTACTGGCCATTCCCACAGGTTGGGAACAGGGACCGTATTGCCTTGTGACATAGGACATACTGACCAGGACCATAGAGAATGAATACAAGGTCACTAGGTTCGATCCCACACTTCTACCATTCTGAGGCAATTGTCCTAACCATTAGATAACATAGGCTTCCGGATGCAGTCACTCTACACACACATACCTGACAAGCATGGTGCTAAGACTGTGCTTAGAGCGTACTGGATGAAACCTGATTTCCAGTCTTTTCTTCTGCAATTGAGTGTTAAGTCTATGGGAGGCCCTCTTCTCTCCCCCCCCCCCCCCCCCCCCCCCCCCCTCGCACACCGCCAGCATCCCGACTCCAGCTCCACCTCCCCTTCATTCCCACACGATGAGAAGTTCACATCCGTGTAATTTAAACACACTCCATTTCCACACAGTGTTTGGACCGGAAACCCGACCCAGAGTGACCGGAAATAGAAAATATCCATAGCACTAATGGAAAAACCTTCAAATTAAAACAAGTTAATTTCTTTCCAAGGATTCTTCATGTCCTTTAAGCACTGTGACTGAGTGGGATATCAGGTCATGATGCTGGCAGCCTGGTCTCCCAGTGGGGCAGCATGATAAAGTCGCCCGCCATGAGTGCGCAGTCACAAGTGGGTACCCAGTCCTGATATGACCTTAGATGTCGCCAGGATGTAAAAATTCAACCAACTACAACTTAGGTCAAATAAAAAAAAGAATTGGTGATCATCCCCACCTGTGCCTGAAAAATCGGCCATCCCTGATTTTTTCAATTTTATTTTGTCCGGATAGCAGCAATTCAACTTTCAGATGTTAGACGTAACTATGTATGGACAGTGGTAAATACCGTAACACCATGTGCATGCACTGCATTTGATGTTTATGGAATTTAATTGAAATCCTGTCAAAAATACTGGAAACAAATATATATATAAAATATAAACTGCCTGTCCGAACCTGATTTTTTTTTATCAAAAGGACAAGCACCAACTTAATTTTTAATTATTTGGCTTCAGTACAAGACTGTGCATGTGCATTATAAGAGAGGAGGGTCAAAGTTTGCGGCTGTGTATAATTTACAGCGTCATCAAAGGCCAGTTGCTCTCAGAGTTTCAAACTATGTCTATATGGTGTCAGAGGTTAACAAATCTCTTGGGTTGATAAAAATGTGGCTCGGGCTTTCTATCGCCCAACTGTCTAATGGTGAAAACAAGTCTATTCAGACTTATCCATGATAGGCAGTATAAATCTTCAAGGAAAAAATAAGTGTGCACTGCAAGGGTTTGCACACTTCCCAAACCACCAGTCCTATCGAGACGGCAGTAATAAATAATTGACACCCTCCAAACAGGGGCTGAGCTGCCGCACGTGCATGCGCACACCGCGCGACGATTAGTGGCAGCACCTGCATACAACCTGCAAACAACGCCTCCAGGCTGCCGCATACCGCTCCAAGCGGTAGAACGGTCCATATATATACAGTACAACCCCGTTAAACCAAGCTCGGTTTAACCAAACGATCGGTTAATCCAAACTTTTTTCGGCGGCCCGGCAAAATACTACCATTTATTATATAAAAAAGTTGGTTGAACCAAAGTTGGTTAATCCAAAGTATCGGTTAATCCAAAGAAAATTGTCGGGCCCCAGGCCACTTCCGGTACAGTTAAACCAAACTTTCATGTGGTTATAAAGTCATCTGTGACTTTTTTAGATGATAAATGGTAGTATTTTGCCGGGCCTCTGAAAAAAGTTTGGATTAACCGATCATTTAGTTGAACCGAGCTTGGTTTAACGAGGTTATACTGTACATACATAAAAAACAATAATCAAGGTGTCCAAATACATTGTATATTACATTCATAATGCACCCGCGCTTTTGGAAAAGCCAAGTCAAAGTCGAAGCCAAAGCTCAGTTAAACCAATGATCGGTTAATCCAAACAAATTTCTAGGGTCTCTTCAAGTTTGGTTTAACGGGGTTATACTGTATATCCTCCTAGGCGACTGACACTGGCCAACATCCGGTGGAGGAGAGGTGGGCTAAGATGGCGCCACTGGTACAGTGTTGCGTCTTATGGAGTATAACAATAATCATAATAAGTAATATTCCATTCTGTATCTTTATACTCGCATAACACGTTATGTATCACATATATCTACACAGTAAAAGCTCTCTAACTGACCACCTCCACACATCGACTACTCCACTATATCGATCGCTTTATTTGGGTCCCAAACGATCGCCCATGCGATACCATTGTACTGATAAAAAGAACACCCTAAACCGATCACCTGCCTAAATTGACCATTTAATGTCGGTCCTATGGTCGATCGATTTAGAGAGGTTTTACTGTATGTATGTATGTATGTATGTATGTATGTATATATATATATATATATATATATATATATATATATATATATGGGTTATTCTCCAAAACTGGGCACCAAATATTTGGTCTCCATGTTACGATGCTGATAATTAAGTCTTTGTTTTGTCAATAGCAAGTCAAATAATTATTGTAGCCTTTGTCTATTAGGTATGTTAGCAGTTCTACATGTATTGAATTTATCGCACATAAGATATCAAAATTATAAATGTATGATTTTGCGCTAGAGTGAAAATGTGAAAATGTACACATTGACCCCATAAATGTAGCCAAACCTTTTTTCAACTTATGTTTCAACTTTTTTCTTGTAAGTCATAACCTTTTCTGTTTAACATTAATCAATAAAATCTTGTTTGACTATGTTGTATATGTTAAAATGAGGTTCTGTATGTGTCTTTGATTTTCATGTTACACAAGTGATATTAATGTATTTCTCAATTGTATATCTAATTCAAAAAGTGAAATTCATTTTGTACAACTCTGACATATCCACAATATACAAAGCTTCATAGGACATTGGACTAGGCTATTATTTGGAAGGATTTTTGCTATTATTTGGAAGGTTTTCACTTTTGGTTTCTATGTCACACTTTGGTGCCCAGTTTTAGAGAATGACCCATATATATATACATATATATATAGTATAGTTATATGAATCTTACCTGGGTACAGATGATGGATAACTGTTGTTTTCCCAAGGTACGAGCCTCGGATAGTCATGGGTCAGGGAGAAGGAAGCACATCTGTGTCCAGCAATCGTCTACATAGTTAATAGGATAAAAATGATCTCAAAATTCTATGGATACCAATATGTTTTCGTTTCAGCACCAGCCAACGTCATCCCATTGTGAGTAGATTATGCTAATTGCTGGACCCGGATGTGCTTCCTTCTCCCTGGACTACGAGTAGCCAGAGGCGGAGTACCGAGGTAAAATATATATATATAAGTGAATGTTTGTTTGTTTGAGTTTTACTAAGGTTCGAATCCACACTCTTCCATTCAAGGCGGATACTCGTGTCCTGTGGTATTAGGCATTTACATTTCAACAAACATTGAACATTAGACATACTCTCAGCAACAACTCGACATACCTATGGCGAGCACTGAAATAGGCCAAGTCCAAACAGTTGGTTGGTTGTTGCAAGTTGATATCCTAGCAACATGTAAGGTCATATCATGATGGGTACCGACTTGTGACAGTGCACACTCATGACGACTTTATAGTGCTTCCCCACTGGGAGACCAGGCCACTCAGTCACTTTATCCTGATACTGAACCAACCAGTCCTTGCCCTATCAGGGATCCCAGTGACAAAAATATAAAATCTCTGAAAAAGTGTGTGTGGGGGGGGGGGGGGGGGACATGCACCCAGGAAATCTATTAAAGCCTACGATACAAAATAATCTAATGTGGCACCTACTTGCAATATTTTGGCCTTGAAATTCAATGACTTCAAAACTAACAAATAATAAACAGTGTGTTTTTTGGACAGGATTCCTCCCCCCCCCCCCCCAATCCTCCGCTGATTTGGAAACTTAGAAATGGGGTTCCTGATATATATAATATATATAAGTGTTCCTTCAAGGTTGATGATGTGTGCAGAACAACCCCGACCACCCAATATATGATTACTTTCAAGAAAAAGAAGAACGAAAGCCCCAAAATTCCTCCAGTGTTTGTGGCGCCAGGAGGGGGGGGGGCGTCCACCAATTACCCCGACAGCCGGGGGGGGGGGCACTCCACCAATGCGCTAAGGAGGAATATATATTTAAAGTATATGTTCCCCTTGCATTTATACTCGCATACCGCATTATACATCACATATATATACAAATATATATATTCATTAATTTTCTTCCAAACTGATTGTGCGTGAGGGGCAAACACATCACGATATATACTGATTAGTCCAGACATGCAAAGACCAGCACCAACCAGATGATGCGAGATTATCCTAGTCAGCTCTTTTATACCTTCTTGGCGAGAAAGAAGAGCAGAGTGAAAGCAAATTTAGATCTAGTTCTGTCACATTAGCAACGTCGTACTTCTGTGATACTCTGGCTGTCTGCCCTTAGCCAGATAATTACACCGACGGAGGTCAACCTGCAAACGGGATGAGAGGCGGTAGCGGTCCGCGGCAGGCCCAGGAAATTTACATGGAAATAATTACATAAATTAACACGTCTTGCCTTAGGCGGGGGCGAAATAGCCGAACGGTTAAAGTAGTTACATAATTTGGTCCATAGTAGGTAGATATAAATATTAATGTGAATAGGATATAAGTAACAGTATTAATACTACTATACTAACCAATATCAAAATGTTGGTCTACCTACAGTAGTTTGTACCAATGCCTCCATATGGCAGATGTAAATCGAGGTAGTTAATCAATTTGAACAATGGTCTTCTATTTTCACAAGTCCCTGTATTATAACATTTTCGGACTTGTCAAGTCTAGTAATAAATTTGAATATTAGATTCCTGATAACAGCCTGGAAGGCTGGCACATAAATATTGGCAAACAGCTCACTAGCACTGTGATACCGAGGTAGACGGAGTAATAACCTCATAACGTCATTACACGCTACATTCAGTTTTCTAATGCTATAGCTCTATAGCTCCACCAAATCTGGCAGTATACAAACGGAGTACGGAAAGTTCTAAATATAATTTTTACCTTTGACAATCAGCTGTACACCTATGGAAATTTCCTGATGAGCATATTCCTCTGAGCATTATATACTTGCGACACTGTTCTATTAATATTCCCGTCTATGATAAGACCTTAGATGTTGCCTAAGATGTGCTCTCTCCTCGCCTCTCTCTCACAAACACAAACATCTGCGAATCTAAAATTAAGCAAGCTTGCCAATATTTGATGTAAACTGAATTAGAGTGTGATGAATCCGGTTATTGATGTATTTTGGGGGATGGGGTGATGTTGAGCGGTGGGGGGAGAGGCTCCGCCCGCGCCGCTCGTGCCCGCTGCCCTCCCGCCGCCTCAACTCCCATGAAAATCGTTAACACAGGCTCTGGTGGCGCCTCTCGCGGTCAATAATTGTTTGTTGGAGCTTTACGTCCTGCCAACATCGAAGGTCATATCAGGACTGGTACCGACTTGTGACATGTGCACTCATTGTGACTTAATAGTGCTGCCCCACTGGCAAATCAAGCTGCCAGCACCATGGCCAGATATCCCATTCAGTCACATTATCCTGACAGTGAGCTAACCAGTCCTTGCCCTATCCTATCAATTAATGCTAAGCACCAAGCTAGGAAGTGAAAATTATCAATTTTGTAAGTAATTGGTTTGACTCGACCGGGAATTGAACTCCTGCTCTCTCGCACGGGAGGCCTGCGCTCTACCGATTCGGACACCGCGCTCGGTCTTTTGCAGTCGTTGTTGAACATGCCTAAAGGCATGTCATATCATGTATGACAAGATGTTTGTTTGTTGTTTTACATCCTAGTAACATCTAAGGTCATATCAGGACAGTGTATGACAAGATGTTTGTTTGTTTATTGTTGTTTTACATCCTAGCACCATCTAAGCTCATATCAGTGAAGTGTATGCCAAGATGTATGTTTGTTTATTGTTGTTTTACATCCTAAAACATCTAAGGTCATACCAAGGTAGTGTAGGACAATATGTTTGTTTGTTTATTGTTGTTTTACATCCTAGCAGCATCTAAGGGCATATCAGGACAGTGTATGACAAGACATTCTCTCTATCAGTATCACTCTATGGACATCGCTTCCAAAACTGTTTTAGGTGGGTTGACGGGGGGATGAGGGGGAGAAGTGGTCACCCCAGAACCCAATTGCAAGCATTTTAAAATGTAAAAACAGAGCCAATAATCTAACCAAACACTGACGACAGCTTAGCGACCACTTTGCGACCACTTTGCAACCAACCTTTTTTTATAGTCGCAAAGTGGTCGCAAGCAGTTGCAAGCAGCAGTGTGACTAATGCACCAGTAAGCGCAGACAACTCAGTGTCTGGGAATGCAGAGTACCCACACTTTCCCTCCATTGCCACACGATTGGTTCTCGATTTTGTGTCAAGACTGTCGTTCATTATCCGTCGGCCTCAGCCCTCCTGTGTTCCTCGCCAACTCGCCAAGTGTAGTTCTGATTGACTGGGATGGCAAAGTGTGCCCCCCTCCCCACTACAAACCCCTAGAGGTGTTGGTGTATTGGAGTTTTCTGGCTGAGAGCAATGGGGACGATCGGTGTGTATATATATATACATATTCATATATATATATGTATATATCGGCACAATAGGACTTGGAGAGACGCATCAAACAGTGCGATTCTTCGTTATATATCCCAAATATATCATTATACATGTATATACATATATATATATAATATAGATACAGTTGTTTCTGGATGCAGTTTGGATGCAGTTTTCTGACCTGGCAATACCTAAGATCATATTAGGACAGTTATCGACTTGTGATTGCGCACTCATTATGCCTTTATAGTGCTGCCCCATTGGAAGATCAGGCCGCCGGCACCATGCCCCGATATCCCACTCAGTAGCATTATGCTGATACTGAGCTAACCAATCCTTGTCCTATCCTAGTAATGCCGAGCGCAGGCTAGGTGGCGACAAGTATAAATTTTGTAATTCATTGGTTTGACTCAGCCGGGATTCGAACTTCCGGGACGGGAAGCATGCGCTCTACCGATTGGGCCACCGCGCCCGGTGGGGTGGGAGCCTACGTGGTGAAACGGTTAGCACAATAGCCCGGAATGCAACAGGTGTGGGTTCGAAACCTGTTCTAGGCGCAATACTCCTTACTTTCATCAAGACCCACGGTACTATCATGGCACTTGCAAAGTAAGAGTAGTCTAGGAAACAAGGAACACATCAATATGGTCAACAGACACACAGAAGATACCGGGATTACTACAAACATTCACGGCTCGTTGATTAAAGTTGCATAGTCCGATGGTTTTGAGTTTCTGTCATTTTACGAGATAAATACATTAGATTGATCATTATAATCAACCTTACTTTAGTTGGAAGTAACTTTTATTTGAAGTTCAATTATAGGAAATTAATTTTGGCAAGCACACCAAAATTCTTGACATCATAGGTTTCTGCAGTAGCATGTTCTATTCAATTGCCTCTGCATTCCCTTCTGTGTGGCGACAAATGTTTAATAAGTGCACTAGTATCTAAGCTAGATATGTAGAATCAAATCTAGATAATCACTTAGGCCTTGAAAATTTGATGTTTGCATCAGACTATGCAGCGTTAACTGTCTGGGTGTCCACATGACTTGGTTTTGACAAATGGATGCCTTTCCAAGAATTGGCCGGAAATCTGGAATCAGCGACGAAGGAGACAGCTCAACGACGTGTTTCCGGCAGGTGACACGGGGCGGCGGTGGACGGGACCGGGGAGAGGGGGTGGGGGCGGCGCCGAGCAGGGGGGGGGGGGTGGGAGGGGAGAGGGGAGGGGAGAGAAGAGGAGAGGGGCAGCGGGACAGGGGAGGCGGGAAGGGTAGGTAAGAGGGAATGGGAGGGGGGAGAGCGTAAGGAAGGGTTGACAGCTGAGGGGGAAGGGGAGGGTAGAGGGGAGGATAGATACATAGGAAGGATAGAAAGTTGATTGCACCAGGGAACCTAGATACGTTAATGGTCGGGACGCTAGCCCCTGAATGGCAGAATATTCCTGAACCACTCATGCAAAGAGACTAGCAAAGCACACCTCCCAATCTCGCCAAATTCCTAATTATAAGTCTGAAGAGTTTTCAATTACAAAATTGGCAATTATCTTTTGGAAAAAAAGTGTTAAAAAAAGTATTTACACATGACAAAAAGTATGAAAAAAGTTTTAAAAGCAGTTTAAGTATAAAGTGGCACCACTGTAGTTTATGCAAAGTTAATCATGTTCTAGTTCTGCCATATTGCATAGTTTATACAAAGCTAACCATGTTCTAGTTCTGGCTTATAGTGTAGTTTATACAAAGTTAACAATGTTCTAGATCTAGCCTATAGCATAGTTTATACAAAGTTAACCATGTTCTAGTTCTAGCCTATACCATAGTTTATACAAAGTTAACAATGTTCTAGATCTAGCCTATAGCATAGTCTATACAAAGTTAACCATGTTCTAGTTCTAGCCTATAGCATAGTCTATACAATGATTGATTGATTGATTGGTGGTTGCTTTACGCAGTGTCGGCAGCATAGGCCATATTCACGGCGAGAAATGTTTGTTTTTTGTTCAAACCATCGGTTTTAGATGTAAAGGCAGACAATCAATTATGTGCCAATAGACACTCATTAAATTAGAAAGCTCACAATCATATATTTGTGGTCAAGGGAAACAAATTCCCATAGAAAAAGAAAAGTTTTATTAATAATTGATAGAATCTATTTAGTAAACTATATGAGGTGGTACAGTCCAGCTGCCCTCAAAAAGGCTAAAATGTTTTCCTGTTTTAGTCTATACAAAGTTAACCATGTTCTAGATCTAGCCTATAGCATAGTTTATACAAAGTTAACCATGTTCTAGTTCTAGCCTATAGCATAGTCTATACAAAGTTAACCATGTTCTAGATCTAGCCTATAGCATACTCTAAACAAAGTTAACCATGTTCTAGTTCTAGACTATAGCGTAGTTTATACAAAGTTAACAATGTTCTTGATCTAGCCTATGGCATAGTCTATACAAAGTTAACCATGTTCTAGTTCTAGACTATAGCGTAGTTTATACAAAGTTAACAATGTTCTTGATCTAGCCTATGGCATAGTCTATACAAAGTTAACCATGTTCTAGTTCTAGCCTATAGCATAGTTTATACAAAGTTAACAATGTTCTAGATCTAGCCAATAACATAGACTACACAAAGTTAACAATGTTCTAGATCTAGCCTATAGCATATGAGCCCAAGACCACTCTCCATGGTGTTACTGCGTAACCTGATCTGGCTAGTTACATATCTTAGGCAGATAAGGAAACCAAAAGTGAAAACATTCCAAATAGTAGCAGAACCCATGTTGGTTAAATATGTTGTGCATATGTCACAGTTGAAATTTCACTTTTTGAATTTGATCCTATACAAATTGAGACAGCTGTTAAAATGAAGCAAAAAAGATTGTGTTTACAAGAATTATTTTTGAAAAAAAGCTGTTTGGGTAGATGCATGGTGTCGACATGCACATTTTAACATTTTCACTTTAGCACAAAATAATAGGCTATACAAAGTTAACCATGTTCTAGTTCTAGCTTATAGCATAGTTTATACAAAGTTAACAATGTTCTAGATCTAGCCTATAGCATAGTCTATACAAAGTTAACCATGTTCTAGTTCTAGCCTATAGTGTAGTTTATACAAAGTTAACAATGTTCTAGATCTAGCCTATAGCATAGGCTATACAAAGTTAACCATGTTCTAGTTCTAGCCTATAGTGTAGTTTATACAAAGTTAACAATGTTCTAGATCTAGCCTATAGCATAGTCTATACAAAGTTAACCATGTTCTAGTTCTAGCCTATAGTGTAGTTTATACAAAGTTAACAATGTTCTAGATCTAGCCTATAGCATAGTCTATACAAAGTTAACCATGTTCTAGTTCTAGCCTATAGCGTAGTCTATACAAAGTTATCCATGTTCTAGTTCTAGCCTATAGCATAGTCTAGACAAAGTTAACAATGTTCTAGTTCTAGCCTATAGCATAGTCTATACAAAGTTAAGCATGTTCTAGTTCTAGCCTATAGTGTAGTTTATACAAAGTTAACAATGTTCTAGTTCTAGCCTATAGCATAGTCTATACAAAGTTAACAATGTTCTAGTTCTAACCTACAGTGTAGTTTATACAAAGTTAACAATGTTCTAGATCTAGCCTATAGCATAGTCTATACAAAGTTAACCATGTTCTAGTTCTAGCCTATAGTGTAGTTTATACAAAGTTAACAATTTTCTAGATCTAGCCTATAGCATAGGCTATACAAAGTTAACCATGTTCTAGTTCTAGCCTCTAGCATAGTTTATACAAAGTTAACAATGTTCTAGATCTAGCCTATAGCATAGTCTATACAAAGTTAACAATGTTCTAGTTCTAGCCTATAGTGTAGTTTATACAAAGTTAACAATGTTCTAGTTCTAGCCTATAGCATAGGCTATACAAAGTTAACCATGTTCTAGTTCTAACCTACAGTGTAGTTTATACAAAGTTAACAATGTTCTAGATCTAGCCAATAGCATAGGCTATACAAAGTTAACCATGTTCTAGTTCTAGCCTCTAGCATAGTTGATACAAAGTTAACAATGCTCTAGATCTAGCCTATAGCATAGTCTATACAAAGTTAACAATGTTCTAGTTCTAACCTACAGTGTAGTTTATACAAAGTTAACAATGTTCTAGATCTAGCCTATAGCATAGTCTATACAAAGTTAACCATGTTCTAGTTCTAGCCTACAGTGTAGTTTATACAAAGTTAACAATGTTCTAGATCTAGCCTATAGTGTAGTCTATACAAGGTTAACCATGTTCTAGTTCTAGTCTATAGCTTACTCTATACAAAGTTAACCATGTTCTTGATCTGGGCTATTGCATAGTTTATACAAAGTTAACAATGTTCTAGATCTAGCCTATAGCGTAGTCTATAATTTGATACACAAATATATATTATATGGGCTAGCTAAATACATATTTCAGAACGAGTGGTGTCTTACCACGAAAAGAAAGGGCATGAACACTCCGGATGCCAGGATGCCCCCCCCCCCCTCTCATCCAGACCGCCAACATAAAGGGAATGAGCAGCCAAAGCCATTTCCGGAATTATTACACGTGACACCATGGTTACTACGGTCCACATACAGTAAAACCTCTCTAAATCGACCGACCTTGGGACCGACTTTAAGTGGTCGATTTCAATAGTATTGTTGGGACCCAAATAAAGCGATCGATATAGGGGAGTGGTCGATCTGTACAGGTGGTCGGTTAGGGAGGTTTTACAGTAAAACCTCCCGAACCACCCATCTCCACAGATCGACCACTAAAACCTCCCTAACCGACCACCTCCACAGATCGACCACTCCCCTATATTGATCGCTTTATTTGGGTCCTAAACAAACGATCACCCATACAATACCATTGTAACAAAATGAAGAACTTCCTAAACCGACCACCTCCCTAAATGGACCATTTAAAGTCGGTCCCGTGGTCGGTCGATTTAGGGAGGTTTTACTGTACATCCAAACATATGTGATAGGCTGGTTCCTCCTCATCTGTATGTCACACGACGCGAAGAGATGAAAATGAAGAGCAACGCGTGCTTCTCAAGTTTTAATCTCTCTCCGTCTCCACTCTCCATGGCGTAACAGATCAAGACCCCCGCCTCCTGACCATCCATGCCACAGATAGCCTCTCATGGTTAAGGGGTGGCCGCTAACCGGTCGCAAAGGTGGCGGTCCACCCTCATTCATCATGTCTCGCCACATAAAAGGACTATTAAGTCAATTTGATAGAACCTAGGGACCGCCTCTGGCCTGCTAGCCTGCTTCCTCAGAAGGACACCAGAGGTCAGGGTAGTCCTTGCCACCACGGCGTGGTGATGAATCTCATGTATAAGCTACTACAAATATATACATTCATACATATATACATGGGTCATTCTCAGAAACTGTATACCACTTTTTGTGATAAGGAAACCAAAAGTGAAAACATTCCAAATAATAGCAGGAAACATTCCAAATAATACAAGAATCCATGTTGACAGGAAGGTTAAATATGTTGTGCATATGCCACAGTTGAAATTTCACTTGCTGAATTTGATCCTATACAAATTGAGAAAGCTGTTAAAATTAAGTAAAAAAGATTGTGTTTACAAGAATTCTTTTGGAAAAATAAGCTGTTTGCGTAGATGCATGGTGTCGACATGCACATTTTGAACATTTTCACTTTAGCACAAAATAGTATGAGCATATTTTGGATGCATTTTGTGTGATAGATTAAATACATGTATTGCTAACATACTTAATACACAGTCAACAATAACTATTTGACTTACTACACCCCCCCCCCCACACACACACACACACACCCACACCCACACCCACACCCACACCCACACCCAAAGGAAAAATCATTAACAATGTAATGTGGAAACCAAATATGTGGTACAGTTTCTGCGAACTACCCACATACATACATTACATTACCATACATACTCCTACATACATGCATGCATGCATGCTTACATACTGATACCATACATCATACATATGTAGTGGCTCTGCTACTGACCTCTCAGGGCAAAGTAATCCACATAGGACAGGTAGGGCGTGGCGGAGGTGTGTTGATTATTCAGGGGAGCCTAGGTGGTGTAATGGTTAGCACACTGGCCGGAATGCAAAGAGATGCGGGTTCGAGTCCCGCTCAGGCCACAATATTTCCTATTTTCTCTACCCCCATGACACTGGTGCGTGTGAACCAGGATCCGGTACAAGCTCTTTGCGCTGTCATGGTTGTGGTTGAACCTACCCTGTGTATGTATGTGTTAGTGCATAGCCTGTCTGTATTGTAATTGTAAGCATTACAAGACTTACAATTCCAGGGGGACGAGTGTAGTGGTCTGCACTGACCTCTCAGGCAAGTAACCACATAGACAGGTAGGCGTGGGGAGTGTGTTGATATCAGGGAGCCTAGGTGGTGTAATGGTTAGCACACTGGCCCGGAATGCAAAGAGATGCGGGTTCGAGTCCCGCTCTAGGCACAATATTTCCTATTTTCATCACCCCCATGACACTGGTGCCGTGACCAGGATCCTGTACAAGCTTTGCGCTGTATGGTTGTTGAACCTACCCTGTGTATGTATGTGTTAGTGCATTGCCTGTATGTATGTAATTGTAAGCATTACAAGACTTACAATTCCAGGGGGACGAGTGTAGTGGTCTGCACTGACCTCTCAGGCAAGTAACCACATAGACAGGTAGGCGTGGGGAGTGTGTTGATATCAGGGAGCCTAGGTGGTGTAATGGTTAGCACACTGGCCCGGAATGCAAAGAGATGTGGGTTCGAAGCCCGCTCTAGGCGCAGTATTTCCCATTTTCATCACCCCCATGACACTGGTTGCCGTGATCAGGATCCTGTACAAGCTTTGCGCTGTATGGTTGTTGAACCTACCCTGTGTATGATGTGTTAGTGCATTGCCTGTATGTATGTAATTGTAAGCATTACAAGACTTACAATTCCAGGGGGACGAGTGTAGTGGTCTGCACTGACCTCTCAGGCAAGTAACCACATAGACAGGTAGGCGTGGGGAGTGTGTTGATATCAGGGAGCCTAGGTGGTGTAATGGTTAGCACACTGGCCCGGAATGCAAAGATATGTGGGTTCGAGTCCCGCTCTAGGTGCAATATTTCCCATTTTCATCACCCCCATGACACATACATACATACATACATACATACATACATACACACATACATACATACACACATACATACATACATACATACATGTGTGTGGGTGGGTGATATCGGTGGCCGTGAATGTACTTGGTTCCACAGCTCTAAATGTGGTTGACAAGTTCACCTATCCAGGCAGCACACTATCTCTCACACTATCTAGAGCACGGGCCTCCGTGCGAAAGATCAGGAGTTCAAGTCCCGGTCGAGTCAAACCAAAAAATTAAAATAACTTAAAAAATTGATACTTGTTATTCCCTAGCTTGGCTCTCAACAATAGGATAGGGAAATGACTGATTACCTTCAGTATCAGGATAATCTGACTGGGTGGGATATCAAGTCATGGTGCTGGTGGCCCGATTTTCCAGTGGGGCAGCACTGTAATGTCACCATGAGTGTACACTATCACAAGTCGGTACCTGTCCTGATATGACCTTATATGTTGCCAGGATGTAAAACTCCAATAACCAACCAATCATCTGGTGGCAGACTGGAGTGAAGCACCACTATAAATTATAATGTAGCCAGGTAATATATAACCTCATATGAGTGTGGCTGCTAGTTGCGGTAGCGCAATCTACTGCTTGGATCGCCTCCCCCCCCCCCCCCCACCTCTAACCCCCCACCCTAGTCTAGAGTGCTGCCACCTGTCGATCCTTCTGACACGACAAGGGTCAGCGTAGATGAGACCGCCACTGCGCAGTGGTGGGCTCATAGATAGGACTACTACACATATAATTAGCCTTCCATACATGAACCACGGAAGTACATTTTTGGATAATTACCTCCCCAGGGTTCATACCCATTTTGACATATACAAAAAAAGGAAAGGTTGTTTTATTTAATGACGCCTCTAGAGCACATTGATTTTATCATCGGCTATCTTGGGTCAGTAAAAGTGTAGGCCCGGGCTTTCTATCGACAAACTGGCCACAGCAGGAGCGTCCACATCGCGGCCCTGGGAATCAGCTATCTGATTGCAAATCCTGCTACCACCATCCACCACTGAGAGCACGTCCCACAAATAAAGATCATACCTCTGCTCGAAAAATCCCTTGAGATAACTGGTGGAAGAACACGATGAAGAAGAATCATCGGCTATTGGATGTCAAACATATGACATATTTCTTTGGAGGAAACTCTCTGCTGCCACATAGGCTACTCTTTCCGATAAGCAGCAAGGTGTCTTTTATATGCACTTTCCCACAGACAGGACAACACACACCACAACCTTTGATGAACCAGTTGTGGATCACTGGTTGGCACAGAAAATAGCTCAAACTGCAAATGGGTCCACTGAGGATCGATAGAATGACCGGCACCTTCACAGGTGGACACTCTACCACCTGAGCTACGTCCCTCTCCCTTTTGACATATCAAATTCCAGAACTTTCAAGTATCTTTGAGGGGAAAATTCCAATATGTTTATTAAATTAAAGTGGATCTACCCCGGAACACGGCCATAATCATAGTTGATTCACTGTGTAAGATGTGAAGTCCTCAGTGGTCGCCGACCTCCTTGCGACCAAAAGGGTCACCCTGAGGTCGGCGACCATTGTTTGGTCACAAGGAGGTCGCTGGTGATTGCAGGTTCTTTGGTTCAAACTGGTAGCAAAGTGGTCGCAAGCAGTCACAAGCCATAGTGTGACAGCAACTCAAAACAATCGGAGTATGCAACATTAAACATCCTGGTGCTATTCCATGATGAAGAAAACAGGGAAAGGCCGAGATTGTCCTGAGACGACACATGAGTGAAAATCAGCGACACCAAGTTTAGTCAAAGACCCTATAATACTAAGATGGCTCACTTAGCCTGTACTGTGTAATCAAAATGGTCAAACCCACCACTTGGTGCGCTGGCTATTCCCTTGGTTAAACAGGTGCTATATTATATGTATAAATGTATATATGAATGTGAAAGATGTGTGATGATGGCGATGCTGTTGATGATGCTGATGATGATGGGTATTTGTTCATAGCAATTTCATATTGATGTGTGTTCATACTTATCTATCTCAGGTATAATATAATTGTACGTGTTTACATGTGAAACACCAACCAGCAGCCGGGCTGATCAAACCCACCACAAGGTGGCACTGCAAAATTTACATTACCATGGGAGAGATAGAGAGTGAGCCGTCTTAGTATTATAGGGTCTTTGGTGTAGTTCTTGCAGTCTCAAGTAGGTAAACTTGTCTAAGTCTGTATGTAATTATTGTTTTACATCCGAGCAACATCTAAGGTTATATCCGGATGGGTACTGACTTGTGTTATGTATGTGCTAGTACACACTCATGGCAACTATATAGTGTTTCCCCACTGAGATACCAGGCCGCCGGCACCATGACCCAATATCCCAAACAGTCACATTATCCTGATACTGTGCTAACCAGTCCTTGTGCTATCCTATTAATGCTGAGCGCCATGCTCGGTAGCGACACATATCAATTTGATAAGTCATTGGTTTGATTCGGCTCGGATTCAAACTCTGACCTTCCACATGGGAAGCCAGCACTCTACCGATTCGGCCAACGCGCCCGTTTTTCAAAGTGTGAAGTGGTCACAATACCTGTACATTAAAACCTCTCCAAATCGACCGATCATGGTGTAAAATATTCTGACTTTTTAGGTCTGGTTCATAAATAAATAATAGTTCAAATAAATTCTAAAATAGCTCCTTTTCATGAAACTCATACGTGAAGCATTAAGAAAACTGTTTTAATCATATTTAAATCATCCAGTTATTTCTATAAAGTCATTATAATAATATTCCAATTATATAAGTACCACTATAAACCCTCTCTAATAATACCTAATCCATTCTATAATGTTGGTAAATACATATGCATAATATTCAAACCAAGTTGTGAAACCATGGTAGATTATGTATATTAAGTGAAGTGATAATTAATATCAGATTGTTCTAAGGTTCTACATCAAATAGAACCACTGGAGATAAGAACTCTGGAAAAGTATGACTGTATTGGTATATTTACATGTATTGCTGAATTGAAGTCTGTTTGTATTATATATTGTATGAAAGGAGGTAAATGCTGAAACTAAGGGCAGCATATATAGTTGATGCAGACTGGTTTCTTCACCCAGACCAATAGTCTGTGAAGAATGCCACAGAATGGGTATAATAATTAAGTCAAGAATTAAGTTCTATGTGCCTGTTATGGTATGATTTACAGTTGCCAGTATCTGAGGGAGTGTTAGCACACAGGTGACAATGCATGGGGGCTGTGGCTGTGTGTGTGTGTGTGTGTGTGTGTGAGTGTTTGCAGGACCTGCCAAAGCCAGGTGTCAGGCTGGAGGTGGGAGGTGGAGTGTGTGTGTGTGTGGTGAGCCCTCCCTGCCCCACCTGGTGGCAGTTTGCTGAACTAAAGATGATAAAATATGTAATTCTCAAAGTAAGGCATGTAGAAACTCCTACTATTTTGGAGTTGTCCCAATCTAAGGGACTGGTGACCATGGGTGTTATGTAAAGATAAATAGGGTTGATAATCCCAGATAAGTGTAATTGGTGAACTTGATGGAAAAATATGTATCTGACTTGGGGTGGGTGGGTTGTCCCCACCCACCCCTTACCTAGATGGGGGGAGGGGGCTGGTGGGAGTGGTAGGGGTCCACCCACTCCCACCCTGCCTCTCCCACCACTGACTGGAGGAGTTCAACCAATGAATGCCATGTTACTGTCTCTGACTGAGGACACTCCCAGCAACTGTGTACCTGTATTTTGAATGTGTTCCATCTGAATAGAAGAGCTGGGTAGGGGGTGTGGCAGGGAGATGACCTGGAGACAGCACAGCAGGAGGAGCCAGCCACACCTCCCTACTAGACTTTACCACACTTAATTTCTGTTGGGTTGATATTTCTTGGAGCAGATATAGTAAGCAGATATAGTAAGCAGATATAGTAAGCGGATCATCGCTTGAGTAATATCATACATTTGTTCTTTCCGGCCTCCACACACAGAAGTTAGGGTTCTATTTCCTATAAAGATTCTAGCGTGTAAAATACCACTAGTTAACAATGGGACCGACTTTAAATGGTCCAATTAAGGAGGTGGTCGGTTTAGAGAGTTTTTTTAATCAGTACAATGGCATTGTATGGGCAATAGTTTGCGACCCAAATAAAGCGATCGATATAGGGGGGTGGTCGATCTGTAGAGGTGGTCAAATAGAGAGATTTTACTGTATCATGATCATCCGGGCCCTACCTCCAGATGGAACCACGTGTTCGAGGGCGTTTCATCCAGCGTTTGCAACTTACCTAGAATGGAGAATCAGAAAATGGACTGTTACTTGTTAGCACACAATTATGTATAAATCTGGCTACGTTAAACCAGAAGAAGAATAGACAAACAGGTGATAGGTGGGACACTATTAATTTGCAACTTGGCTAAACACAAATATAGGCTACAATTTGAAATTTGAATAGCACGTGGCGGGTTTTCCACGTGAACTGCCGGAAACCCACTGTGGTGGAGCTAGTAGTGCCGATACGGTGCAATCGCAGGCTGAACAGTGATTGGACATAAATATAATCAGATTATTCGTGATAATTAATTAATTATTAATTAATAGAGTGAGTAAGCAACTTGGGTGTTTTACGCCATGTCGGCAACTATAGTCATATTCATGGCAAGATGTTATTTTTTTTTTTCATGTTTCGTTTATTTTTATTTTTGTCCCCGACTATATCACTCAATCGAAAAGAAAAAGACATTAGGCTAAGAATATGTAAGGGTTTTAATGCTTTAACATTCTTTGCTTATGTAACAGTAAAAGTGCAAAAACCTAAGGTAAAATCAAAGAAGTTTATATAGTCCAGTTGTTTTCAGAAATTCAATGATTACTTCATCTTTCATTTGTTTAAAAAGGTCTTGGAGATTATGCGTTTCATAAAAGTGTTGTCTGTGCAATGCAACATCACTGCATTCCAATAAAATGTGCTCCAATGTCAATAAACATTGACAGCCAAAGCATTCTGGTGGCTCCTCACCTTTTAAGATAAAAAAGTGAGTCAGCCTAGAATGGCCAATACAGCATCTTGTTAAAACACCTGGTCAGCTTGCCATTCCAGGTGACTTTCTGGCAGTCCATTCATGGAGGGGGTAATTCTATGGAGTTTGTTGTTTGGGTGTTCATCCCATTCAATCTGCCATAATTAACAGATAATAACAGCACGCTACAGCTATGTCCATTTATATTCACATAATAGATTATACATGCTATATTCTGTGCATGGCTCAAAGTTGGCTCCGCATCAATCCCATGGCCAATATTGTGTTGAACTGTCATTATATATATATTCCCAGTCGCTGACTCTATTCAGAGACTGTATATCTCTACGTTCTCTGCTATATTCCAGACTCATGCATGGTCCCGTTTCAATATAGTGCTGCCATCTGGTGGAATCCATCTGTCCCATTATGCAGTAAAACATATCGGTTGCACTATCTAATGGTGGAGTTAACAACGATTGCAGTTACATGACTCAAAATGGATTCTACTCTGATCGAAGTGACGAAAGTTAGTAAAAACCATAAAAATAAATATGATGATGCATGTTGACAGCGCCAATTAACAGAGTGATCAGAACGATACTAAAACTTAACCACCGTTTGGTATTATATATACATGAGTCAGCCTCACGAAAATGGGCCAATCGGTGGTTTATTTAAGATGTCTGCATCGCAATTCTTAAAGTGTAGTGCATTCCTTTGTTTTATATTAAATTATCCTAGAAACAAATAAGGTTGTTGTATTTTCTCTACCTTTACATTCAGGATAAATTTAAGGACTTTGCAAAACCTCTGTCAATGCTAAACTATAAGTATGCCGATTGATGCCGACATCCAATGATCGAAGCCAACAACTTTAACAGATGTCGGCGTCACAATTCTTAAAGTGTCGTGCATTTCTTTGTTTTATATTAAATTATCCTAGAAACAAATAAGGTTGTTGTATTTTCTCTACCTTTACATTCAGGATAAATTTAAGGACTTTGCAACACATCTGTCAATGCTAAACTATAAGTATGCCGATCGACGCCGACATCCAATGATCGACGCCGACAACTTCCCCCAATTGGCCTCTTTTCGTGACCCTGACTCACTACATATCTGATATGTGGCCTCACACGATGTAGGTGTTATTGTGTGCACGTGGGTGGGCAGAGCTGGAAGGGTCGCATCTGTGTGTGGAAGGGGGGGGGGGGTGAGGAGAGTGTGCGCGCACATTGTGTGTAGCAGTTCACACTCTTCAAGCGGAGGTTCCGCACAGCGCCCGTGGATACCACATACTTCGCAAACAGATGGTTCTTCCGCTGCCAGGATAATCGGGTTAGATATCTATTAGTGCACGGCGGTGGAAATGCCGGCTCATTTGGTTTGTGAGTTATAGAAGACTCCAGTAGAATAGGTGTGGATGTCTACAGCCACAGCCACAACCACAACCCTACTAACTTGACTGGTATATATATACAGTATAACCCTGTTAAACCAAGCTCGGTTAAACCAATCGATCGGTTAATCCAAACTTTTTTCGGCGGCCCAGCAAAATACTACAATTTATCATATAAAAAAGTTGGTTAAACCAAAGTTGGTTAACCCAAATTTTCCGTTAATCCAAACAAAATTGTCGCACCCCAGGCCACTCCGGTATGGTTAAACCAAACTTTCATGTGGCTATAAGGTCATCTGAGACCCCACTGACTTTTTTTATATGATAAATGGTAGTATTTTGTTGGGCCGCCAACAAAAGTTTAGATCAACTGATCCTTTGGTTTAACCGAGCTTGGTTTAACGGGGTTATACTGTACCTACATAAAAAACAATAATCAAAGTGTCCACATACATATCAAATTTTCAAAACCAAACCAATTATCTAGATTTGATTTTACATATCTAACTTAGATATTGATCCACTTATTAAGCATTTGTTTCTGCGTAGAAGGCAATACTGAGTCAATTTAACAGAACCTGTTACTGCAGAAGTCTATGGTGTCAGAGTTTTGGCAAGCTTGCCAAAACTAATTTTCCATGTTTGCAACCAAAATATCTCAAAAGTTTACCATTTAAACTAAAAGTAACTTTGAACTAATGTAAAGTAGATACTAGTGATCGATCTAATATATTTATCTCAGAAAAAATACAGAAATTCAAAACCATCGGACTATGCAACTTTAAACCAATGATCTGTCAATCCAAACAAATTTCTAGGGTCCCTTCAAGTTTGGTTTAACGGGGTTATACTGTATATGTATCTCCAGGGGCAAATGTATTTCGAAATAGATTCGCTGGGGAGAGACAATTTTGAGGGGGTGATTATATTTCGTGACACCAGGCCGCTACTAGCATAACGCAGGTGATACGGTGATTGATGACATGGACTCCAGGTTGCTGCACATCTCTGGTTAATGATTGCGATATAGTGAATACAAGTAGAACATATAGAGACATATTACGTAGTTAGTCATATGTGTAGAGAAGCACTTCAAACATGCTGTCCTTTTGAACGCTCTGCCTCTTCAATACCCCACTCTTCAAGCACATCGCCTCTGCAAAAACACCGCTTCCTCAAACACACTGTCTCCTCAAACACACCGCCTCCTCAAACACAGCACCTCCTCAAACACACCGCCTCCTCAAACACACGGTCTCCTCAAACACACCACCTTCTCAAACACACTGCCTCCTCAAACACACTGCCTCCTCAAACACACTACCTCATCAAATATGCCCCCTCTTCAAACACTGCATTGCCTCTTCAAACACCCCTATTCAGCCAAACACTTCAACACCTGACTCTTCAAATACACTGCCTTTTTAAACACAATGTCTCTTCAAACCCACCCTCTCTAAACACAAAGCCTCTTCAAACACAAAGCCTCTTCAAACACAATGCCTCTTCAACACAATGCCTCTTCAACCACAAAGCCTCTTCAAATACAAAGCCTCTTCAAACACAAAGCATCTTCAAACACAATGCCTCTTCAAACACAAAGCCGCTTCAAACAAAGCATCTTCAAACACTCCCTCTTCAAACATACCCCACTTCAAACACACTATACTTTTTAAACACATCCTCTTCAAACCCACTGCCTGTTCAAGTTGCCACTGACTGCTGTATTATCGCCACCCCTTAGAGAGGCACACCGTTATCTGGCGTCCCGCCCTGCCTCCTCCTTCTCAGCGCCCCCCAGCGGGAAGCACTGCCTTCAAATTAATCCCCTCTTTTGGGTTAATAATAAACAGGGCATTCATTCAGACGCACTGATGTGAGGAGCTTCCATTTCGAATTGTCTTCTTCGCAATTTCGCTCATGTTGATATTGCATCCCGGTCAGTTCACGAATAAAGGCTGTGATAGAAATAAGCAACAGTTTTCACTTGGCATCAGACCTGCATATATATATATATGCATATATATATATATATATATATATATATATATATATATATATATATATATATAAGTTGGCCTCACGAAAATGGGCCAAGTGGTGGTCAATTTAAGATGTCGGCATCGCAATTCTTGTTTTCATATTAAATTATCCTAGAAACAAATACGGTTGTTGTATTTTCTCTACCTGTACATTCAGGATAAATTTAAGGACTTTCCAACACCTCTGTCAATGCTAAACTATAATTATGCCATTCAATACCGACATCCAATGCTCGACGCTGACAACTTTCCCCAATAGGCCTATTTTCGTGAGCCTGACTCATATATATACCACCAATCAAGCAATCATATATATATATATATATATATATATATATATATATATATATATATATATATATATATATATATGTGCTGTATAAGAAGGATATAGGAGTAGAAGAACCTGGAATATCCCTCATTTCCCCCATCACCCACTCAGTTCATGGACTGATTGAGTCATCCCTAGTCATCTACTGCTCCAGCCCTCCCAACCTCAGCTCCAATGGTGGTGCCACCATTTGCCTCACACTGTAACTGCCACTCAGTGTACCTATATATATATATAATGGAACGCAAACATGTTTTTTTTCAGCCCAACATTTTCACTTGTCCAACAGAAAAGCTCAAACCATATTCTGCTCGTACGTCCCCACTCTCACTTGGCTCGGACAAGCCTTATTTAGAACGATGTAAGGCCAGAGTGGTATAATGTGGTTTTTATTTATATTTATCTCTTAGGTTCATTGTTTATCTTGATCTTATTGTTCAATTGTCTTTGCAGTTTTATTGTTTGAGGTACTGGTCGTGCCTCCCCTCCCCCAAACACACACAGACAGACCCCGCTGGTCACATCCCCATTAGCCGGCCCCGAACCCTGAACTCTTCCTGTTCTAACTTATTAGAAACGGCGTGGATGGGTGTCAGAAGATGGGAAGGTGTTGTCCGGTCGGTGGTTGGGGCTGCTATGACAAGTAGTCCAGACTCAGAGGACGGTCACGAGACTGATTTTGACGGGAACGACCAGTGTCGCCACCATGGTTCCAGGTTAGGAGGTAAGTGTAGATTCCGCAAGGTGGCGCCACCTGATCGCAGTGGGCGTTGACCAGGCCGGCTGTCGGTAGGTGGCGCCACAGTTCAATCTTTGGAGATTACATTTCCCCCCCCGTCCTGATATGACCTTATATGTTGCTAGGACGTAAAACAACAACAAACAAACCACTTTCTTTTTTTATTGAGGCTGTATTTATACTGTCCATAGCATATAAGCCCGGGTATCCAGGCTTGTTTTCAATGCTGGCCAGTTGTAGTGTTGGTGTTAGCTTACCACACAGTAGCTGCTGATAAGTAATTTGATTGCCTGCATTTCAGAAGCAGATAGACAGTTGGTTGATATGGTTAGTAGCCTATGTTAGTTTAAAAAAAATAATTCTTGGCATATATGTATTTTTTAAAATTTTGTTCTACTCTTATTACTAGACTAGCCTACGCCTATTTACATATCATAGGCTTGTACGTAGCTGTGTGGTGTGTTATCTGGCTATTTTTGACATGGTTACCTTCCATTGGGTGTCCCACTGGTGGGCCGTGAAATATCACATGCCCCTTTGCAGTGCAGCTTAGTGGGGGGTTTCCTAGCCTTATTTTGCACAGATATTCTTTGTAAGTTTTTAGGTCAGGAATTTGTCGTTCCTTTACCGTTTGGGCATTCCACACCTTGGCAGCCATTTCCAGCGTGCTTCAGAGATATTTTAAATGCAAAGTTAATGTAAAAACTCCTGACAACATACGCTTCAGCAGCAACATGTTCTATTGAATTAACTTAGTATGCCCTTCTATGCATCAACAAATACTTAATAACTGCACCAGCATTTAAGTTCGCTACGTTGGATCAAATCAACGTAAGAGTCTTCATTTTGAAAAGTTGATGTTTTCATCGGATTATACAGCTTTCACTTTAAAGTCATTGACCATCGGGAGGTCTGAGGATGGACAAGATTACATAAGAACCGTCCATAATGACTCGCCCTATACAACTGTTGGCAACACGTTTTATAGTGAGCAGGACTAACTCACTTAATGTCACCAACACCTGGCAGCAGCGTCCATAACTTGAGCTTATCGCGACTTTTCTGTGGACATTTGTAGGTAATACCCCAGTCACACCACGGCTTGCGACTGCTTGTGACCACTTTGTGACCACTTTGCGACCAAAAGCAGGCAACGTCCTTGCAACCAAAGCAAATAAGGCGGGAAATGCAATGGTCAGTGATCAGTTGATGACCACACATCAACCAGTCACAAGCACTGAAATTGGTCGGTGACATCCTTGTGACCGTCTTGCTCATAAGGAGGATTTTGGTGTAGCATTTGCAACCTCCAAAATGGTCGTACGAAGGGTTGCCGACCAGTAGCTGACCAGTTTGCCGACCGACCAGCGATTGATCACCGACCACATTGCGATTTCCCCCTTCTGACGATCGTAAAGTGGTGGTCGCAAGCGATTGCAAGCGTAGTGTGGCTGGAGCTTAAGGAGCATAAAACACTCGAATCTCGCAACAATCTCTGCTAATTAGAAACAAAGCATTGCCTGCTACGGCTCGCTAATGAATGCGTTTTTATTGTTTATATCTGTGTAAACTGGTGTGATAGTTTCTGGAAGCAGTACAATAATTCTCACTTGGATAACAGTGATTCATTAGCATACATTTCCAAACGCGATAACTGCACCACTGATACCAAGGCAGTTTGGTTGATTGGTTGTTGGAATTTTACGTCCCGGCAACATCTAAGGTCATATCAAGACGTCCCTGACTTGTGACAGTGTGCACTCATGGCAGCCTTATAGTGCAGTGGAGATCAGGCTGCCAGTGTAGTGAAGAGACGAAGCGACTGGTCTGGTGTCCAAGTAGCAAGTGCTAGTTTATTGTTCTTCACTCTAACACTTCAACTCACGCGCATGCGCGTCACCGCCGCTGGTACCGGCCTGCACTCTGTACCAGCCATATACTACATCTTCCCCCTAATATTTTCTTTTTTTTCTTTTTTTTAAACAAATACATATATATATATCCATCTTGTGTCATCAATTCAACAACTTACATTTAACAACTCAACTGATACACATATTTTAACATCTGTAAGCAATACATATGATATTGGTACATATACATGAACATCCATATATCATTTTAATACGAGTGCCGTGCCCATACGGCTAGTTATCTATACGTCTTATAGGTTTTACCTCTCTACCTGATCTAGTTATATAATTTGGCTTACTTGCTTTTATTTCTCGGGCTGCACTGTTCCTGGGCTGCACTGTTCGCCTGTCCTCTGCTGGTGCGGGAATCACCATCGACCTGTTTCTTATTACAATTTTGTTATCATCATTCTTAATTTCATACGAACGGTTATGATGCATGCCTGTGCCCGTTACATGTCCTACGATCCAATGCCCCCTATGATTAACATATCTCACCCGCTCGCCTGCCTTAAGTGTTCGATGTTGCTTCCCTGCACTTTTGTCATGATATTCTTTTTGAACCAATTGACGTTTATCAATTTGTTTCTTTCGTGACTGTTGAACCTTGGCTTTAAGAAATCTCGGCATCGTTGGGAGCGGACAGCGTAATTGTCTACTCATGATTAACTGAGCTGGGGACGCACCCAGGTCATGCATGACCGTATTTCGATACATTAACAATGCTAAACAGAAATCAGACCCATCCGTTTTTGCTTTCTTTAACATTGATTTCACTGTTTTTACACATCTTTCGGCCTGTCCATTACTTTTGGGATATAACGGGCTGGAATGTATGATCTTGAAGCCATATGTTTTTGCAAACAACTTATATTCATCACTGATGAACTGAGGGCCGTTATCCGATACTACCATGCTAGGTATGCCGTGACGTGCAAATACTTCCTTCATACTTGATATTATCGCTTTACTTGTTGTGGTCTGCAACTGCACTACCTCTGGGTATTTTGAATAATAATCAATGAATACCATATAACTGTCCTGTCCTTCCTGAAACAAATCCACACCTACTTTATAAAATGGAATATCAGGAATCTGGTGTGATATTAATGGTTCTTTGCCTGGACGATCGCGCCCCATTTGACACGTCTGACATCTAGACACTTTATCCTGCACTTGACTATCCATCCCAGGCCAGAATACATAATCTCGAGCTATCTGCTTACACTTTACTAAGCCCAGGTGCGAGATATGTATTTTGTTTAACATTTTACACTGCAGCGACCTGGGAATTACAATTCTGGTACCTTTCAATATAATATCATCATGTACAGTCAACTCATCCCTGAATGTATAATATGGTTTCACCGAGTGCTCAACATTACTCTGATCTTCAGGCCATCCATGTTGTATATATTCGGTTAGCTTTCCCAGGCTGCTGTCTGTTTTTGTTTCAAGTGCAATTTCTGTCAATTCGTCCTCCACGTACTCTAGTGCTGCAATAGACATCACATTATCATACAAGTTTAACGGCATGTTTTTAGTTGTGTGTGCACGTGATAATGTATCGGCAAAAAACATATCTGCACCTTTTACATACTCTAACTTTAAGTCATAATTTTGCAGTCTTAACCTCATTCGCTGCAATCTTGCAGTCAACATGTGTATTGGCTTTAACATGATATTTACGAGCGGTTTGTGGTCTGTCTCAACTATTACCTGCTTACCAAAAATATATTCATGAAACTTATTGCAGCCGAAACAAATTGCCAGCATCTCCCTTTCAATGACTGCATAGTTTCCTTGACATTTAGTTAACGCCTTCGACGCCATGCTAACTGGTAACCCATCCTGCAACAGCGCCGCCCCTAGGCCACTTTGTGAAGCATCCACTTGCATAGTTATGGGCTTATTCACTTCATAGTATTTTAACACGGGCGCTGTCACTAACAACTCTTTTAACTTTGTAAATGCCTCCTTTTGTTCATGGTCCCAATGCCACGCCACATCCTTTGATAACAGTATCCTGAGTGGCTTAGCGATTTCGGACAGGTTTGGGATAAATTTATGTACATACCCCACCATTCCCAAAAATCGTTGCACACTGGGTCTATCTGTGGGGGTGGTCATTTCCGTGATAGCCTGCACCCGGTCTGGATTGGGTTTCAACCCCTCCCCTGTCAACAAATGCCCGACATACTTCACCTGTGACTTACATAAGACCATTTTACTCGAGTTTTAATTTCAGTCCTGCCTGCTGAACCCTTTTCAGCACAGCCTCTAGTCTATCATTATGCTCATCTAATGAAGATGCATATATCAGAATGTCATCCGAGACAACATCCACACCTGGAAGACCTCGTAAAATTTTCTCCATTTCCTGAATGAAGATATCCCCGGCCGTTTTTAATTCCAAAAGGAAGCCGGGTGAACCTGTACCTCCCCCACGGTGTGTTGAACGTGCATAGTAAGGAACTCTGTTTATCTAACAATATCTGCCAATAACCACTCTGCGCGTCCAATACCGTAAAGAATTTGGCACCTGAAGTACTCGCCACTACCTGCTCTACCGTTTTAATTGGATAAGGACCGCGTAATATCGCTTTGTTTAGTTTTGTCGGGTCAAGGCAAATTCTTAACTTATTTGTTTTTTTCACAATTGTAATTGAGTTCACCCATGGCGTAGGCTCATTTTGCTCAACTATCACCCCCATGTCCAACATTCTATCTAATTCATTTCGCACGGCATCATTAATGGTGTGCGGAATGCGTCTGGGCGGGTCAATGACCGCCGGTACATTTTCATCTACATGTATAATTGCATTCACCTTGATACAGCCAAGCCCATGAAATACAGCTTTATATTTATTTACCATTTCGTCTGTCCTCTTGCGGCCTTGCTCCAATGACTTCCCTTCAACTTTCACCGCATGAACCCGGCTGACGAGGTTCAGGCTTACGCACGCGTCTTTTCCCAGGATAGCGCAGCCATTGTCGATAACCTGGAACCGTAGGGGCTGACCTTGAACCTTCAGGACGACTTCACCACGTGGACGAATTCGCTCACCCGAATATGTTATTAAGCGACACGTCGGCTTTCCCATCCGCATGTTCGGCATCTTCATAAATTCAGACTCAGGGATAATGTTAGCTTCTGAGCCTGTATCCAACTTGAAACGCACCTGTTCGTCACCCACTTTTATGGTCTCAAACCAGAGACCCGAATGCTCGTCCATGTCGGCTATGGCGCCCACGAACAAGTCTTCATACTCCTCTTCTATTTCGTCCTCTTTCTCACACTCACTTCCACTGCCGTCACCGTCCATGTCAATTGCATTCACAGGTGCTGCCGCTCTCCTACCGCCTCTGCACACCTTGGCGAAGTGGCCCATTCACCCACATGTGATACACTGCTTCCCAATTGCAGGGCAATTGTCACATGCATGCACGTACCCACACCGGCTACAATTAGACTGTTGTCTTGCTTGGCTGCTTCGCCTACCACCTCTACCAACATTCGCGCTACTCACAGGCACTGGTGCACGGCGAGGTGTTGGGGGGCGTACCCGGTACGCGTCACGCCGGCTAATTTCGCACACCTCTTCGTCTTGCCTACCGCCCCCTGCTAGTTGTTCGTCGTTATGCTCACTTAAACTGCAAATTTCCAAACATTTGTCTAACGTTAAATTCGACGTTCTCAACAACCTGTTCCTTAACTTCCGGTCCCACACACCACAAACTACCCTGTCACATAACATAGAGTCCTCGTTACTGCCATACTCACACAGCTCCACTCTATACTTCAATTCGCGAATGTATTCCTCTATGTCTTCCGTACCTTGATTATAACTATTAAATTTATACCTTACAATTGTCCTGTTCGCCTTACTCTCACAATACGCTCTGAATGCTTCCGTTAATATTCCAATTTTCTCTCTCTCTCCACCGGCAATGTTCATCGTATGAAACAACTTCTGCGCCGGCAACCCGGCGATATGTAGGAATGCACAACATTGCACCTTTTCGGGTTTTGACGCCAACCCCGTTGCACCTGCAAAAAGCTCATATGAGTCATGCCACACTCTCCAATTCAACGCCAAGTTCCCGTCTAGCTTGAGGGGCGCCGGTGGCTTTAAACCTTGCAGGGCCATGGTGTTCCTCTGCGAACATCTGACACCATGTAGTGAAGAGACGAAGCGACTGGTCTGGTGTCCAAGTAGCAAGTGCTAGTTTATTGTTCTTCACTCTAACACTTCAACTCACGCGCATGCGCGTCACCGCCGCTGGTACCGGCCTGCACTCTGTACCAGCCATATACTACAGCCATTACCATATCCTGATACCTCACTCAAGTCACATTATCCTGAAATTGAGCTAACCAGTCCTTGCCCTATCCAATTAATGTTGAGTGCCTGGCTGGGAAGCGACAAGTATCACTCTGATAAATCATTGGTTTGACTCGACCAGGGTTCGAAGCCATAAGTTCCAATCCCACGATCTACCAAAACGGGAGATGGATGCTCAACTCATTCTCATTCAGCCATCCCGTCTGGTGCTCAATGTGCAGCATGCTCTGTGAAAAAGGTCATATAGAGGCTTTCCATCACCAACTTCCCTTCTGATGTCAGGGAAAGAGTTAAGGTTGTGGGCTGCATCTCATTATACATGCTTTATGAAAAGCGCTTATTGCATATTAATACGCAGACCGAGAACATTCCAAATCACTGCTGGTTGTACCAAAAGGAAAACAGAACACCAACACTAGTAACAGCGAAATAAGTCAATAAATACTTTATCGTGACAATTCTTTTTGTGTGTGTGTGGCTTTTTTGTGTGATGGTGTCTTTATGCTGCCTGCCCATAACGGTTAAGTCAAATGACTTGTTTTGGCCGCTAGATAGTCATAGTCTGGTGGTTGCCCCCCTCCATTTTTAAACATTAGTTTCAGTTGTCGTGTAGCTATCTACTGCATGCATTCTTTCGCTGTTTGTAAGAATTCTCCCACATATCCCTATCCTCTGTGAGTCTGCTAGTTTTACAATTTGCTAGTTCTTTGGTAGCATATACAGTAAAACGTCTCTGAATCGACCGACCATGGGGACCGACTATAAATGGACCATTTAGGGAGATGGTCGGGATAGGGAGTTTACAAAAAAATCTTTACAATGGTATTGTATGAACGATTGTTTGGGGGCCTAAATAAAGTGATAAATATAAGGGAGTGGTCGATGTGTTGAGGTGGTCGGTTAGAGAGGTTTTACTGTAGTTATTTGCCCTGGCTGCCTTCACCTTGTTGTGTTAGTGAATTTGGATCTTTTAACAAAAGTTATTAAAAAATATAAAGTGTGACTTTGCGCTTCAATTATTCAATTCCCCACACAATGAGCCGACCTCAGCACGTGACTTAGTTATACTCAGAACACGAGCACCTAATTATTGTTCAAAGTGAACTACAGGCCAGCCTTTGCTGTCGCGCTATTTGGTGGTGCCAATTTTCTTTTTGGACTGTCCTGTCCCCACCCCGCCGTCTCCCAGACCGGCACGCAGCCTCCGCCAGGGGGCGGGTTGACCGCGGCCTGCAGCACGGAAGGGGGGGGCCTGAGTGCTGCTTGAGGGTGACGTGTTAATCCGTGTATCCATAGACTGTTCCCTTGTGGTGTATTCCATTGTTCCGTGTTCGTTTGTGACCTTGTGACGCGCCACACAGACAATGAACATGTTCATTCTCTATGTTCCCGGTTAGTACCATCACATGTGCCGTGCACAAGGCCATGCAGTCCCTGGGTTCAATCTATAGGAACAGCCACTAAGCAAAACACAGGTTCATTGTCTGTGTGACACATCACAAGGTCACAATCAAACACAGAACAAGGGAACAGTCTATGGATACAGGGCCTTAGAGTGTTTCACATGATACACTGTCAATGCATGGTATGTAGCATAAATACATAGTATGTACCCTCAATGCACGCGGTGGCCTAATCGGTAGAGCGCGGGTTTTGCGTGCGGAAGGTCGGGGGTTCGGTTCCCGGTCGAGTCAAACCGATGACATTAAAATTTATACTTTCCACTTCCTAGGCAGGGGCCATATGCAGGAAGCAGTGTTAGCGAGCCAAAGCGCGTTTACACAGGATTTCTGGTTTAGCGCCGAAAAGTCGGTATGCAGGAAGCAGTGTTAAGGTAACACCACGTGTTTAAGGTCTGCGACACTAACCCCGTTTCATAGGATGTTTAAGGGCAGTGTTAGGGTAAGGTTGTGCCCAAATCTATTCAATGCTGTCATATTTAACAGAATTACATACGCAATAAGTGAAATTTGATCAATTTAACCCTAAATTTGAAGCATTATTAAGGCTACCGCCGCATTGGCGGCGATATTAATACTTATATTTTCGAATCAACGAACGTACAGTAAACAAACCGCCGCCGCCAGTATGGAAAGCGACGTCGATGCGGCGATGGCGGCGATTTGTTTAATTTACGTTCGTCGATTCGAAAATATAACTATTAATATCACCGCCAATGCGGCAGTAGCCTTAATAACGCTTTGAATTTAGGGTTAAATTGATAAAATTTCACTTATTGCGTATGTAATTCTGTTAAATATGATCGCATTCAATAGATTTGAGCCTAATATATGGCTACAAATGCAGAGGGATTTCCCAAATCTAATAATAAATTCACGTTTAGCTATAATGAAAGTGTTACGCGCTCCTGCATACGACTTGACCGCATTCCCCGGCTCGGAGATAGCTAAACGGTAACAGGCTGTAACACCAAACCCCGCTAACACTGACTCCTGCATATGGCCCCAGGTGCTCGGCATTATTAGGATAGGGCAAGGCCATGTTAGGCTCAGTGTCAGGATAATGTGACAGTGAGATATTGGGTCATGGTACCGGCGGCCTGATTTCCCAGTAGGGCAGCAGTATAAAGTCGCCATGAGTGAGCACTGTCACAAGTCGGTACCCGTCCTGATATGACCTTAGATGTTGCTAGGACATAAACAACAACAACAACCAACCATCCACTTCCAGGTGGTGAATGCCCATTCAGGAATCACGTTCCCTCCGCATCTGTTGTTAAATTAGAATTCTTTAATGGCGCCCACCACACAGCCACTAATCTGCCCTGGCATATGCAGATGAGGAGAGAAGTATCAACACTGAATGAGCTTCAGTGATTTAGGAAGCGCAATCCACACAATCCACACAAATCCGCACAATCCATACAATCCATATGATCAACACAATCGAAGAAATCCACACAATCCACACAAATCCGCACAATCCATACGATCAACACAATCGAAGAAATCCACACAATCCATGCACTCCACACCATCTACACTAATCCAAGCATTCCACACAATCTACGTAATTCACACAATCCATGCACTCCACACAATCCACACTAATCCGTGCAATCCCCACAATCCGCACTATCCACACTATCCACACAATCCACACTATCCACACAATCCGCAGAATCCACACAATCCACACTATTCACACAATTCCCACAATCCGCAAAATCAGCACAATCCACACAATCCACACTATCCCCACAATCCACACAATCCGCCCAATCGACATTAATCCACACAATCCACACTATTCACACAATCCCCACAATCCGCACAATCAGCGCAATCCACACAATCTGCACTATCCCCACAATCCACACAATCTGCACAATCCACACTATTCACACAATCCACACTATTCACACAATCCCCACAATCCGCACAATCAGCGCAATCCACACTATCCACACAATCCACACTAGCCACACAACCCACACTATCCACACAATCCACCTGCTCTGAATGAGCAGTCATGCGGAAAGGATCAGTGCACTACTTGCATCTAACTGACATTGGGGAATTAGCATCTGGCAAAGCAGGGTTTGTTGCTTGGCAATAAATGTCGGCTGACATTAGCATCATCGAACCAGACAACATTTCAGACAGTAGTAGTAAGAGATGCAACCCGTGATCGTAGAACAGCGAGAGCAAGGCACTTAAAAAAAAAGTTGTTTTCAGTAAATAATTGATGGTTGATTGGTTGGTTCACCACAGTGGGGTACTGGGCTTTGGTTGGTTGGTTGTTGCAGTTTTACGTCCTGGCAACATCTAAGGTCATATCAGGATGAGTACTGATTTGTGACAGTGCGCACTCATGGCGACTTCATAATGCTGCCCCACAGGGAGACCAGACCACCAGTACCATGACCTGCTACCCCACTCAGTCACATTATCCTGACACTGCACTAACCAGTCCTTGCCCTATCCTAATAATGCTGAGCGCCTGGCTAGGAAGTGACAACTATCAATTTTGTAAGTCATTGGTTTTACTCGGCTGGGAATTGAACTTCTAACCTTCCACAGGGGAGGTGTGCCGCCTACAGATCCGGTCACCGCGTCCGGTGTAAATAATTGAATAATCTGACTAATTATCTTCTCAGCGCCAGAGAACTGGCCATGCTACATTTCGGCTTCATATATTATTTACACACAATCTGGATATCAACTTAAAGAACAGAACATTAATGAAGATCAGATGGCAGATGGAACAGTATGATAACTGGGGTATCAAATGGCATTTAGATAGTCCAAACCATGGTTAATGGCAAAGACAATGTACGACAAGATGTGCCACTCAGCACTTTCCTGTGAAATACAGATGCAGTGGCGCCATCCCATGGCAAACAAGGTGCGTGTTAAATGGCAATTAATATGTTATATTTACACAGTGTATATCTCCCACAATGATTGTCGCTATAATTGAATTATAATTATATAATTAAATAATTGACTATAATTGACATAATTTATATAATTGTCGTACATTGTCTTTGATGGCACAGCAGTCAGGGTGAGCTGTGGAACATGTCCCTTTGTTTCACTGGTTCAGCAGTCAAGCCTAGCTAGGGACCTTGGCCAATGGCCTTGTTTGCCAATGGGTGGCAGCACTGCATGATTATTTCAGAAATTCCTATGTGAAAGCGCTGAGTGGCACGTCTTGTCATACATTGTCTTTGTTAATGGTGTCTGTACAGTCATGTAAGAAGGTCGGAAATAGCTATAAAATGGTTGTGTAAATTGGGCTATAACTCTGATACCAGACGCGGTGGCCGAATCGGTAGAGCGTAGGCTAGCCGTGCAGAAGGTCAGGTGTTTGAATCCAAATCGAGTCAAACCGATGACTTATAAAATTGATACTTGTCGTTTCCTAGCCTGGCGCTCAGCATTCATTATTAGGATAGGGCAAGGACTGGTTGCTTAGTGTCAGGATAATATGACTGAGTGGGATATCAGGTCATTGTGCTGGTGGCCTGGTCTCACAGCTTATATAAGCCAGGGTATTCAGGCTTGTTTTCAATGCTGGCCAGCTGTAGTGTTGGTGTTACCTTATCACACAGTAGCTGCTGATAAGGTATTTGATTGCCTGCATTTCAGTAGCAGATAGATAGTTGGTTGGTCTGGTTAGTAGTCTATGTTAATATTTTTGGATTTTCTTGGCATATATGTGTTTTATTTTTTCTACTCTTACTACTAGACTAGCCTACTCCTATTTACATATCATAGGCTTGTACGTAGCTGTGTGGTGTGCTATCTGGCTACTTTTGGCATGGTTACCTTCCATTGGGTGTCCCGCTGGTGGGCCGTGATATATCACATGCCCCTTTGCAGTGCAGCTTAGTGGGGGTTTCCTAGCCTTATTTTGCGCAGATATTTTTTGTATGTTTTAAGGTCAGGAATTTGTCGTTCCTTTACTGTTTGGGCATTCCACACCTTGGCAGCCATTTCCAGCGCGCTTCTCTCATGAGCTTTTATTTGGCTTTGGTCTGCTTTACCAGTGGCACATTATTTGCTCTAGTAGCCCTTTGTGGTTTTGTTAGGAGTTTATTGTTTTGACTATAGCTGTATGCCAACGTTTTCAGATGAATTATTCTCCTATTTTCTAGCAATTTTACTTTGGATCTTTTGTGATTGCATCTAACTGTGAGGACACATTCGGCTACGGTACACAATGAGGGCACCTTGTGCTGATTAGAGGGCAGCTGAGTGCGGAGCAGCTTGTTTGTGTGTCAGGGTTTTATGTCCTATCAACATCTCAGGTCATATCAGGATGGGTACCAACTTGTGACAATGTACACTCATGGCGACTTTACATTTATAGTGCTGCCCCACTGGAAAATCAGGCTGCCAGCGCCATGACCTGATATCCCACAATCACACGATCCTGACACTGAGCCAACCAGTACTTGTCCTATCCTATTAATGCCGAGTGCCAGGCTAGGTAGCGACAAGTATCAATTTTATAAGTCATTGGTTTGACTCACCCGGGAATCAAACTCCTGATGTTCCGCATGGGATGCCGGCGTTCTACCGATTCGGCCACCACGTCCGGTGCCCCTTTAAGGAATCTCGTTGTTGTTTGTTGCTGTCTTAGGTCCTAGCAACATCTAAGGTCATATCAGGACGGGGTTAAGGAATCTTAAGTTCTTGTAGACTTAAGCTGCGAACACACTGGATGCGTTTCTTGTGCGGGCGTCAAGCGTCGCGTGTGCGTCAAAAATCAAAATGTATGTAATAAAGAGAAGCCAAACACACCGGTGCGGGCGGTTCTCGTGCGGGCGTCGCGCGGGCATCAAGAATCGCTTTTGGAGCGATTTTTTTAATGCTTGATGCCTGGTGCCACTTGCCTTTTGACCGAATTTGCATGACTTTGCCTGACTTTGCATGACTTTGCCCGACTTTGTCTGACTTTGCCCGACTTTGCCCGACTCTGCTCGCCTGCGTGTGTAACAGACAGTGTGTTATGTGTGCAACACACAGTGTGTTATGTGTGTGTACCACACAGTGTGATATATGTGTGTACCACACAGTGTGTTATGTGTGTAACACACAGTGTGTCATGTGTGTGTACCACACAGTGTGTTATATGTGTGTACTACACAGTGTGTTACGTGTGTGTAACACACAGCGTGTTATGTGTGTGTAACACACAGTGTGTTATGTGTTTATAACGCACAGTGTGTTATGTGGGTGTACCACACAGTGTGCTATGTGTGTGTATACCACACAGTGTGTTATGTGTGTGTATACCACACAGCGTGTTATGTGTGTAACACACAGTGTGTTTTGTGTGTGTAACACACAGTGTGTTATGTGTGTGTACCACACAGCATGATACGTGTGTATACCACACAGCGTGTTATGTGTGTGTACCACACAGCTTGTTATGTGTGTGTACCACACAGTGTGTTAGGTGTGTGTACCACGCAACGTGTTATGTGTGTGTACCAAACATCGTGTTATGTGTGTGTAACAGACGGTGTGTTATGTGTATACCACACATTGTGTTATGTGTGTAACACACAGTGTGTTATGTGTGTGTACCACACAGTCTATTATATGTGTGTACCACAATTAGATCGTCTGTCTCCCGTTTTGGTAGATCGTGGGGTTGTGGGTTCGAACCCTGGTCGAGTCAAACCGATGACTTATAAATTGATACTTGTTGCTTCCTAGCCAGGCACTCGGCATTATTAGGATAGGGCAAGGACTGGTTTGCTCAGTGTCAGGATAATGTGACTGAGTGGGATATCAGGTCATGGTGCTGGGGGCCTGGTCTTAATTACAGTGGGGCAGCACTATAAAGTCGCCATGAGTGTGCACTGCCACAAGTCGGTATACCCATCCTGATATGACCTGAGATGTTGCTTGGACGTAAAACAACAACAAACAAACAAACAAATGGCATTATTTGCCGCTTGGCAGATGCGTGGCAGACGCATCCAGTGTGTTCGCTATTTGCGCGTGAGAACCGCATGAGGCACGCTTGTACTTGACGCCCGCGCGACGCACGCGTCCTGTCTGTCCGTAGCTTTAATCGGCTTTTCCCCCTCAGTGGCAATCTAATCAATTATCATGGAAGGGTTATCCGGACGCTGCATGAGTTGACTGATTGGTTGATTGATTGGTTAGTTGACTGGGGTTTTACTTCCTACCAGGACTTGTGTAAAGTATATGAGTGGATACGATCCATATGACAGAAACAAGGGAAATTCAGGGAAAATCGGAAATTTCTCACTTATTCCATTACATGTTAAACACTGCTAAGGGTGACATTATTGTAGGGGCAATATTTATCAGCGACACATTAATTATCGGTAAGCATGGGCCAACCAGTCGTTGCCCCATCTCCTTAATGACACATATATCCATATACAGTAAAACCTCTGTAAATCGACCGACCTTGGGACCGACTTTAGTTTAAATGGTCCATTTAGGGAGGTGGTCTGTTTAGAGAATTAGAATATGGTTACAATGGTATTGTGGGGGACCCAAATAAAGCGATCGATATAGGGGAGTGGTCGATATGTGTAGATGGTTGGTTAGAGAGGTTTTACTGTATGTATATATATATATATTATATATATATATATATATATATATATATATATATATATACAGGTTTACAAAAAAAACTAAATGTAGTTTTATTATTGAATAATGTCTTTTGTCAGTCGTGCAGTAAAATGTTTCGTACCTAACATTTTCCTTGAAATTGACCCAAGACTGGTCACATATAAATCCCCACTACAATCTCAGAACTCCATACCATTCATCAAATCATACAATACAAAGAACTAACAATTACTACTTAATTATTGAAACAGTATTGCAAAAGTTTACATCCACTGTTCTGATTTACTTTAACTCTTTTCTCTGTCACCATCATACCTTATCCTTCAGTATATAATAACTAAATCAGTGTAGGTATTTACTAGATACCAGCCTATTAATTGTGATTAAATCCACTGATTTGCATATATACTGTGTATGTATTTGAAAATAGGGATATATATTTTATATATATTTCTTTACAAAAAAGGAAAGAAGGAAAACAAATGTTTAAAGACAATTCTAGAACCATGTAATACATACTCACTGAATGCATGCTACTTTTATTGGACTGGAATTGTACACAGTTACTACTACAGCTGATACTTCATTTATAACATGTCTTTTTTATTATCAAACAGCTGTGCACTGTGACAAGTTGATACTCATCGTGATATGACCTTAGATGTTGCCAGGACGTAAAACTCCAGCAAATAAACAAACGAAACAAGAGAATAAATGTACAGCTGGTTTAGAATGACATTTGCATCGCGAACCAATCTGCAACTAGAAACTGAAGCGAGCAACTGAAGTCTCAGGTTCCACTGTTAAGATAACAAGTCACTCCTTGGTGTTTCCCTGATGGCGCTCTTTCCGTAAACAAGTGTATCGCCATTACTCTGAAAGGAACGTCTGCGTATTTCTTGGCAGAGTTTGTGAAAGGTTGGCCCGGGCGAGTAGAGTGCCTGCTTGTTTCCCATGTTGGTGTTTGTGGATTCAATGCCTGTCGAGTCAGACTAAGGATTTTGTTTGTTTGTTGTTGTTTTACGTCCTAGCAACATCTAAGGTCATATCGGGGCAGGTACCAACTTGTGCCAGTGTGCACTCATGGCTTTATAGTGTTGGCCCACTGGGAAACCAGGCCACCAGCACCATGACCTGATATCCCACTCAATCACATTATCCTGACACTGAACCAACCAGTCATCGCCCTATCCGAATAATGCTGAGCGCCAGGCTAGGAAGCGACAAGTATCAATTTTAAAGTTTTGTTTGTTGTTGTTTTACGTCCTAGCAACATCTAAGGTCATATCAGGACGGCAATTTTTAAGTCATTGGTTTGACTCGACCAGGATTCAAACCCACAAACTCATGGGTTTGGATCTCCCGATCTCCCAAAACAGGAGACAGATGCTCAACTCATTCGGCCACCCCGTCTGGTCGGCCATCGCGTCCGGTCCTATTTATTCTCAGTAGAAACCATGGATGGGTCGGGTACTTTCACTGTTTCAGTGTTAGCCATATGTTTTTAATGTCACAAACACACAGAAGCCATAGTCCAACAGACGCCCACAGCACCCGCAGCTGCAACAATAACACATCGCACACCAGACGCGGTGGCGGAATCGATGGAGGCTTCCCGTCTGGAAGGTCGGGAATTCGAATCCTGTCCGAGTCAAAGCAATAACTTACTAAATTTATACTTGTCACTACCGAGCCTGGCGCTCGGCATTAATAGAATAGGACAAGGACGGGTTAGCTCAGTATCAGGATAATGTGACTGTGTGGGATATCGGGTCATGGTGCCGATGGCATGGTTTCTTCCCCATGGGGCAGCACTATAAAGTCACTAAGAGTGCACACTGCTACAAGTCGGTACCCATCCTGATATGACCATATATTTTGCTAGGACACAAAACAACAACAAAGCTAACAAAATAAAAAACAATAGATCGCAGACGACAGACGGGGATTGTGTGTGTTTATTAAGTTTAAAGTTGCATAGTCCGATCGTTTTGAGTTTCTGTCATTTTCTGAGATAAAGATATGAAGTTGATTGTTATAATCTACCATACTTTAGTTTGAGGTAACTTTTATTTTAATTGGCAAACTTTGGAGATATTTGAATTACAACTGTTGTGGGGGTGATGAAAATGGGAAATACTGTGCCTAGAGCGGGACTCGAACCCACATCTCTCTGCATTCCGGGCCAGTGTGCTAACCATTACACCACCTAGGCTCCCTGATATCAACAGACTCCCCACACCTACCTGTCTATGTGGTTACTTGCCTAAGAGGTCAGTGCAGACCACTACACTCGTCCCCCTGGAATTGTAAGTCTTGTAATGCTTACAATTACATACATACAGGCAATGCACTAACACATACATACACAGGGTAGGTTCAACAACCATACAGCGCAAAGCTTGTACAGGATCCTGGTCACGGCACCAGTGTTGTGGGGGTGATGAAAATGGGAAATACTGTGCCTAGAGCGGGACTCGAACCCACATCTCTCTGCATTCCGGGCCAGTGTGCTAACCATTACACCACCTAGGCTCCCTGATATCAACAGACTCCCCACACCTACCTGTCTATGTGGTTACTTGCCTAAGAGGTCAGTGCAGACCACTACACAACCATACAAAATTAATTTCGGCAAGCATGCCAAAACTCTGACACCATAGGCTTCTGCAGTAATGTGTTCTATTCAATTGCCTCAGCATTCCCTTCTGTGTGGTAATACATGTTTAAAAAGTGCATCAGTACCTGAGTTGGATATGTAGAATCAAATCTAGATAATTGTTTTGGTTTTGAAAATTTGATGTTTTCATCGGACTATGCAGCTTTAAGGACATATTCCACTTCCCCAACCCCTCTCACTGCCCCTCCCCCCGCCTGCCCTCCCCCCGGCCTGCCCTCCCCCCGGCCTGCCCTCCCCCCGGCCTGCCCTCCCCCCGGCCTGCCTCCTTGCTTCCCCCACCCCCACCCCCACCCCACCCACCCTTTATTTCGCTGACCACGACCCACCGGAAGGAAGCCAACTCCCAGCCGCATGGTACTGCCTGCAGCGGTGTCCATACACCGCTGCAAATTTGCAGCGTTTCAGCGCCAACGCAACTGAAAACTCCCCAAAACTAAACATATTCCACGTGACAGTGAAAGCGGGTTGTCACATCATCGTGTACACAGACATCATGTACACGGACATCGTGTACACGAACAGGCGTCAGGCCTGAATGTAAATAAGTGCAAACCTGTCAAGCAAGCCCAGGAGCACAAACTAGTGACAGCAGTGTCAGACGCACCGGGTGATAACAAGTCGAATGGCCGAGGGAAGAAACTACAAAACCCTGCCCAGCCAACTCTCCAACCCATCTCCCCGTCCTACCTGTCTCCTCCTCCCCCAGACCACCTCCCCCTACTTGTCTCCCCCCCCCCCCTCCCCCAGACACCCCCCAACCCGTCTCCTTATCCCCCAAACACCCCAATCCGCCTCCCGCTACTTATCTCCCCCCCCCTCCCCCAGTCACCCCCTCCCCCAGACCACCCCCCCTACTTGTCTCCCCCCCCCCCAGACACCCCCAACCCATCTCCCCGTCCTACCTGTCTCCTCCTCCCCCAGACACCCCCCAACCCGCCTCCCCTACCTGTCTTCTCCTCCCCCAAACACCCAACCTACATCCCCTTACTTGTCTCCCCCCTCCCCCAGACACCCCCAAACCACCCACTACTTATCTCCCCCACCCAGACACCCCAAACCACCCCCCTACCTGCCTCACACCTCCCCCATACACCCAAACCGCCTCCCTTACCTCTCTCACGCCCACCTCCCCCGGACACCCCCAACCCGCCTCCCCCTACTTGTCTCCCCCCCTCCCCCAGACACCCCCCAACCCGCCTCCCCTACCTGTCTCCTCCTCCCCCAGACACCTCCAACCCGCCTCCCCCTACTTATCTCCCCCCTCCCCCAGACACCCCCACCAACCCGCCTCCCCTACCTGTCTCCTCCTCCCCCAGACAACCCCCAACCCGCCTCCCCCTACTTATCTCCCCCCTCCCCCAGATAACCCCCCACCCCGCCTCCCCCTACCTGTCTCCTCCTCCCCCAAACACCCCAACCCGCCTCCCCCTACTTATCTCCCCCCCCTCCCCAGACACCCCCCAACCCGCCTCCCTACCTGTCTCCTCCCACAAACACCCCAACCCGCCTCCCCCTACTTGTCTCCCCCCTCCCCCAGACACCCCCAACCCGCCTCCCCTACCTGTCGCCCTCCTCCCACAAACACCCCAACCCGCCTCCCCCTACTTATCTCCCCCCCTCCCCCAGACACCCCCAACCCGCCTCCCCTACCTGTCTCCTCCTCCCACAACAACACCTCACACCCGCCTCCCCTACTTATCTCCCCCCCTCCCCGACACCCTAACCCCCTCCCCTACCTGTCTCCTCCTCCCCCAGACACCCCAACCCGCCCCTCCCCACCCTACCTATCTCCTCCCCCCTCCCCCAGACACCCCCAACCCGCCTCCCCCTACTTATCTCCCCCCCCTCCCCAGACACCCCCCAACCCCACCTCCCCCTACAAACACCCCAACCCGCCTACCCCTACTTATCTCCCCCCCCCATCCCCCAGACACCCCCCAACCCGCCTCCCCTACCTGTCTCCTCCTCCCCCAGACACCTCCAACCCGCCTCCCCCTACTTATCTCCCCCCTCCTCCCAGACACCCCTCCCCACCCGCATCCCATACCTGTCTCCTCCTCCCCCAAACACCCCAACCCGCCTCCCCCTACTTATCTCCCCCCCCCCTCCCCCAGACACCCCCCAACCCGCATCCCCATACCTGTCTCCTCCTCCCCACAAACACCCCAACCCGCCTACCCCTCCTTATCTCCCCCCCTCCCCCAGACACCCCCCAACCCGCCTCCCCTACCTCTCTCCTCCTCCCCCAAACACCCCACACCCGCCTCCCCCTACTTATCTCCCCCCCCTCCCCAGACACCCCCAACCCGCATCCCATACCTGTCTCCTCCTCCCCCAAACACCCCAACCCGCCTCCCCCTACTTATCTCCCCCCCCCATCCCCCCAGACACCCCCCAACCCACCTCCCCTACATGTCTCCTCCTCCCACAGATACCCCCAACACCTGCCTACACCCTACTTGTCTCCCCCCCTCCCCCAGACACCCCCAACCCACCTCCCTACATTGTCTCCCTCCTCCCCAAGACACCCCCAACCCGCATCCCCCTACTTATCTCCCCCCACTCCTCCAGACACCCCTCCACCCCGCCTCGCCCTACCTGTCTCCTCCTCCCCCAAACACCCCAATCCGCCTCCCCCTACTTATCTCCCCCCCCTCCCCCAGACACCCCCCAACCCGCTCCCCCTACTGTCTCCCCCTCCCCCAGACACCCCAACCCGCCTCCCTCCTCCTCTACTTTCTCCCCCCCCCATCCCCAGGACACCCCCCCAACCCGCCTCCCTACCTGTCTTCTCCTCTCCCAAAACACCCAAACCTACATCCCCTTACTTGTCTCCCCCCTCCCAGACACCCCCAAACCACCCACTACTTATCTCCCCCACCCAGACACCCAAACCACCCCTGCACCTGCCTCACACCTCCCCCATACACCCAAACCGCCTCCCTTACCTCTCTCATGCCCACCTCCCCCGGACACCCCCAACCCACCTCCCCAACCTGTCTCACCCCCACCTCCCACCCCCCACTCTTCCCCAATCCCGCACAACCTCGCTTTCTCCCCTGGCTCTCCCCTGTCCCACCGGAACTCCCTGGCTTCTCCCGGGTTCTCACTGACTCCTCCCCCACGGCTTCTCCCTAGGCCCCCCCCGCCCCCCCCCACCACGCTTGGCTCTCCCTCCCTCTGCCCCCCGCCCAAAACCGGATCACCCCGAACTGCGCATGAGCGATTTAATGCGCGCGCAGAATAACCGAAATACCACACGTCATCTTTCAGATTATATTTACGAAATATAAAGCACAGGCAGGCCTGGGACAAGAGTGCAAAGCGTTGCCATGGAAATGGTGCAGCAGGACTGGGAAGTACTGCCCTCTAGGGGCCGTTGACAGCTGTCGGGGGCGTGGCTTGGTGGCAGTGTGGTAGTGACAGCTACGGAGGGAGAACTGACAGCTGAGGAGTGAATACTGACAGCTGGCGGGGCCTGGCTTGGTGGCAGTGTGGTAGTGACAGCTGTGGAGGGAGCACTGACAGCTGATCAGTGAATACTGACAGCTGTCAGCCGCGTGGCTTGGTGACAGTGTGGTAGTGATACCTGTGGATGGAGTACTGACAGCTGTCCTAATGGACCTACTTTACCCTCAATTGACCGGACGCGGTGGCCGAATCGGTAGAGCGCAGGCTTCCCATGTGGAAGGTCGGGAGTTCGAATTCCAGCTGAGTCAAACTAATGACTTATAAAATGGATACTCGTCACTACTGAGCCTGGCACTCAGAATTAATATGATAAGACAAGGACTGGTTAGCACAGTATCAGGATAATGTGACGATGGGATATTGGGTCATGGTGCTGGCGCATGATCTCCCAGTGGTGCAGCACTATAAAGTCGCCATGAGTGTGCACTGTCACAAGTCAGTACCCATCCGGGTATGACCTTAGATGTTGCTAGGACATAAAACAACAAACAACATCATTCTCAATCCGCCTACCAGATCTCCCGCCCCCTTCCCCCCGACCCCCCCCCACCCAACCCCCAAGCACGCCGTCTGGGATTGCCTCAGTATGAGAGGGCGAGTGACCTTGACCCAGTGAAAGCCTTTGGGTCACGTGTCACTTGTCAGCGGCTTTCATATTGAGGTCAACTGGGCGCCTACAGCTAGGATTCCACATACACGGCATGCAAATGCGAAACAAAATGGAAAACATGTAAATAGAATACAATTTGTATTCTATTTACATGTATTACAAATGATTCCACATGTCTGACTGCGAATGCAATTTGCGTAGATGGCAAACTGGATCGCCCCATGTAGCGATTGGTGCAAGCACATTTACAAAATTGCATGGACTGACCGAAAACGCATGGATAATCGTATTTATCAGAGCATACCTTGTATGCATTTGCATACTGCATACCGCATATGTGGAATCCTAGCTTTCATCTGAATCTCGGTTCTATGTGGAATCCTAGCTTTCATCTGAATCTCGGTTCTATGTGGAATCCTAGCTTTCATCTGAATCTCGGTTATATGTGGAATCCTAGCTTTCGTCTGAATCTTGGTTCTATGTGGAATCCTAGCTTTCGTCTGAATCTCGGTTCTATGTGGAATCCTAGCTTTCGTCTGAATCTCGGTTCTATGTGGAATCCTAGCTTTCATCTGAATCTCGGTTCTATGTGGAATCCTAGCTTTCGTCTGAATCTCGGTTCTATGTGGAATCCTAGCTTTCATCTGAATCTCGGTTCTATGTTTAATCCTAGCTTTCGTCTGAATCTCGGTTCTATGTGGAATCCTAGCTTTCGTCTGAATCTCGGTTCTATGTGGAATCCTAGCTTTCGTCTGAATCTCGGTTCTATGTGGTATCCTAGCTTTCGTCTGAATCTCGGTTCTATGTGGAATCCTAGCTTTCATCTGAATCTCGGTTCTATGTGGAATCCTAGCTTTCGTCTGAATCTCGGTTCTATGTGGAATCCTAGCTTTCGTCTGAATCTGGGATCTCCCCAATCTACGACTGTCATGTAAGGGACCCATCAGACAAGATCTCTCCCCACCATACCATCCAGGCAGGTTATTAGGGCATAATTCCACATTATAAAGCTGCACACTCTGAAGATTTTGAGTTTCTGCCATTTAACAAAAATGAAATGTGGCAAATTAAAGCTGCATAGTCAGATGAAAACATCACATTTTCAAAACCAAAACAGTTAACTAGATTTGAATTTGTACACTGATGAATTTTTAAGCATTTTTTTACCACATAGAAGCCACTAAGTAAAGTTAATAAAACTTGTTACTGCAGAATCCTACGGTTTCAGAGTTTTGGTGTGCTTTCCTAAATTAATTTGCCATGTTTGCACTTCAAATATCTCAAAAGTTAGCCATTTAAAATCAAAGTTACTTCAAACTAAAAGTAAGATAGATTATAACAATAAACCTAATATATTTATCTCAGAAAATGACAAAAACTCAAAACCATCGGACTATGCAACTTGAATATTGGTGTATACACTGAAATGGTTTTTTACATTTTTTATATATTCTTTATTCATGTTCGAGCATAGCACGGAAGCACCAAAGCAAACTGCAATGAATGCTTCCTGAGCGAATAGCATTGAAGTAGGCTAATTATAACATTGGTTGGTTGTTGGAGGTTTACGTCCTGGCAACATCTAAGGTCATATCAGGACGGGTACCAACTTGTGACAGTGTGAACTCAAGGCAATTGTATAGTGCTGCCCCACCCGGAAATAAGGCCACTGGCACCATGACCTGATATCCCACTCAGTCACATTGTCCTGACACTGAGCTAACCAGTCCTTGCCCTATCCTATTAATGCCAAGCGCCAGGCTAGGAAGTAACAAGTATAAATTTTATAAGTCATTGCTTTGACTCGACCGAGAAGCGAACTCCGGATCTCCCGCACGCGAGGCCTGCGCTCTACTGATTCGGTCACCTGTCTAATAATAATAATAGCAGTAGGCTATAATAAACAAGCAATCTTCCCCAGTGGAAAACTGCCATGAAGCCTCTAGTGCATTAATCACAATCTCCCTTTTAATGATAGGAGACTTTGAAAGTGCCGCATAGGTCCTGCAAAAGCTTTGTGACATCAAACATCTCTGAGGGGTGGAAGTGATCGCAAAGGAAAAATAGCAGAAATGAACGGCTTGTTGAGCAATAATATGGTGACAACGGGGACAGTGGAACGCTCTCCTAGGATAGTCTGTAAAAGTAAAGCTTGTTTTATTTAACGACGCCTCTAGAGCACAATGACTTTTATCATCGGCTATTGGACATCAAACATATAAGGTCATTGTGACATATTTCTTTGGAGGAAACCCACTGCTGCCACATAGGCTACTCTTTCCAATATGCAGCAAGTGGTCTTTTTTTTATATGCACTTTTGATCAAATGTAGGCAAGTGTTTTGGTTTCGACAATTTGCTGCTTTCATGTGACTTAGCAGATCTACTGACAGCAATTGGATCTGGTGCGAATAATTGGTTTTCCTGGTAGCAGCTGCAGACACAGTGAACCAGTTGGTTGTCCATTACAGTAACACCAAGAGCACCCCAGCTCTGAAACTCTATTAACTGAAAAGACTCTCGTCAAATGGAACAGACTCAGTGATTAAAGCTGCATAGTCTGATGAAAGCATAATATTTTCAAAACAAAAACAATTATCTAGATTTGATTCTACATAGCTAACTTAGATACTGATGCACTTATTAAGCATTCGTTGCCCCATAGAAGGGCATACTGAGTCAATTTAATAGAACTTGTTACTGCTGAAAGTGTGGTGTCAGAGTTTTGAGGTGCTAAATTAATTTGGCATGTTGTCACTTTAAATTTCTCCAAAGTTAGCCATTTAATCTCAAAATATCTTCAAGCTAAAGCAAAGTAGATTATAATGATCAGTTTAATGTATTTATCTAAGAAACTTGCAGAAATTCAAAACCACCGGACTATGCAACTTTAATTCTATTAGGTCACGAGTCAGTCAACTGTGACACCAGCTGCCCTAGACGAGCCTGTTCCACAATGCTGTGCAATTTAGTAGGTTGTTGGAGTTTTACATCCTGGCTACATCTAAGGTCATATCAGGATGTGTACGGACTTGTGGCAGTGCACACTCATGCCGACTTTATAGGACTGCCCCATAGGGAGACCAGACTGTCAGCTCCATGACCTATTCATCAGTCCATATCCTGACACTGAGCAACGTCTTGCCCGTCCTAATGCTGAGTGCCTGGCTAGGAAGCGACAAGTATAAATTTGTTAAGTCATTGGTTTGACTCGACCAGGTTTCGAACCCATAGGTTCGAATTCCACGAACTACCAAAACGGGAGACGGACGCCCAACTCATTCGGCCATCCGGTCTGGTACAACTGGGCAGATTACAGATGGGGGAAGGAAATGGAATTCCTTCAGTGACGTCATCGGAAATTGTGTTTGCCCAGATCTAGATGGATGGGAGGGCGGCATGCTACAGTCAGGGATAGGAAGCATCTCGTGATTGGACGTTCGCTAAACCATGCTTTATGTATCAGTGCAACACTAAGCCGTTATTGAACGATATGGGGCTTGATTGATTGATTGTGTGTTGTTCTTTTACATCGTAGCCTTTATATCCTAGCAACATCTAAAGTCATATCAGGATAGATACCTACTTGTGACAGTCCGCACTCATGGCGACTTTAGAGAAGCAATGGCCATATGAGTTGAGCGTCCGCCTCCCGTCTGGTACGTCGTGGGATTCGAACCCAAATCAATGTCAAATCAATGATTTAAAAATTGATACCTAGCATGGCGCTGGGCATTAATAGGATAGGACAAAGAGCAGTGGAATAAGGGAGACCAATTGTCCACGATTGAAATTTCCCCTGCATTATCAACTTATGTACCCCCCAAAAATAGTGCTGCCACATTGGGAGACCAGGCCGCAGGCACCATCACCCGATATCCCACAGTAACATTATACTGTCCTTGCCCTATCCTATTCATGCTGAGCGCCAGGCTTAGTTTGACTCGCACAGGATTCAAACTCCTGACCTTCCGCATGGGAAGCCTGCACTCTATCGATTCGGTCACAGCATCCGGTTGGGAGTGTTTACTACTGTTTTAATTATATTATCGCCTAGTAGAAGTCTTTAGTATTTAGGTGAAATAACTAATACTATCTTCGTAGGGTTTATTGAGCAGTAATTGCAACAATTAATTCATGCAATTACTCAGCTAGAACAGCTAGACTGGGACGACATTGATTCGCTGAATAATCAATCACCTTCGTGGCTTTCACTAGGCATGTGAACTGGGCGGATTCGATACCTTGCTGGATCAAACAACATAGTGTAGTAGCCTGCGCTGACCTCTCAGGCAAGGAGCCACATAGCTCTAGGCACAATATTTCCCATCTTCATCAGCCCCCCCCCACGACAATACGTACACGATCGATACTTGAACCTACTCCTTGTTGCTCAGCATTACTAGGATAACGGAGGTTTTTGATCAGCATTACTAGGATAAGAGAGGTGGCAGTGGAATAAGGAACATCAATTGTATGCAAATGAAATTTCTTTTGCTAAATCAATGAACGTAACAAAAAAACCCTATAAAAAAACAAAAATGTTCTTGACACACAAGAGGTCAGACAACACCTTGTGGATGATGTTCCTCATTTCAAACCACAAACTGCATAAGGCAACTCTACTGCTGATAATAGACTATTATGGTTTAACCTATGGCCTTCTAATGTATGTATGTATGTATGTATGTATGTATGTTATGTATGTATGTATGTATGTATGTATGTATGTATGTATGTATGTATGTATGTATGTGTGTATGTTATGTATGTATGTGTGAGCGGGACATAGCTCAGGTGGTAGAGTGTCCACCTGTGAAGGTGTCAGTCATCCTATCGATCCTGCTCAGTGGACCGATTTGCAGTTTGGGCTATTTTCCGTTTCAACCAGTGGTCCACAACTGCTTCATCAAAGGCTGTGGTAAGTGCTGTCCTGACTGTGGGAAAGTGCATACAAAAGACCTCTTGCTGCTTATCGGAAAGAGTAGCCCATGTGGTAGCAGTGGGTTTCCTCCAAAGGAATATGTCAGAATGACCATATGTTTGACGTCCAATAGCTGATGATACGATTACAAAAAATCAAGGTGCTCTAGAAGCGTCGTTAAGCAAAACAAGCTTTACTTTTTTTCCTCATGAATCAAGAAACTGAACCCCAAACTGACCCCTTAAAACTGCATAGAGGGACATAGTGCTTTCAGTGAATGAAATGCACACCAGATCTAATATGACATACCTGGGTCAAAGTTGGGATGCATACCTGCTACCACTTGTATTATTATTAGAAGCAATGATGAAAACTACATAGGACCATCGCCACCAGAGTAACCAGACGACAAATTGAATATCTAAAGACAAAATAACCTGGTTGGGGGATGCTAACTCCTCAAAGTTCCTAAACCACTCACAAATATTTCTAACAAACTGACATTTATATACCGCTTGCCTAACTCCAACTGAACATTAAAGCTTACTACAACTTTACCAATTGAATACAGAAGATAACTTTGGCTTACATTCTAAATACTATGTAAATACTCACATTGATCTGACTAATATTGATCTAGTTATATGACACTACTGTTACCGTATTACTATGGAACTTTTGGGTTACAGAATTTCATTGTGTTGCATGTTGCAAATTGTGTATTCAACAGTTATTGTATACCTTATTCTATATACCTTTTGTGTAAATAACCCTAAATTCAAAAATGGCTGGAAGACCAGTGCCTCGACACTGACAAAAGACATATTTACCCAAACAAAAAAACAAAAACAAAATAGATTTACGACAGTGCATGTTTGGTATAGCCTCTTGTGCCTCACTCTCATCAAGAGGGGATACACATTTAAGGGCATTTCTTTTTTGTTAAATTAAAGGGGGTAAAAAGAAAAAGTTTGACAAAACTGATATCGATGTACCAACTGCACCCGCCCCCCGCCCCCCACTCGCTCCTCAGCCTCTTACAAAGGATTCATGACAGAATTAGTCAGCACTTGCAGCTGCTTTATTTGTGTGTTTGTGGGGGGTGGGGGGGGTCTTTATTTCTATAGCGTGGTGGGGGCTTTATTTCCATAGCATGGTGGGGGTCTTTATTTTGTAGCATGGTGGGGGACTTTATTTTGGTAGCATGGTGGGGGGTGTTATGTATTGTGCTGCGGCTCGGCAGCCAGGACCGCGGGGCAGACCCGAGGTACCAGTGTAGTAGTGGCATGTGAATAAACCATTGAGTAACTAGGCGTCAACGTGTGCAGTCGTTTGTCACTTAATCACATTACATGGTGTCAGATGTCGTCACTTAATCACATTACAGGGGGGTCTTTATTTCCATAGCATGGTGGGGGTCTTTATTTTCATGGCGTGGTGGGCTCTTTATTTTGGTAGTGTGGTGCGGTCTTTATTTTGGTAGCATGGTGGGTGTCTTTATTTTGGTAGCGTGGTGGGGGGTCTTTATTTTCAAAGCGTGGCAGGGGTCTTTATTTTGTTAGCGTGGTGGGGTCTTTATTTTGGAAGTGTGGTTGGGGTCTTTATTTTGGTAGTGTGGTTGGGGGGTCTTTATTTTGGTAGGGTGGTAGGGGTCTTTATTTTGGTAGGGTGGTGGGGGTCTTTATTTCCATAGCGTGGTCGGGGTGTTTATTTTCATAGCATGGTGGGGGTCTTTATTTTGGTAGTGTGGTGCAGTATTTATTTTGGTAGTGTGGTGGGTTTTTTATTTTGGTAGCGTGATGGGGGGTCTCTATTTTGGTAGTGTGGTGGGGGTCTTTATTTTGGTACCATGGTGGGGGTCTTTATTTTGGTAGCATGGTGGGGGTCTTTGTTTTGGTACCATGGTGGGAGTCTTTATTTTGGTAGTGTGGTGCGGTCTTCATTTTGGTAGCGGGATGGGGGTCTTTATTTTGGTAGCATGGTGGGGGGTCTTTATTTTCATAGCATGGCAGGGGTCTTTATTTTGGTAGCGTGGGGGGAGTCATTATTTTGGTAGCGTAGTGGGGGTCTTTATTTCCATAGGATGGTGAGGGTCTTTATTTTGGTAATGTGGTCGGTAGCATTTTGGTAGCATGGTGGGGTTGTCTTTATATTGGTAGCATGGTGGGGTTGTCTTTATTTTGGTAGCATGGTGGGGTTGTCTTTATTTCCATAGGGTGGTGCGGTCTTTATTTTATAGTGTGGTGGGGGTCTTTATTTTGGTAGTGTGGTGGGGTTCTATATTTTGGTAGCGTGGTGGGGGGGTCTTTATTTCCATAGGGCGGTGGCAGTCTTGATTTTGCTAGTGTGGTGGGGAGTCTTTATTTTCATATTGTGGCAGGGGGTATTTATTTTGGTAGCGTGGGGGGAGTCATTATTTTGGTAGCGTAGTGGGGGTCTTTATTTCCATAGGATGGTGAGGGTCTTTATTTTGGTAGTGTGGTCGGGGGTCTTTATTTTGGTAGCATGGTGGGGTTGTCTTTATTTTGGTAGCATGGTGGGGTTGTCTTTATTTTGGTAGCATTGTGGGGTTGTCTTTATTTCCATAGCGTGGTGGGGTCTTTATTTTGTAGTGTGGTGGGAGTCTTTATTTTGGTAGTGTGGTGGGGGTCTATATTTTGGTAGTGTGGTGGGGGTCTATATTTTGGTAGCGTGGTGGGGGGGTCTTTATTTCCATAGGGTGGTGGCGGTCTTGATTTTGCTAGTGTGGTCGGGAGTCTTTATTTTCATATCGTGGCGGGGGTCTTTATTTTGGTAGCGTGGTGGGGATCTTTATTTTGGTAGCATGGTGGGGGTCTTTATTTTGTTAGCATAGTGGGGTTGTCTTTATTTCCATAGCGTGGTGGGGGTCTTTATTTCCATAGTGTGGTGGGCTCTTTATTTTGTTAGTGTGTTGTGGTCTTTATTTTGGTAGTGTGGTGCAGTCTTTATTTTGGTAGTGTGGTGTGGGTCTTTATTTTGTAGTGTGGTGGGGGTCTTTATTTTGGTAGTGTGGTGGGGGTCTTTATTTTGGTAGTGTGGTGGGGGTCTTTATTTTGTAGTGTGGTGGGGGTCTTTATTTTGGTAGTGTGGTGTGGGTCTTTATTTTGTAGTGTGGTGGGGGTCTTTATTTCGGTAGTGTGGTGTGGGTCTTTATTTTGTAGTGTGGTGGGGGTCTTTATTTTGGTAGTGTGGTGGGGGTCTTTATTTTGGTAGCGTGGTGGGGTTCTTTATTTCCAGAGTGTGGTGGGCTCTTTATTTTGTTAGTGTGTTGCAGTCTTTATTTTGGTAGTGGGGTGCGGTCTTTATTTCGGTAGTGTGGTGTGGGTCTTTATTTTGTAGTGTGGTGGGGTCTTTATTTTGGTAGTGTGGTGGGGGTCTTTATTTTGTAGTGTGGTGGGGGTCTTTATTTTGGTAGTGTGGTGGGGGTCATTATTTTCATAGCGTGGCGGGGGTCTTTATTTCCATAGCATGGTGGGGGTTTTCTATTTTGGTAGTGTGGTCGGGGGGTCTTTATTTTGGTAGCATGGTGGGAGTCTTTATTTTGGTAGCATGGTGGGGATCTTTATTTTGGTAGCATGGTGGGGCAGTCTTTATTTTGGTAGCATGGTGGGGGGTCTTTATTTTCGTTGTGGGGTGGAGGTCTTTATTTTGGTAGCGGGGTGGGGGTCTTTATTGTGGTAGAGTGGTCATGTCTTTATTTTGCTAGCGTGGTGGGGGGTCCTTATTTTTATAGGGTGGTGGAGGATCTTTATTTCCATAGCATAGTGGGGGGTCTTTAATTTAATAGTGTGGTGGGGGTCTTTATTTTGGTAGTGCGGTGGTTTTTAACATTTATTCTGGTGGCATGGTGGGGGGGGCCTTACCTTTGTAGTGTAGTGGTGGTCTTTATTTTAATAGCGTGGTGGGGGTCCTTATTTTCATCGTGTGGTGGGGGTGGGTCTTTATTTCCGTAGCATAGTGGGGGTCTTTATTTTTGGGGGGGTCCTTATTTTCGTGGTGGGGGGGTCCTTACTTCACTCTACCCCGTACTGTGGTGGGGGTCTATATTTTCGTGGCGTGGTGGGAGTCTTTATTTTCATAGCGTAGTGGGGGTCTTTATTTTTGTGGGGGGTCCTTATTTTCATGGTGGGGGGTCTATATTTTCGTAGTGTGGTGGGGGTCTTTATTTTCATAGCGTAGTGGGGGTCTTTATTTTCATAGCGTGGTGGGGATCTTTATTTTCGTAGCCTAGTAAGGGTCCTTATTTTCGTAGCGCGGTGGAGGTGCTTTTTTATTGCAGTGAGAGAATAAAGACATAATGCAGGAACTTACCAGCAGCACGAAGGCCACCCTTCATGACACATACCTGAAACTGAAAAGAAGGAGGCCCGGCCAGCCGGGAAAGCTCATTATTGTTCTGCCAGTTTTATAGTTTTATAGTGAGGTAGTGTGACGTGTAAAGATTCTAATAATACTACTAATAGTACTAGACACTACTGTATACGAAAAGAGTAGACTCGAAAATAGTGACACTGTCTACAGTAAAACCTTTCTAACCGACCATCTCCACAGATTGATCGCTTTATTTGGGTCCCAAACGATCGCCCATACAATACCATTGTAATGATTAGAAAAATCCCTAAACCGACCACCTCCCTAAATGGAACGTTTAAAGTCAGTCCCATAGTCAGTCGATTTGGAGAAGTTGTACTGTACATGTTGATTTAGAGAGGTTTTACTGTACAGGTTGATTTAGACAGGTTTTACTGTACCACAAAACCTGTCTAAATCGACCGACCGTGGGACCGACTTTACATGGTCCATTTAGGGAAGTGGTCGATTTAGGGAGTTTTTTAAATAATTACAATGGCATTGTATGGGCGTTCGTTTGGGACCCAAATAAAGCGATTGATATAGAGGAGTGGTCGATCTGTAGAGGTGGTCGGTTAGAGAGATCTTACTGTAGTTAGTTATAGCGAGACACATATGATAGTTGTTATTGTTTTACACCCTAGCAACATCTAAGGTGGCATTCAAGTGTTTGTAAACGAGATTCCCTACCTACCATGGGTGGAGGGCTACGGTTAGAGATTAACCAAATTAGCTGCTTATAAGTTATATAAACATATGTTATGTAACTGTGTCTGTACAGATTTTGTCATTTGATAGGATAGAAAACATCGGTAGCAGCCACTGTCATTAGTATGTATAATTAATCAATATTGTTATAATATATATATATATAAATTTAATAATATTAGCGATAGATATGCTTGAATTGTTTTCCCAAACAGATGCGTTTCATAGCAGTTAATTCCACTTAGTTAACTGGATTAAAAATCGGTGATACTGCTTTTCCCCCTCCCTTCCTCTCTTGCCCTCTCTCTCTCTTGCCCTCTCTCTCTCTCTCTCTCTCTCTCTCTCTCCAAGGTGTTTGTTGTTTGAAGTGTAATCCATATAGATTCATCAGGGATGAAAGTGATCTCCGGGAAAAAATGTGGAAATGCAGATATTCTCCCATAGATTTAGCATTGTCATGGAATCGCGGAAAATTCCCGGAAGTCGGGTTTTATGCATATTGGTATACGCTGATAGTGCTGTGCCATTTGAAGCACGTATTAGTAGTATATGCTATATGCTGATAGTGCTGCGGCGTCTGCACCACATATTAGTATACACTGATGGTGCTGCAGCATTGAACAGCATATTAGTTTACACATATTAAGCTGCCGCGTTTGCACAACGTATTAGTAGAGGCCTACAGGAAAAATCCCGGAAGTCCGCGAAATCGTGGTGATCTTTCATCCCTGAATAATATTAGCGATAGTTATACTTCAATAATCTTCTCAAAGAGAGGCGTTCCATCAGAGCTATCCATTAATCATACTTAGTTAATTTACTCAATTAAAATCCCTGATACTGCTTCTCTCTCTCTCTCTCTTCAAGCTGCTTGCTGTTTGGAATGGAAAGGGTTAACGTTGACGATACATCGGACTGAACTGGACAGGATGATCTGCAATAAATCACCTGTTGTTAGGACTTGCAGTCAATAATGGGGGGATTAGGTTACGGTGGTGTAGTAGTCTGCACTGACCGCTCAGGCAAGGAGCCACATAGACAGGTGGGCGTAGATAGAGTGATTGCATCAGGGAGCCTAGGTGATTTAATGGTTAGCAAGCTATCCCAGAATGCAAGAAGTGTGGGTTCGAATCCTGCTCTTGGTGCAATATTTCCTATTGTCATCACCCCCCCCACACACACACACACATAAACACTGGTAGCCGTGAGCAGGATCCTGTGCCAGCTATGCTTTGTATGATTGTTGAGCCTACTCTGTGTAGGTATATGTAAATGCGTCTCCTGTATGTATGTCATTGTAAGCATTAAATGGGGTAATAGTCTGCACTGACTCTAAGGCATGGAGCCACATAGACAATTGGGCGTGGATAGGGTGATGACATCAGCGAGCCTAGGTGATGTAATGGTTAGCACACTAGCCCAGAAGGCTTGATTGATTGATTGATTGGTGGTTGCTTTACGCCGAGTCGGCAGCATAGGCCATATTCGCGGGAAATGTTTGTTTTTTGTTCAAACCATCGCTTTTACATGTAAAAGCAGACAATCAATTATGTGCCAATAGACACTCATTAAATTAGAAAGCTCACAATCATATATTTGTGGTCAAGGGAAACAAATTCCCATAGAAAAAGGAAAGTTTTATTAATAATTGATAGAATCCATTTAGTAAACTATATAAGGTGGTACAGTCCAGCTGCCCTCAAAAAGGCTCAAATGTTTTCCTATTTTACCTTAGTAAAAAGGTCATGCATACTGTCTGCAGTGTAGAACTGTTGGCGCAGGGCCAAAATATCAACGCAACTTAGTCAAATGTGTTTGAGTGTCAGTGGGGACTGACACCAAATACTTTCAGGGGGAGGTTCCCCCTTGAGCAGAAAAGCATGTGTAAGCCACAAGTGGCCAATATGGCAGCGGCTAAGGACCACTTGGTCCCGCCGACCTCCCGCATGAGTCTGTGGTGGCTTTCCCACAGATGGTTCAATTTCTTTAAGTTTATTAATGTTTTCATCCCACTCATGTTGCCATTTGGATTATATGTGGGTGCCTATTAGTGGTTTCAGATAAGAGTGAGGGATCAGGCACGGTTCAAGATGTCTGATCCCTCACTCTGATCTGAAACCACTAATAGCCACACACATAAAATCCACCACAGAAGGCAATAGGTGTGGGTCCAAATACTGCTTAAGGGGCAATATTTCCCATTTTCATCACTCCATCCCACACTGGTTGCCGTGACATGATGCTATTTTTCAATGTTTTTTCAAATGTTTTCTCATAAGACATAATCTTGTTTGGTTAACTGTAATAAATAAAATCTTGTTTGGATGAGTGCTTAAAATCTATGTTGTGCAAGTGATATTAACGTATTGCTCAATTTATATGTGATCAAAATCAAAAAGTGAAACAGCTTCTTTTTGTTTTCCTTTTGTTTTGTTTTCAATTCTGATATATGCACAACTTGAAAACCTTCATATGAACATGAATTCTGCGATTATTAGGAATGATTTGGAAGGTTTTCACTTTTGGTTCCCAGGTCACACTGTAATGCCCAGTTTTAGAGAATGACCCATATTTATTTATTAATATATATATATGTATATATATATGATGTACAAAACTTATGTGCGTATAAAGGGGCGTAAGGGAATATTCCTTATTGTCACCCTGATGTTGTGTACTACTTTATGGGTGACCCCCTCTTCACGATGGGATAGGTGGCACCCCCCCTCCCCCCCACCGCTACCAGTGCCGCGAATACTGTCACTCGCACACTGGAATTATTTACTTTATATATATATAATATGTATGGAAATAGTGCTATGGAATGTGGGCTTAATGCTGTTGCTATGGAAACGGACATCGGTCTATGTTTGTAGTGCAGCCAGCACACTGAGACAGTGTAACCTCGAGTTTTGCTCAGCAAGGCTTATCATGAAGATTCATATATATTTACATATATATTGGTTGTTGGATATATAGATATATAGAATTTCCCGACGCGAGTGATGTATTCAGGGTAGGCAGGTACCGGGCGCAGCCGGGGGTAGCGCCACCAGTCGCGAGATGGAGGAGGCAGTACAGTATGTATTGTAATAATAACAATAATTAGGACATAATAATAATAAGGAGGGGTTAATTCCCTTCCACGCCTTTATACTCGCATAATGCGTTATACATCACATATATATATATATAAATGCTGACTACAGTACAAATGAGGAAGACAAGACAAAGTAGTGGGTTGAGATAATATATTCTCTGGCATAGGGAATATGATGCCCTAGCCTTTAAAAAAAATTCTCAGGCGCAAGTGACAGTGTAGCATCCAGTATAGAAGCGTGCCGGCAGTGGAGCCACTGGTCACGTGGTTGGAAGGGGGGGGGCATACATCAAGTAAGCCACCTCATCAGTAATAAGGTAGGAAATAAACATATAATCCCTTTCATGCCTTTATACTCACATACTGCTTATACATCACATACATGGGTTATTCTCCAAAACTGGGCACCGCATATTTGGTTTCCACGTTATGATGCTGATAATTAAGTCTTTGTTTTATTGATAGCAAGTCAAATAATTATTGTAGCCTCTGTCTATTAGGCATGGTAGCAGGTCTACATGTATTGAATTTATCCCACATAAGATATCAAAATTATAATTGTATGATTTTACACGAGAGTGAAAATGTGAAAATTTACACATTGACACTATACATGTAGCCAAACTTTTTTTCAACTTATTTGTCAACTTTTGTCTTGTAAGTCATAACATTGTCTGCTTAACAGTAATCAATAAAATCTTGTTTGACTATGTTGTATATTTTAAAATAAGGTTCTGGATGTGTCTTTGATTTTCATGTTACATGAGTGATATTAATGTATTGCTCAATTTGTATAAGATCTAATTTAAAAAGTGAAACTCATTTTGTTCAACTCTGACATATGCACAACATTCAAACCTTCATAGGACATTGGATCAGGCTATTTTTTGGAAGGATTGTTGCTATTATTTGGAAGGTTTTCACTTTTGGTTTCCATGTCACACTTTGGTGCCCAGTTTTAGAGAATAACCCATATATATATTATATATCTGCTATCTAGACTCCAATGGAGTAGCTGAATGAGTTCGGCACTCTCCTCCCATGTGGTTGCTTGTTTGAGTTTTACATCTTGCCAACATCTAAGGTCATATCAGGACGGGTGGTCTACCATGCACAATGCTTCAAATGCTCAGCATTGATCATATGGTCCAACCTTATTCGTCATACCTACTTGGCGAGGATGGCCTGGTTGTCATGCAGTCAGCTGTCTATGCAAGGGGACAAGGGTTCGATCCACAAGTGAGTCACACCAAAGGCTTACACAAAATTGATACTTGTCTCAGAAAATTGCAGAAACTCAAATCCATCGGACTATGCAACTTTAATCAACACGATTTAATCAATTTTGCATTTGAAAAGTCTTTGAACAATATATTTAACAAATTAGATTGGGAATTCATGTAGGTTGTGTTCATAACCCAGTCATCTGAGACTCTCTTTTTCTGTAAGGTTGCTTAGCGGTGCTGTATATATGCACGAGGGATGAGGGAGTAACTATGGTTGTTGTTGTTTTATGGCCTAGCAACATCTAAGATCATATCAGGACCGGCACCAACTTGTGACAGTGCGCACTCACAGCAACTTTATCATGCTGCCCCACTGGGAGACCAGGCCACGGGCACCATGACCTGATATCCCACTCAAGCACATTATCCTGATACTGTGCAAACCAGTCCTTATCTTATCCTAATAATGCCAAGCACCGGCCTAGGAAGCGACAAGGATCAATCTTATAAGTCATTGATTCGACCAGGCTGGGATCCGAACTCCCGACCTTCCGCACAGGAAGCCAGCGCTATGCCGACTCGGCTACTCCGGCCTGCTGTAAACACACAGTAAACCACGGGTTGCAAAGTAAGTGAGCTGATTCGGCGCGCAGTGGCTCAGGTGATAGTGTCGGTTTCGCTCACCAGGCGGCCATTACTGGGCCCTTCCTGTAGCTGATCAATACGACCAATTGCCTAGTTGTGGAACGCGAAAGGCTGAACCCACGGGAGAAGTCAATGCGGCAAGATTATTGGGTGGTTGGTTGTTGGAGTTTTACGTCCTGGCAACATCTACGGTCATATCAGGACGGGTACCGATTTGTGACAGTGTGCACTCAAGGCGACTTCATAGTGCAGCACCACTGGGAAACCTGGCCACCAGTACCATGACCCTGACTCGACGGCTGGCAGCTGTGGTTGTGTAGGTAGGCTAAATATGATATCACTACAGGCAAGAGAAAGGTAGAGTAGAAAGTGCACAGAAGAGAGCATACACCCTCAGGTTTATTACTATATAGTCTCATGAATCCAAGATGGATGTCACACCTGATCAGCTCCTCCAATCAGTACTAGGCATTCTGCAACCAACCAATGAATATCCAACCTGCCTGCATCCAAGCCTTGGTTGTTTATGGCTACAGTGCCCTGTTGTGTATGGGTGTGCAGTGATCCGTAAATAACACTTGGGGGGAGGGGGTATGTGAGCAGAGCTCCCAAGGCTCTGTCACACTAACAGTAGTGCCCCTCTCACACTATCTATAACTACATAATGTTTATATCAACTCAGCAAAGGATCACCAGCACCACATAATACCTTAATGCCTCTGGCTTTATATACCATTTACCTTTTTATATACAATTGTAATTACCATAGACTAGTTCGCACCATCCTCCAATGTCTAAATATCGGGACATTTTACACCGGTATCCCACACAGTCACATCATCCTGATACTGAGCTAACCAGTCCTTGCCCTATCCTATTAATGCCGAGCTAGGAAGCGACAACTATCAATTTCTAAGTCATTGGCTTAACTCGACCAGGGTTCGAACTCAAGCTCGTGGGTTCGAATTGGAGACTCATTCGGCCATCTCGTCTGGTGTCTTAGGTTAGAACCCTTCATCCGATAGATGTAGTCCACTAAACTATCGGCGATGGCCGCATTTTACTACAAGCTGGAAGTGTCCAAAATATAAGAAATATAAAAAATAGCCTCAAACCGAAATGGTAAATGATATAACGCAGTTGAATCCTCTGCATCCCATCCCATTGCTTCATCTGAGGCTGCTATTATGTGGCGGGAGGCTGGCCTGGAGCCCTGCTAAGTGTGTGGCTTCCCTGACGGGTGGCCATCCGCTCACGTGCAACTCAGTATGTGCATGAACTGCTCCTGACCCGGTAATGATTACTTTCACACAACGACAGCCAAATTTTACTACAAACCGGGAGTCTCAACAACAAAAAATAGCCTCAAACCAAAATGGCAGATGATATAACGCTGGTGAATCCTCTGATATTATGTGGCGGGAGGTTATCCGCAGCCCGGCTAAGTGTGTGGCTTCCCTGACGGTCGGCCATCCGCTCACGTGCAAATCAGTATGTGTATGAGCTGTTCTCGACATAAGCATAATTACTTTTCACTCCCACCAGCCCAGAGCTTGTGTGAGCTACTCGTATTACTTGGGCACCTAATCATGACATATCTGACATAGGCCTTCACGGCTTAAAGATGCATAGTCCGATGGTTTTGAGTTTCTGTCATTTTCTGAAATAATAATATTAGGTTGATCGCTATATTCTACCTTACTTTAGCTTGAAGTAATTGATATTTTAAATAGCTAGGTTTTGAGATATTTGAAGTGTAAACATGGAAAATAAATTTTGGCAAGCACGCCAAAACTCTGACACCATATACTTCTTCAGTAACAGGTTCTATTAGAATGACTTGGTATATATACCAGTATCTAAGTTAGATATGTAGAATCAAATCTAGATAATTGTTTTTGTTTTGAAAATTTGACGTTTTCATCGGACTATGCAGCTTTAATATCGCTAACTAGTATAGCTGACTAATTCCAGGCAGTGTCGTCCCCACCGCAGGGTTGCCAACATTGGAAAATGAAAAACCAGAAGATCTTAAGTGATTTCATATGGGGGGGGGGGTCCCAGTTGAGATGCTCTGTGGTGTATTTTGGACACAATAATCTGTAAGATTGATATAATATTACTAAATGAAAAACTGGAAGATTGTCGAAAGGTGATGATGAGGGAAATAAAATATCATACACCTTAAGGCAAACCCTAAGGGTTGGCAAAACCCTAAGGGTTGGCAACCCTGCCACCAGATGCACCATGTTGTGACAATGTTTTTGTTTTTTTTCAAATCAAACTTGCATATCTTACTAGTTCACAGATAGTTTTGTAGAACTTCACTCTACATCACCATGCTGCCTGCTGCCACCACATTTTGTGCTACATGTTAACTAGTGTAAGCCGTTGTTTTCTAGGGTTTTACATCATAGCAACATATAAGGTCATATCAGGCTGGGCACCGATATTGTGACATTGCGCACTCATGGCGAAATGGTACGTTCATTAGCAATCATCTGTGTAAATAGTCGTCAGTTTTAACGGGTGGAAGGCCAGTAGTGCCCCTCGAGAGTCATGGTGCTGGCAGCTTGGTCTCCCAGTGGGGCAAAACTATAAAGTCGCCATGAGTGTGCACTGTCACAAGTTGGTACCCGTCGTGATATGACCATATATGTTGCCAGGGCGCAGAAACTCCAACAACCAACCTATGTATATATATATATAGATATATATATATATATATATATCTATATATCTATATATATATATATGGATAGTGATAAACCCGCTATCGCAAGTAATAAGCACTGTAGTGTCATGCCCTTCCCCCATCATTCCCCAGGGTGGGGGTACGGGTAGGGGTATCAAGCATCCTTCCCTCATCCCCCCCCCCCCTGCATGGGGTGTTACACTTCACTCGCTCGCTCGCATAAACCAACTACCTATTACGTACACCCCTATAATATGTAAATAGGGTAGGCTAGTCTAGAATTAAGTGTAGGAAAAAATAAAAAGAGGAAGACTCTTACCAAGAAAATTGAAAAAAAACTAATATAGGTCACTAACCACAAACCATAATCTTAAGAAACACAGACCGATTACTGCCCAGCATTGAAAACAAGCTCGATCATCCAAGCTTATATGCTATGGACAGCATAAACATCCCATACAAAAACCCACAAAAAAAACAACAGCTCGCTCTGCAGGTTTATATGTAGTATAGTTATACAAATCTTACCTGGGTACAGATGATGGATAACTGGTGTTTTCCGTGAGATACTAGCCTTGGATAGTCGTGGGTCAGGGAGAAGGAAGCACATCCGGGTCCAGCAATCTTTTACATACTTTTTAGGATAAATAATGATTTAACTATATATGGATACTTATTGTGTTTTCGATTTGGTTCCAGCGAAACATGATAGTCATGGTAGGGTAGGGTGGGTGGGCCCTGACCCACAACTATCCGAGGCTAGTACCTCTGGAAAACACCAGTTACCCATCATCTGTACCCAGGTAAGATTCGTATAACTACACTATTTTACCTTGGTACTATGCCTCTGGCTACTTGTAGCCCACAGAGAATTTGACGAAATCTCATGTTTTATTCTTTTATGTTGTAACCATACTATGGACTAAATGGTCATGGAAGTGTTAGCTTTTCCTGTCAACCAAAGTGTTTTGGCTGCCTGGAATATGTGCTACTGTTACCCATATTTTGTGTTTCTCTGCCCAATCGCAAATGAGTTTAGCCAGGTTGTTACAGGGTTTGGAGAGAGTCCCCCCCATATTACAAATGTAAGCCATAGCTGTTGTGTTATCTATTAGAACTCTTACATCATTTATAGGGATGTGATGAGACTGCGGAGTCCTAGGTAAATGGCTCTAAGCTCTAGTACATTAATGTGGGCAGAGATTTCATCTTCCATCCAATGGCCACCTGTTGTCTGTTGGTCTCTATGGGCCCCCAGCCTTCTAAGGAAGCATCTGTTGTGACCTTATTGTTAGGCTCTCCCATCCTAATTGGGTTGGCTGAGTTGTTTATGCATGGAAGCCACCAAATTATATCTGGCGAAATTGTTTTGATCTTTCTCTAAGGATTTGATATGGGCCTGGCCATATAAGATAGCTGGTGCGTAGGATATAATTATTCCTATCAAGACTGTGACTTATCGTATTTTTGGTTTGTTCAATTGTACTAATTGGTTTGCTGTAGCTATGAATTAATCTACTTTTTGTTCTGTTAATGAAATAGTCATTTTTGTGGTGTCAATGAAGAACCCCAGACATTTTAGTTTGTTTGTTGGTGTTAGTACTGATTTAGTTTCATGTATATAGAAACCTAAATTTGTAAATGTTTTACATAATTTGTCTACTGCTGCTTGGCATTGTTGTTGTGTTTGTGCGACAATAAATGAATCGTAAATGTATGGGAACATGATATGTCCTTTCCTAGCCATTAGCGAAAGAATTGGTTTGAGTAACCTTGCCCTTATCCAGCAGCTTGCCCTTAATAGGCTTTGGTGCTAGGAATAGAGTGTATTCCTTTCCATCATTGTCCATAATCTTTTTGGACCGTGCCACCCCTTTTCCACCGTCTGTGCAGACCGCTTTAAAGACGTTTTCAAACCATCTGTCAGGGAGGAAGTTGCTGGTTGCTGTTAGTAACGCAATTCCTCCGTTCATATCGTCATCCTGTTAGCGATGGACGCAATGGCTGTAAGAGCCGAGAGTACGCCTTTGTGTACCGTGTAGAGAGCCGTCTCAAACTTTTTCCTCTCTTCACTGACTTTAACCTCAGGATCCATCTCTTTGATGCCGGATTCCGGAATTCCTTTAATTCCTGCGAATTTCTCTGCCATCTTGATTATGACCTCCGCTGGTTTGAAGGTGAAAGTGGCCTTGAATGGTCTTCCTCATGAGCATTGGTATTTGTATTTTCTTGCATCTAAGCACTTTACACTTTTTCGTTTCCTTCCCACGCGATTTAGCGAATTTTGCCGGAATGCTTGGTGTCAGAGTCTGAACTCGTCATCGATGAGTCTGACGACGAGTTTGAAGAGGAGGATTTGTGTTTCCTCCTCTTCTTAGACTTTTTCTTAGTCTTCTTCATGAGGGCTTCTTTTTATAGGCTCTTGTGTACTCGTCTCCTTCTGAGGAATTGTCTTTCTTTTTTTGTTTGCGCTTCTGTGCGGACAGAAACACCTCCTCCTCTGGGTCGTCGTCTGTTGAGGCCTGATCTTCCGAATAGTCCTCCCATTCCGTCTCATCAGAATCTTGCAGAACCTTAGTTCGCCTTTTCTTTGACATAACCCCTCTAGATGCTAACATTTCTTCCATCTTCTGTTGCACTAGCCTGGCAACCTACTCGTCTAGGTCCCTATCTGCGAGGCCAGGACCAGTATCGTACTCCCCTGCCTCCTCAGAATCCCTTTGTTTTGGCGAGGGCAACCTTTGTACCTGCACAGGCGGTGTGGCGTCTTCATCTGCACTGAGTGCATGAGTAACCAGACGGGATGGCCGAATGAGTTAGGGCGTCCGTCTCCCATGTTGGTAGATCATGGGGTTGTGGGTTCAAACCCTGGTCGAGTCAAACCAATGACGTAAAAATTGATACTTGTCACTTCCTAGCCTGCCGCTCTGCATTATTAGGATAGGACAAGGACTGGTTGGCTCAGTGGCAGGATAATGTGACTGAGTGGGATATCAGGTCATGGTGCTGGCAGCCTGGTCTTCCAGTGGGGCAGCACTATAAAGTCACCATGAGTGCGCACTGTCACAAGTCGGTACCCGTCCTGATATTACCTTAGATGTTCCTAGGATGTAAAACAACAAACAAACAAAAAACAAACAGAAGAGTGCGTGAGTTGGCTCTGCTTTAATCCGCTTCATAGTCATGGCTCCGAGGTACGCCTTAACGAGAATCACAAATATTGAATCTTATTGAGACCCAGGGAATGAATCCCTAATGATGTAACTGGCTCCTGACAAACATCTCTCCATTCGGCAACGGGCGGCTTACTTAATAACTGAACAATGGAAACATTGTTCTTTCGATCATGCCAATTACGATCGAAACTAAGCTGTAAAACAGTAATATCTTATCGAAAAGTTTCAAGAAACTTTGTATGCGAATGCTAACATGAACCAAACCAACGTATTGAGTTTGAAAGATACTAACCTGTTTGGTTTTGTAGTAAATGTAGAAAAACTGCTAGAGCTGCTCACAACACATCCTCCTGCTGTGAGCTGATTATGCTAATTGCTGGACCCAGATGTGCTTCCTTCTCCCTGGGCTACGAGTAGCCAGAACCGTAGTACCGAGGTAATATATATATATATATATACATATATAGTTTGCGTAGAGAACAAGAAATGGAAGCGACTGATACAATTGCGGGACAGCAGGTGAGAGTGTGTGATTGGAAGAGGAGAAGGAGGGGGGCACTCTTCAGTTGGAATGCTCTGGTGATCTGCTCCTTGTGTGTAGCGAGTCCCCCCCCCCCCCCCCCCCCCCCCCCCCCCCCCCCTCCGCCCTCTACCTGGCACCCCTCACACACAAATTTCTCCTTCTACTGTCAGTTCTTATCATGCCTCCATATCTCTTTGGTATGGCTACAGCTTCTGGGGCTGGACAGCTCCGCTTCCCGCCCAGGCCCGGGGCATCACGTGACGTGGACGCAGTGGCGGTGTGGGTGGGTGTGGGTGGGTGGGTGTAGGACGGGGGGGGGGGTGAGGGTGTCCTTGTAATTTGGTGTGTATGATGGCCTGGAATGATCAGATGGTGTATAGTGGATAGAGTGTGGGAGATGTAAGGTGGAGGTTGGTTGGTTGTTGGAGTTTTACGTCCTAGCAACATCTAAGGTCATATCAGGACAGTTACTGACTTGTGTCAGTGCAACATCTATGGTCATGTCAGGACGGGTACCGCCTTGTGACTGACAGTGTGCGCTCATGGTGACTACATAGTGATGCCCCACTGGAAGACCAGGCTACCAGCACCTTGACCGGATACCCCACTCAGTAACATTATCCTGACACCGAGCGAACAAGTATCAATTTTGTAATTCATTCGTTTGACTCACATGGGAATCCTGTGCTCTGCTGATCCGGCCACCCACCCCGCCTGCTCGTGTATGACGTGTGTTTGTGCGTATGGCGTGTGTGTGGGAGGGGTGAGGGGGTGAGGGGGTGAGGGGGTGAGGGAGTGAGGGGGTAATGGGGATAGGGGGAGGGGGAGATGGAGGGGAGGGGGAGTTGCTCGAGAGTGAGATACTATAGTGAAGGTGTGGTGTTCTCTGTGGCGGAGTGGTTAGAGTGTCTGACTTTTTTCTAGGTCGGACTCCTAATCTGAAGGTCAGTGGTTCGCGATTCCCTGTGCCCCCACCTCTGCCAATTTGGATTTTCACCGCTGTGTATAACTTAAAGCGTCAAAGGCCAGTTGCTCTCATACCATGTCTATGTGGGGTGGGAGGTTAAAAATCCCTTGGGTCGGTAAAAGTGTAGGCTTGGGCTTTCTATCGACAAACTGTCTAATGGTGAAAACAAGCCTATTCATGCTTATCCATGATAGGCAGTATAAATCTTCAACAACAAAGGTTGGGGGAGGGGGGAAGGGGTGCTGAGGTACAGTGTGATGGCATTGTGTGTGCTGGAACTCAATGATGTAGAAGTGATGCAGTGCTACTCGGTATCTAACACTGTAACAGTGGCGATGATGCAGTGTGAGGATGCTGGTAATGTCTTGTCGCTTAGACTAGAGACTGTGTACGGGGAGTGAGTGAGTATGATGTAGCTGGGATTCATACAGAACCCATGGGCTTACACGTTACACCCCCCCCCCCCCCCACACTCCCCCCTCCCCCACACTCAGCTCTACCACCCATATCAACCGGGCGCGGTGGCCGAATCGAAAGAGCGCATGCCTCGCGTGCTGGAGATCGGGATTTCGTTTGGTTCCCAGTCGAGTCAAACCAATGACTTATAAAATTGATACTTGTTGCTTCCTATCATGGCACTCGGCATTAATAGGATAACACAAGGACTGGTAGGCTCAGTGTCAGGATAATGCCACTGAGTGGGATATCCGGTCATGGTGCCAGTGGCCTGATTTCCCAATGGGGCAGCAATATAAAGTCGCCATGAGTGTGCAGTCACCAGTCGGTACCCATCCTGATATGACCTTAGATTTTACCAGGACGTAAGATTCCAACAACCAACCAACCAGCCACATTGGCCTCCAGCTGGCTTCCTCCAGGCAGACAAGGCGCGGCTCCTCGGAGCAGACGACATTTCCACCAAAATGGCAGAAAATCAGTGACACCCGGAAATACATGAACGTTGCATAGTCCGATGGTTTTGAGTTTCTGGTATTTTTTCTGAGGTAAATATATATAGGCTGATGGTTATAATCTACCTGCATTTAGTTTGAATTAACTAACTTTAGAAGATATTTGAAGTCTAAGCATGACACAGTAATTTTGGCGGGCTTCTCACAATTCTGACCCCCCCTCCCCCGCCGTAGGCTTCGCTAGTATCAGGTTCTATTACATTGACTTAGTATCCCATTCTAATTAGAAACAAATAATTAATGAGTGCACCAGTATCCAAGTTGGATATGTAGATTCAAATCTAGATAAGTTTGTTTTTTTTCTCTTGAAGATTTATACTGCCTATCATGGATAAGTCTGACTAGACTTGTTTTCACCATTAGACAGTTTGGTGATAGAAAGCCTGAGCCTACACTTTTACCGACCCAAAGGATTTTTAACCTCCCACACCATATAGACATGGTATGAGAGCAACTGGCCTTTGATGACGCTGTAAGTTATCCACAGCGGTGGAAATCCAAATTGGCAGAGGTGGGGGCACGGGGAATCGAACCACCGACCCTCAGATTAGGAGTCTGACCAGAAAAAAGTCAGACACTCTAACCACTCTGATACAGAGAATACCACTGTGCTTTGCTTTTTGAAAATTAGATATTTTGATCGTACAGGGCTGGTCCGATTATGGCTTCCAATTTTCTGAAACTTACTCACATTTGAAACTATAATTGCAACTTCCATAACAATGTGACTGTGTGGGATATGAGGTTATGGTGTCATCAACCTGGTCTCCCCGTGGGGCAGCACTATACAGTCGCCATGAGTGCGCACTGTCACAAGTCAGTACCCGTCTTTATATGACCTTAGATGTTGCCAGGAAGTAAATCTCAAACAAATAAACACCCCCCTCCACACATCACCACCACCCCAATTCTGCCGGGCCCGCCTGCTGTTCTATATGCTGTATAAGCCATTATGTGCTCTATAATCTATTATGGGAATATAAACAATGACACTATACTATCTTCAGTTCCCTATATTATAGTATACTCACTCTATCATATCTAACTGGCCCTGTGTAGTACAGTATTGCCCACACTGGCGCCACCTGTGAGGGGCTCTAAACACTGCATGCCAGTTGCGTCTGGTCATTATTGCCTATACTCGTCCCCACACTAACTCCTCCCTCAGTCATCGACTGGAGGAGCCTTATTCAAGTCATCTACTGTTCCAGCCTAAGTTCCGTTGGGGTCGCCACCCGTCTGTGCACGCACAACCCCCCCCCCCCCCCCCGTCCCCACACATACACTCCCTATCCTTAGAGAGCGTATACCTGGCTTATGTCTTTCTTTATTATGTAGGACATCTATTGTATACCTATATAGATAATACTTCCCAATATGCACCAGCCTCTTGCCACTCCCCTCATCTCCATACCCCTCTTCTCCATCTCACTCTCCTCCATTGCCATCGTTACCCACACCGCCCCATGCGCAGCCTCCTCATCCGTACGCCCCCCCCCCCCCCCCCCCCCCCCCCACGCTGTTCCACAGGGGCGCACCACCGGCACCAAGCCAATCAGGGCAATCCCCAGCCTGTGGGGTCCGGCGCCCCCAATTATCGCCCAGGAGAACTATGTCTAGGCATAATATATCGACTTCTAAATATATATATATAGCAGAAAATCTCAGAAACTGAGCAACACTTTTGTGACATGGAAACCAAAAGAGAAAACATTCCAAATAATATCAAACTCCATAATTCACATGTAGGTTTAATATGTTATGCATGTCAAAATTGATTTTTCAATTTTTGATTTCGATATTATACAAATTGAGAAAGCTGTTGAAATTAACTGTGTAATAATTATCCATAAAATCATTTTAACAGACATCCATAACATCATTTTAACACACACAACAAAGCCAAACAAGATTTTATTGATTACAGTTAAGCCAAAAGAATAACTTCATATTTTCACTTCAAAACAAAAGTATAGCCTATTTTGGATACATTTTATGGGATAGATAAAACAATATGTAGCATTGCTAATAGACTTAATATACATTACAAAGTGCTGTCAACATCTAAGGTCATATCAGGACGGGTACCGACTTGTAACAGTGCGTGCTCATGGTAACAGTCTCACGACCCTCACTCACTCAAAGCAATGACTTTGCGAAATTGATGCTTGTTGTTACAATAGCCTGGTGCTCGGCATTACTAGGATAGGGCAAGGACTGGTTTAGCAACCTATCAGGATAATACGACTGTGTGGGATATTTGATTATGGTTCTGGCAGCTTGGTCTACTCCCCTCCACCCAAGTGGGGCAGCACTATGAAGTCGCCATGAGTGCGCACCGTCACAAGTTGGTACCCATCCTGATATGACCTTGGATGTTGTTATAACCCAGCAGCGCACTGACAATGCACGCCTCCCCACCCAATCACCCACAAACCTCACCCACCCACCCACCCTGTGGGGCACAGCCAAATATGCCAATGCAGCGCCCAGCCGCGCCCTAGCGGCAGCTTTAGGAACCCTTCGCCTACGTCAGAGAGAGCCCCGGGCTGCATTGTAAGGGCGGGCCGCCGATTGGGAACTTCCAAGGTAATATCAGGACGGGGATGGGTTGAGGTGATTTGTTTGTTTATTGTTGCTTTACGCCTTAGCAACATCTATGGTCATATCAGGATGGGTCCCGACTTGTAACAATGCACAGTTATGGCGACTTTATAGTGCTGCCCCAATGGAAGATAATGCCATCAGCACCATGACCCGATTTCTAACTCAGTCACATTATCCTGCCACTGAGCTAATCAGTTCTTGCCCCATCCTAATAATGCCGAGTGCCCGGCTAGGTAGCAACAAGTATCAATTTGGTCAGCCATTGGTTTGACTCAGCCGGAATTTTTAACTCCCGACCTTTCATATGCGAAGTCTGTGCTCTACCGATTGGGCCACCGCGTTCTTTTTCGCGGAGTGGATTTTTCCTCCATTGATTTGGAAACTGCATTTTCGCGGAAATCAGCGATTTCACTGAAAAATGGGATCGCTGTATTATACGCACACGGCGCTTCCAATGTTTATTAATCGCCATTTTGCACGACTGGCTGTCAAGTCCCACAGATTATTTTTGCGGCGTGTGGTGTTATGTCTCAGGGAGCTTTTGTTCGTGGCGCAACATCCCTATCAGGGCATATCAGGATAATGTATCTAGCAACCGACCTGTTGCCGCGACCACGTGGCTAGCACCCACCCCTCATGGTGACTTCCCAGTTCTGCCCCACTGGGAAATCAGGCTGCCTGCACCAAGACCCAATATCCCACTCAGTCACATTATCCTGACATTGAGCCAACCAGTCTTTGCCCTAACCTATTAATGCCGAGCACCAGCCTAGGAAGTGACAAGTATCAATTTTAAAGTCATTGGTTTGACTCGACCGGGAACGGAACTCCCGACCTTCCGCATCCCCTCCCCCCAGATAATGAATGAGATTCCCAGGCAAGATGCAAATCACTACATCAATGTAAAACGGCTGGAAGACCAGTGCTCCGGCGCTGACACTATACTTGTTCAGATGAATAAACAATTGCGAAAAAAAAGACTTCATATATCTCTACTTGACCTCGACTTACAACACACCGTGTTCAGGAAGACATAACTACATCACGGTGGCACTGTCTGTACAACAAGGCACACCGCTAGCGGTAATAAATCCAAAGACCTTTGTATTGTTTTACTTAAGTTTTCTTTGGTGGGGGCTGGGGTCATCGGTTTGAATCGCAGACAATCCACCAGCTGCTACTTCTAGTATACGATCGAATAGTCAAGTCTACACATTCACAATCACTACACAGCAGTCCGTGCCTGCACTGTATTTATTTGTAAACTAATATCATTGCCACACAGTGGTTGCGAATGCATAGACTTGACTATTTGAGTATCTAGTAGAAGTCGGCGGCTGGTAAGTTGTCTGCGATTCTAACTGATGACCCCACCCCATCCCCACCGAAAAAACCCTAAACTAAAACAAACCAAAAAGAAAATCTTTGGATTTATTACCGCTAGCACAGTGCCTTGTCGTACAGACAGTGCCGCCGTGATGTAGTTACATCTTCCCGAAGTGAGCCTATGTTCTCCTCCATAACTAGCCACTACACTCGATACAGATACAGATACAGATACAGATAAAGTTCTAGGTAGCAGACTGCGTCACGATGATGGCTGAAGGGGCCTAGGTAGCAGATCTACGTTCACGGTGGGTGAGTGCGGTAGGAGAGGGGAGTTGGGGTGTGTGTCTAGCAGATCACACCAAGCTTGACGTGTGAGGCGGTGAGTGTGTGTGAGGGGGGGTTGAGACAGTTTGTTTTATTTAATCACACCTCTAGAGCGCATTGATTTTTATGATCTGCTATTGGACCTCAAACATATGGTCATTCTGACATATTTCTTTGGAGGAAACCCGCTGCCACCACATAGACTACTCTTTTCGATAAGCATCAAAGGGTATTTTATATGCACTTTCCAACAGACAGCACAGCCCATACCACAGCCTCTGCTGAATGGTTTGAACGGAAAATAACCCAAACTGCAAATGTGTTCACTGAGCAGGATCGATCGGATGACCCACATCTTCACGGGTGGACATGCTACCGCATGAGCTACGTCCCGCTCCCCGGGGGTGGGTGTGGGGGTGGGTGTGGTTGAGATGTGGTTCATTCTGTGCTGCCTGCCTAGCTGAATGACACGTGTAGTTGTGACACTGGGTAGTGGGGTATTGGATGACTGGGGTAGCAGGCACTACTAAGATGTTGTGTGTATGCAAGAGACTCGCATTCCGGGCCAGGGTTCGATTCCCGCTCTAGATGCAACATTTCCCATTTTCATCACCCCACCCCCAACCACAATACTCAATGATGGTGGTATCGGCGAACCCCTCCCCCCGGAACCTGTTGCTGGTTTTGGGGGTGAACCAGCTGGTTTCCGGTGATACACAGGAGACCCCCACGATGAGGACCCCACCTGACACCCACCAATACCCGCTGTCTGAAGGAGGCGGGTGGGAGTGGGTAAGTGAAGACTGGTGTGTGTGTGTGATCAAAGGCAGAATCTCTGGTGTGAGAGGATAAAGGGGGCGAGGGGGCATTCAGCTTCAGAGCTCACGTGTGGCGGGAGGGGAGAGGGGAGAAGTGGGGGAGAGGGGGAGGGGGAGGAGGTGGGGGAGAGAAGACGGAGCGAAAGTAGCAGATGGTGGGAAGGGAGGGGGAGGGGATGGGAAGGGGAGGTGATGGTGTAGTGGGGATGGGGAGGAAGAGAGGGGAAGGATAGAGGGGAGGTGGAGTAGAGGGGGAGGGCAGGGGAGGAGGAGAGCGGAGGAGGGGAGGGGAGGAGGAGAGGGGTGGTAGGATGTGGGAATGGGGAAGTGAGAGGTAGAGGGTGGAGGGGAGAGTTGAGGGGAGGGGTAGTGGAATGGGGAGGGGTGGAGGAGAGAGTGGAGGGGAGAGATAGGAGGGGAAAGGGGAGATACAGGAGGGAAAAGGGAAGGGGGAGGGGAGGTAGAGGGGGGGTAGAGAGGGAGAGGTAGGGGAGGATGGGTGATGGGAGGGAGAGTGGAGGGGAAGGGGACGGGACGGGGGGATGGGGAGCGGAAGCGGGAAGGGGAATGGGAGGGAGAGGAGGAGGGGAGGGGGAGTGGGAGGGAGAGGAGGAGAGGGGAGGGGGAGTGGGAGGGAGAGGGGGGGGGGGGGGGGGGGAGTGGATAGCGCCCGGCGCTGTGCGTGACGGTTCCCCGCCTGTCGGTGTTTTTTCTCGGGCTCCACTGCCGGGATAGGGACGGGCCACTTTGACCGTTGTCGACCCTCGCTGCTGCCACTGCCGAGACCCAAACTCTTTAAGCATCCGAAACATATGAGTGTTGTGCACGGCAGTACAGGCCCCCCTGAGCCACATGGAGGGACGGGGTAGGGGAGGAAGACACTGTGGTTATTAGGCCAATTTTCATTTTTTTTAATTGGTGATCGTTCCCGCCCGCGCCTGAAAATTGCCCACCCCTGATTTCAATTTTTTTTTTAATTGTTAAAAATGCATTGGACTACCAGCAATTTAACTTTCATTGGTTTGACTCGGCCAGGGTTTGAACCCAGTAGTTCGAATGCTATGACCTACTAGAACAAGAGGCGGAGGCTCAACTCCTTTGGCCATCACATTTGGTTGCGTATTACGTCTACATCACATACCAGAAAAGCGCTCCCCCACTGGGAGGCTAGGCCACTGGTACCATGACCCGATTTCCCACTCAGTCACATTATCCTGATACCAAACTAATCAGTCGTTGCCCTATCCTATTAATTTCGAAAGTCAGGCTAGGTAGCGACAAGTATCAATTTAGTAAGTCATTGGTTTGAATTGGCCAGGTTCCAAATTTCCGACCAACTCTAACGATTCGGCCCCCGCGACCGGTCATATTGTGAATATAAATACAATGGAGTGCCACTAGCGTCTTCTCCACCGAACGCTACTATCGCCCGAACTGCTGATGGCAGCGGCCTGGGCGACTTGGGTTTGCACGCAAGGTGGCAAACCCACCGTGAGTAGCCACCTAGCTGGTGCGCATAACACTATTGCTATCACTCCCGTTGGAAATTTTGACCATAAGAAATAAACGGTAGGCTAGAAATGTTGGCCAACCAGAGTTAACATTCTCAACCAAATAATTGTGTCTGTGTTCTGTATCATGGAGTGTCAAATAATACATTGAATAGTAATAGACAACATGTTACTAGACTGATCAAAATGAGGGAAGCATCTTCATGAGGACCTTATTTAGCAGTAACTTCCATCTCCATCTTGGTTGGAAGGAGCTCGTCGCTGATGACCATGTTTTATTTTGGTTGCAAGAGGTTGCAAGCCTAGTGTGACCGATTCCCGTCCGGTGTCGGGGTGGGTGGGTGAGTGAGTGAGTGGGTGCGGGTGTGGTGCAACAACAAGGTGCATGTTGTGTCACTGAGATGTGCATCCACCTTTACTTAAGAGATGTTGCCTGGCCAGGACAGCGGTTCTGCATTAAGAACTACAGACACACCGGGCGCGGTGGCCGAATCGGTAGAGCGCAGGCCTCGCGTGCGGAAGGTCGGGAGTTCGGCTCCCGGTCGAGTCAAATCAATGACTTATAAAATTGATACTCGTCACTTCCTAGCCTGGCGCTCACATTAATAGGATAGGGCAAGGACTGGTTTGCTCAGTGTCAGGATAATGCAATCGGGTCATGGTGCTGATCGACTGATTTCCCAGTGGAGCAGCGCTTTAAAGTCATCCTGAGTGTGCACTGTCACAAGTCGGTACCCATCCTGATATGACCTTAGATGTTGCCAGGAGATAAAACTCCAACAACCAACCAACTATAGACGCCATCGTCCATCCCGTTGCAAGATGAAGCAGGGAAATTAATACCCCAGTCACACTACTGCTTGCGACCGCTTGCAACCATTTTACGACCACAAAAATGGGTTGGTCGCTAAAAAAGTCGTAGGTGGTCACAAAGTGGTTGCAACTGGTCACAAAGTGGTCCTCAGTGCTCACTGACTTCGTTGCTACCAAAATGGTCGCAAGGATGTGGCAGCTAAAGCACTAACAACTGAGCGACAAAAATGGTCGCCCAGAGGTCGGTGACCATTGCTTTGGTCACAAGAAGTTCGCCGGTGAGTGTGGGTACTTTTGTCCAAAGTGGTTGCAAAATGATCGCAAGTGGTCGCAAGTGGTAGTGTGATTGTGGCTTAATTGATTATTGCTGTCTCGCTGTGACTGTTGTTCTTTATTTGTTTCATTATGATTTCTCGGTTTGTTATTAGATACTCACCTCACCATACTAACTGGGTGGGATCGCTTAGTGGGCACAGTGTCCGCTGTTCGTGCGTTAAAGTCTGATGAAAGCATTAAATTTGCTGCTGTCTAGAAGGGCATATTAAGTCAATTTAATGGAACCGATTACTACTGAAGCCTAGGTTGATGACTTTTGACATGGACAATCTCTAAGAAAATGTACAAACGTTTAGCAGCATTTGAGATGTGGACTTATCGAAGGATGATGAAAATATCATGGACAAAGAAGATCACCAACAAAGAAGTTCTCAGAAAAATTAAAAATAAGAAAAGCTTGTTTGCCACTATACAGACAAAGAAACTTATTTATTTTGGCCACATCATTCGTCAGAGTTCAATATACCGTACATTGTTGGAAGGGAAGGTGAATGGCAGCAGAGGGAGAGGGAGACCAAGAACATCATGGTTTACAAATATTTCACAGTGGACAGGCTTGAATTATTCACAGTCTATCAGAACAGCACACCAACGGGACAAGTGGAGAACCATTGCATCCAACCCTCGACTAGAGGACGGAACTATTGATTGATTGAAGCCAAAATTGATTTGATATATATTCACTTAAAATATGTGCAAAGTTAGCCATTTAAAATACATTTTTGACATGAACGCCAACATTGATTTAATATATTTTCACTTCAAATATGTGCAAAGTTAGCCATTTAAAATAACAGTTAATTCAAACTAAAATAAAGTACCTCATAATGATCAACCTATTCTATTTATCTACAAAATGGCATCAATTTAAAACCATCGAAAAAATATGCAATTTTATGCCAACCCAAGGACTTTTAAAATCGAAACTTGTCACTTGTCACCTCCTTAGCTGACCCTTGGCATTATTACAATATTAATAAACTAATAGAATTAGTCAGTCAATGCTATATATATTACATTACCTGTGCAATATCAGTACTCCCATATGAGCTACTGCATATTAAGAATAAACCCCACATTGTAATGTAATGCCACATTGTGGGGCCAATTACAATGTACTTTTTGTGGGGGGGGGGCGGTACATTAGTTGATTAAGCAGCGGATATTTTAATTGCAGACGATTGGTCTTCCTTATTCAACTTCTCCTTGCCCTATCCTAATAATGCCGAGTGCCTGGCTAGGAAGCGACAAGTATCAATTTTTAAGTCAGTGGTTCGACTCGACCAGTGTTCGAACCCGTGGATTCGAATCTCATGACCTATAAAACTCATTCGGCTATGCCATCTGATCTTGTAATTTACAGGTTAATTAATCATCGGTTGCTAATAACTACAGTTATTATACCTCTGTATAGAATGATGAAATGCTAAAATATTCATGTAATTCCAAATATCAGTCGAATAAAACTGAGATCGGAGAGCAATGCCCAACCGTCTGTTAATAACCGTGTTATTAATAACTCTCATCCATTCCAGCTAATGTTCTTTACATCAGACACTGAGAGGGAACGACCCTTTAAAGCCGCATAGTCCGATGAAGACATCACATTTTTACAAACCCAAACAGTGATCTAAATTTGATTCAACATATCTAACAGGAAGGCCGAATGAGAAAAGCTCTCCTTTCCGGTGCGGGAGGCCATGGGTTCGATCCCAGGCCAAATGAAACTAAATACTTACAAAATGTACACAGTAAAACCTCTCTAATTTGACCGACCAAGGGACCGACGTTAAATGGTCCATTTAGGGAGGTGATCAGCTTAGGAAGGTTTTTTGTTATCATTGCAATCGTATTGTATGGGCGATTGTTTGCGACCCAAATAAAGAGATCAAAATAGAGCAGTGGTCGATCTGTGGAGGTGGTTGGTTAAAGAGGTTTTACTGCTCTTGTTTATTTATCTGGTGGCCTGCATTACATAGGCTAAGGCAAGGACTGGGTGAGATAATATAATTTCTGAGTGGGATATCGCAGTACGTTTCCGACAAGCACGGTATCGGTTAGTAGCATTTCTGGCAATACATTGATTTGACTATGTTGGTTTGCTTGTCTGTTGTTGTTTTATGTCCTAGCAACATCTAAGGTCATATCAGGACGGGACTCTGTTGGAGATCGTACCAAAGACACGGGTGCGTGTGTGTGTGTTGTCGTTGTTTTACATCCTAGCAACATCTAAGATCATATCAGGACGGGTACTGCCTTGTGACAGTGTGCACTCATGGTGACTTTATAGTGGTGCCGCACTGAGAGATCAAGCCACTGGCGACATGACCCAACATCCCACAGTCACATTATCCTGATACTGTACTAACCAGTCCTTTCCCCTATCCTATTAATGCCAAACGCCAGGCTAGGTAGCGACAAGTATAAATTTGGTAAGTCATTGGCTTGACTCGGCTGGGAATCGAACTCCGACCTTCTGCACGGGAAGCCTGCTCTCTATCTATTCGACCACCGCGTCCGATGGCAGGTGAATGCGTGTGTGTGTGTGTGTGTGAGGGCGCAGACCAGTGGCAGACATGCGTAGTTCAGGCTGATACTGGGTGGTAGCGCTAATGTGATCACGCTCCCATATCCAAAGTGAGGCTGACAAACGCGTGGACGTTACGTCGAGACAAAAGCCTCCACCCTAAATCGATGTTACCAGGACGTAAAACTCCAACAACCAACCAACAGTCTTCTTGTTGTTCTGTTATCTGTATATATATATATATACACACAGTAAAACCTCTCTAAATCGCCCGACCATGGGGCCGACTTGAACTTTTAAGTGGTCCATTTAGAGAGGTGGTCGGTTTAGAGAGTTAGAATATCCTTACAATGGTATTTTTGGGACCCAGATAAAGCGATCGATATAGGGGAGTGGTTGATCTGTGGAGGGTCGGTATAGAGAGGTTTTACTGTATATATTGGTATCGCGTGTAAGATTGGTATCGCGTCTAATAATCTCTGTAGTGTCCTGCTCCTATCCCCCCCCCCCTCCTTTCTACGGGGGTACCGGCATCCTTCACTCCGACCCCCCCCCCCGACCCCCCCCTCCCATGTTCGGGGCTTTCGCACGCCACTCGCTGGGTAGCATATATATCATTCTGCAGTCTATATACATATATATAGATAATTATAACTAATTTTGTTCTCCTTTCACCAACCAGTTGTCCACAACTGGTTCACCAAAGGCTGTGGTATGTGTTGTCCTGTCTATGGGAAAGTGCATATAAAACACCACTTGCTGCTTATCGGAAACAGTAGCCTATGTGACAGCAGCAGATTTCCTTGACAGAAATATGTCAGAAAGACCATATGTTTTACGTCAAATAGCCGATGATATGATAAGAAAAGTCAATGTTGTCTAGAGGAATCGTCAAATAAAACACGCTTTACCTGTTGGTCTCCTTTCAGTGGCATTGGTCTTTTGGTTACTGTGCACAGCTTACTATGCACAGCTTACTATGCACAGGTTACTATACACAGGTTACTATGCACATGTTACTATGGAGAGGTCACTAGGCACAGGCGCAAGCAATAAACAGAGTAGGCTACTAACACATAATTACTCTCAGCTAGTGGGCAAATGTTTTTAATGAGGCCATCATTTATCGGTGCCTGCTGATACGCACAGGTAAGTTATTATATAAGCACGTCTGCAGACTCTGCCTCTGCACAATCTGGCAGCACACCAACTGACATTGGCTAAATAACGCATTAACAGACATGATGTACAAGGACTTATGTAAATATAAATAACGGAGCGCTCGATATATGTATATACATATATGTATGTATATACACACACTAGCTTTAACCCATGCTCAACATAGGTTTAACCAAAGACCCTATAAGACTAAGACGGCTCACTCCCTATCTCTCCAATGGTAATGTAAATTTCGCAGTGCCACCTTGTGGTAGGTTTGATCAGCCGGCTGCTGGTTGGTGTTTCACATGTAAACACATACAATTATATTATACATGAGATAGGTAAGCATGAATACACATCAATATGAAATTGTTATGAACAAATACACATCATCATCAGCATCATCATCAGCATCGCCATCATCACACATCTTTCACATTCATATATACATTTATACATATAATATAGCACCTGTTTGACCAAGAGAACAGCCAGCGCACCAAGTGGTGGGTTTGATCATTTTGATTACACAGTACAGGCTGAGTGAGCCGTCTTAGTATTATAGGGTCTTTGGTTTAACTTAAAGCTAGGCTTCGCATCAATCCATGGACCAATATTATGCTAAGGCGGTCACAATTGCAGTATGGTCCAAGTGACCAAAGTTAGTAAAAAAAGTGTCGTGGGGGTGATGAAAATGGAAAATATTGCGCCTAGAGCGGGACTCGAACCCACATCTCTTTGCATTCCGGGCCAGTGTGCTAACCATTACACCACCTAGGCTCCCTGATATCAACACACCACCCACGCCTACTTGTCTATGCGGCTCGTTGCCTGAGAGGTGAGTGCAGAGCACTACACTCGTCCCCCTGGAATTGTAAGTCTTTTAATGCTTACAATTACATACATACAGGCAATGCAACACACTTACATACACAGGGTAGGTTCAACAACTATACATCACGTAGCTTGTACAGGATCATGGTCATGGCAACCAGTGTCATGGGGGTGATGAAAATGGGAAATATTGCTCCTAGAGCGGGACTCGAACCCACATCTCTTTGCATTCCGGGCCAGTGTGCTAACCATTACACCACCTAGGCTCCCTGATATCAACACACCACCCACGCCTACCTGTCTATGCGGCTTCTTGCCTGAGAGGTCAGTGCAGAGCACTACAAAAGCATCAAAATTAATATGAAATTCATTTTTTTTAAATTCAGAATTGCCGAGGTGTTCCGAGCTGCTCGATTACTTTATGATAGATTACGATACTATGTTTGTATTCCAGATTTGAACCTACAAGAAACTGTAACTGACTGTAATACTGTCTCACAAGACTAAGAGGCCCCGACGCCTATGTACGATATAGACGATTATTCATGAACGTTACTAGACATTGCTGCATGTGTTTGATCATGAAAGAGGGCCCCTGTCGCCACCTCGAGAATGCTGCTCCTTGAGCCTTTTTAATTGTTTTCAGATAATAAATCTGATTCCAAATATACATATAAGCGTGTTGTGTCTCGTGTAGTGAATTAAGGGGAAATGTGTATGCTAGGCAAAAACCTCCACGCTATTAACACCCTATATATGATGAAGCATCAGTGGAGTATGATGATGTGCGTTAGTAGCGTCAATTAACAGAGGAGTAGTGATCAGAACAACCCTACAATTTAACCACTGTTCAGTATATATAACTGATGCGCGAAAAGGAAGAAGGCAAGGCGGTGGTGGGAAAAAGAGGCGTTTATTGTGACGCCTCGGGCAACAGGGGTACAGAGCAACAGTGAGGAAAAAATAAAAGAGGAACAGTAAGGACAGTCAAGTAAGGTTCCTGAGGAGCAGGGACACAATAAGTAACAGGGGCTCATAAGGAGCAATGTCAGAGAGTACAAGAGTTCAGGTGAGGCAGAGCGCGGAGGAGGGCTGGAAGGCGAGTGGCTGAGGGAGGCCGACGGGCGGCCTTATAAGGGAGGGCAGGAGGGCGGTGGCAGGTGAGTGTGAAAGCAGCGGGCCGGGGGAGGGGGAGGAACGAGGGGGTGAGAGGCGGACGTCGCGCGAGGTGCGAATGCTGCGCGACGACCGGGGAGGGGGGGGGGAGGGTCTCTTCCTCTCCACGCATCAAACGCAATGCTCGCATTACGATCAATCCTGCTGATTATTCACAGAACTGAACCGGTGGCGCCACCAAGCGTGCTGCCACCTCACTAACTGCTACCGACACGCATATCCAGTATATGTCACGGTTAAGAGTTATGAAGATATAAACAATCGGAATGTGGTATAATCATCATGATATTTCATCCGCCCTTATAAGACATTATACCAGTATAATAAGCCGGAAGATGCCATCTACTCCCCAGCCACTAAGTCATCGGCTGGTCACCTTTACTCATTAGGTCATCTACTGATAGCTCACCTCCCCGCGTGGTGCCACCTACTCGCCCACGCCTCAGTGGCCGTTACGCTCACTCACTGCATCGCTGAATGATACCACCACCACCCACCACCACCACCTACCACCACCAACACCCACCCAGCACCACTCAGCACCAACCACCCACCCCCGCCCGCCACCACCACCACCACCACCCAGCATCACCCACCAGCACCCACCACCACCTACCACCACCAACCACCACCACCCACCACCAACGACGACGACGACCACCACCACCACCAACACCGACCACCACCAACACCGATCACCACCACCCGCCACCACCACCACCAACCACCACCACCACCACCACCACCTACCATCATCACCACCACCACCACCGACTAAGCCAGTTAAAGCTTTAAATACGGAGAGCACGTTTGAGCGGAATAGTTGCCTTGCTCCCCGCTAGGCGGCGTCCCGCCGAATGCAGATTGGGGCTCTTTATTTGAGAAGGCTGAAAAGGACATGGCGATCGAAACGGAGTGCTGCCTGGTGGGCGTTTTAAAAGCCCCCTCCCTCCCCCTGGGGAGCCCGTGGCTGTACTAAAAGCCAGTACCAAAGTGGGTAAGGCCTCACTTATACTACTGCTTATGACCACTTACGACCATTTTGCGACCAAAAGTCGGTGACCTCCTTGCGACCAAAGCAAAAAAAAAGGCAGGAAAAACAATGGTTGGCAACTGTTTTGTCACAAGGAGGTTTTTGGTGTAGCACCTGCGACCTCCTTGTGACCGAAATTGTCATTAACCGATCACCGACCAATCGTTGACCAATTGCCGACCACACCTTTGTGGTGGTTACAAAGTGGTCGCAAAGTGGTCGGAAGCATAGTGTGACTGGGGTATAAATTGTGCCCATTGGTGGTGATTGTGATGGGCAGTTGGACTTCTCGTTTGGGAGCATGCGTATTGAGGAGGACAACTGTAAAGGAAACACACATTTAGGTATCTATCTGATGGTTTTTTTTTTTTTTAACAATTAAAGTAAAGTTATTCACACCAAAGCTCTAATAATAACCAACAAGGGGTATGCTGATTCCCAAATTAAAAGTAAAGCTTGTTTTATTTAACGATGCCTCTAAAGCAGTTTGATTATTTGATCATATTATTGGCTATTGGACGTCAAACATAGGGTCATTCTGACATGTATATTTATTTAGAGGAAACCTGCTGCTGCCACATAGGCTACTCTTTCTGATAAGCAGCAAGGTGTCTTTTATATGCACTTTCCCACGGACATGAAAGCACATAGCACATCCTTTGATGAACCAGTTGTGGACCACTGGTCGGTGATTCCTAAATCAGGCAGAATGAATCAAATGTCTGTGTGATTAATGTCTTGGGGCGAGAACAGTGTTGGTTGGTTGGTTTTTGGTGTTTTACATCCTGGCAACATCTAAGGTCATATCAGGATGGGTACTGACTTGTTGCAGTGCACACTCATGGCGACTTTATAATGCTGCCCCACTGGGGCTGGGAGACCAGGATGCCAGCACCATGACCTTATATTCCACTCAGTCACATTTTCCTGACACTGAGCCAACCAGTCCTTGCCCTATCCTAATAATGTTGAGCGCCTGTGAGAACATTGAGATATCGACATAAAATATTTTCTTTTAAAATTTAATCATGCAGACATATTACTAAATACTTCCTTTTGGTTTGGGAACTCTTTTGTTTGATATATCAATGCAATACAAGATGGTAGTAAGGATTCAACCATGTCCCATATGTCATGTTACAAATGGCTGACTGTAAAATGTTTTTTTTGTGTACAAAAACACTTCATAACTAAAAAGACCAAAGTTGCACACAGTTTATTTTATTTCCCTTATTTCTTACATCAAATCTGAACATGAATATGAAAAGTATAAGGACAAAAATAAGTAGGACATTTTGTTATTGATGTTTTAAAATCCCATCCCATACTGACCAGTTTTCAGGAGAGTGACCCAGAAGTGCTTCTGCCCCATCGAGACAGCGCCAGTATTTTAGTGGTGGCGTGTCGATATAAAGAACGGCAGCAGTGGACGCCGCCATCTTGTTTTCTAATGTATCACAGGGCGGCTCAGAACGGAGTCCTATATGCTATAACAACGTGACCTCTCATATCGGCGTTCAGAACTCGGGATAGGAGGGTTCCAAGATTATACAGCGAAACCCCGTTATAACAATAACATATCATCGCGAAAAATAGCAGGATCGCACTCAATCGGGATTCAGTTGACTGAATTACCCTTGAATCAAAGAATTCCGGGTCCAATGACTTATCATGTTATATCCGAATTTACATTAAATCGAGAAACGTTAAATCAGGGTTTCACTATTATACATACATCGGTCGCCGAATCGGTAGAGCGGTAGCCTCCCGTGCGGGAGATCGGGAGTTCGACCAGACGGGATGGGCGAATGAGTTGAGCGTCTGTCTGCTGTTTTGGTAGATCGTGGATTTCAAACACACAGGTTGAAATCCTGGTTGAGTCAAACCAATGACTTACACATTGCTCACGGGCACATAAGACAAGGAGGGTGAGATTGGGAAAAAAATTATGCTTTATTCGGGCGTGGCAGGCCCCCCCCCCCCCCCACCGGTGGCAAGTACAACTTTGATCTCGTCGTTGGCATATACAGGCCTCCTCAGCAGTCCCGACTGACACAAGGTCATGCGATATGATAATGGATGGGTATGTGATGGGGAGGCAACATATGATAATTATGCAGTTAAGGATGATTTAATGGACATAGCAGATAATATAGACATTGGTATAAATGAAGCAGGGTAATAAAACAATATGAATTTACCTTTAAACGTTTGTTTGCTTGTTGTTGTTTTACGTCCTAGCAACATCTAAGGTCATATCAGGACGGGTACCGACTTGTGACAGTACTCACTCATGGCGATTTTATAGTGCTGCCCCACTGGGAAATCAGGCCGCTGGCACCATGACCTGGTATCCCACTCAGTCATATTATCCTGACACTGAGCTAACCAGTCCTTGCCCTATCCTAATAATGCCGAGCACCAGGCTAGGAAGCAACAAGTATCAATTTTTAAGTCATTGGTTTGACTCGACCGGGAAGCGAACTCCCGATCTTCCCAGACGCGAGGCCTGTGCTCTACCGATTCGGCCACCGCACCCGGTTACCTTTAAACGTGATGATTTGATAACTGTTCGTCTTTCAATTACTCGGCTGTCAATTGTGTGGTGATGTTGAATGGTATATTTTTTATTTTATTATTTTATTTTGGGGGTTCATTTATTTTTGTGTTTGATTGGCTCCGCCAATCACTCAGCAGGTGTGGTGGGTGGGAAAAGAAATGGCTTGTATGTGTGGTCAGTCATGGGCTGTTTTGCAGACTGACCATTGGGATGTGTGGAACCCCTGGCCCCCTAGTTTTGTTGTGACAGGATTGGTTGACAGACTGGTTGAAGTGTTTGGTGTTGTGTGTTGTGATTGGTTGATGCACGGGGGAGGGTGTGTGTACCCCTTCCCCGCATGGTGTGGTGGATGCCTATTAGGACGGCGGGAGGTGGGTGTGTGCAGCCTCGCAGTCTCTATGCCCAGCAATGACCACAAATGAGCATCCCCGCTCATTACAGACAATTTGTACTTGTCACTTCCTAGTCAGGCACTCGGGCAAGGATAGGGCAAGGATTGGTTGGCTCAGTGTCAGGATAACGTGACTGAGTTGGATATCATGTCATGGTGCTGGCGGCCTGGTCTCCCAGTGGGGCAGCACTATAAAGTCGCCATGAGTGCGCACTGTTACAAGTCGGTAGCCATCCAGATATGACATTAGATGTTGCCAGGACGTAAAACTCCAACAACCAACCAACATCACTGCTACTTCAGTGTTTTACTTGAAGTACAGTGGAACCCCGATTTAACTCGCCCCGAATTCTGGAGCTAATGACTGACTCATCGCGTTATATCCGAATTCATGTCATTAGCTCCAGAATTCTTTAATTCAAAGGTAATACCTTAAACTGAATCCTGATTCATGGCGACCATGCTTTTTTTCGCAATGACTTTCCATTCCCGAGTTTCTTGGACCTCAAACCCCATATCGGACAATAACTATTGAGCAATCGTGTACAGTTGTGGTATGGTCCTTATTTTCGTGTACATCTGTGGCATAGTTATTATTTTCATGTACATCTGTGGCATAGTTCTCATTTTTGTGTACAATTGCGGCATAGTTTTCATTTTTGTGTACAACTGTGGCATAGGTATTATTTTTGTGTACAACTGTGGCATAGGTCTTATTTGTGTCTCAGTTGTAGCATAGTTCTTATTTTTGTGTAAAGCTGTGAAATAATTTTTATTTTTGTGGACATCTGTGGCATAGTTCTTATTTCGTTTGCACAGCTATGGCACAGTTCTCATTTTTGTGTACAGCTGTGGCATAGTTTTTATTTTTACTTCGATATCAGACCACCCTGATATATGCCGTTCCCCACTCCTTCCTTTGACACAATATCTGTAAATTAACACGGGTGGGGGGGGGGGGGGGGATTCGTATCAAAGTCCACTTTAATATCAGACTCGGCTCAGTCGGATATCACTTCTATCGGAGCCGGAAAGTCAGTGGGCATCGAACTCTATGTAGTCATACATAAATATCGGGCTTCATTTAGGGATTCTGTTGCCAATGTTTCATATTGGTTTAGTAAAGCCCCAGTCAAACTATGGCTTGCGACTACTTGTGACCACTTTGGACCAAAGAACCCACAGTCACAGGCGACCTCCATGCGACCAAAGCAATGGTCGCCAACTTCCTTGTGACTATGTTTGTCTCAAGGGAGGTTTTACACAGTAGCTGCAACCTCCTTGGTGACCATTTTGGTCACAGATCTATGATCATTAAGGACCATTTTGCAACCACTTTGCAAGCATTTTGCGACCACTTGTGAGATACCTTGTTTTGTGGTTGCTAGGTGGTCACAAGCAGTCTTGTGACTGGTGTATAATACTACAAATACTGTTTGGTGCAGGTTGCTAAAGCTGCATAGTCGCATAAAAGTATCAATTTTTCAAGACCAAAACAATTATTTCGATTTTTATTCTTCTACATATCCAATTCAGATACTAGTCAACTTATTAGTTGTTGTATAGAATGTGATTCTAAGCTAATTTAATAGAACTTGTTACTTCTGAAGCCTATGGTGTCAGAGTTTTGGCAAGCTTGCCAAAATAACTTGACATATTTGCAGTTCAAATATCTCAAAACATAGCCATTTAAAATAAAAGTTACTTCAAACTAAAGTAAGGTAGACATAACAATCAATTCAATATAATTATCTCAGAAAAATGAGAGAAACTCAAAACCATCGGACTATGCAACTTTAAGGTCAGTAGTGACCCGACACATTTCACCATTATTGTCGCCCCGATAAAGTTCTCCAGTATAAAGTTCTGGTTCATTCATGATTCACACAACTGCCACCAGGCGACAAAAGTAGTGCTTTCCACTTCCGGGGCGCAAGCGAGCTGACGTCATCCAAACAAACCCGCGTTTGATGGCAACAGGTAACCAACCGTCTATCGGTCCATTGCACCCTGCATGGGCGATAATAGGGGAGGTTTTCAAATGCATGGAGCGGGCATTGGGATAACAATAGCGCTCTTTCTAATGTGGTACACGGCCTATATAAGAGATGAAAGTGGTCTCTGGCACAAAACACGGAAATCAAGTCGAGATTATTAAGCCGACGGCGAATTTCCAGGAAAACACGGATTTCCCCACATAGGATTAGTTAGCACTGTCAGGGAATCGCGGAAATATACTGGAAGTCAGGTTTAAACTATCCTTATTGTGACTGTATTATCGCCCATACCTAACACTTTCTTGTTTGAGTTTTATGTTCTAGTAACACTTCACGTCACAGAAGAATGGGATTCGAACTAATAAATTGTTTTCATATAGTTATATGCATCAATACTCCTTGGCATTTTGTTAAACTTTAATCATTAAATATTCCCTATTACTTGACACTGCTGGTGGCGCTCCCTTCGGGCTTACCACTACACTAACAGTAACAGCCACAGGTCTACTCACTCACTTCCCGCTGACAATATACGTATATATATATGTATATGTATATATATTATATATATATATTATATATATAATATATATATATTTTATATATATATTACATATATATGTGCTGTATAATCTATTATGGGAATATAAACAAGGACGCTGCACCACATACCAGTGAGGGGCTTTGACAACTTGCATACAAGCTGTGTCTGGTCGTTAGCTACTGCATACCCGCTTGGACAGTGACATTTTAACTTTAGGAGGGCAATTAATATTATTCCCGCCAGAGAATATATACTCTTTCTCAACCACGCCAGTCTTCTTGTTATTCTGTTTACCTGGGGCCAACTGCGAGCAAGTGGAGGCTAGGCCCCGTGCAGGGGGGGTGCCAGACACCACAGGCATTATTACACGCAATAAAGGGTTTATCACTATCCATATATATATACATATAGATACACATATTGGTGCAAATGGTCTTTCATGGCATCACAAAGGTGGAGATGAACTGGGTTTGGCAGCAGCGACTGCCATTTCAGTAGAGCCCTTAATGGGAATGCTGAATGTGACTAGTGTGCCATGGTCGCTATGAAGCTGCCCCATTACTTATTGACTTCAAATGTGGTCAATTCTACAAAGCCGTATACCAGACTTAATTGGCATTCCCCAAGTTTGACAAAAGTCACTAATGTCATTTTAGAGGATGAATGCAGTTAGAGGAACTTTAAACAGTTAGTTATTTTAACTGCTACAAAACATTTAGCCTTATTAATATTATATTTCAACAAGTGAACCAGATGATTGAATGAGTAAAGCTCTGTGCTGTGTGGGAGGTCGTGGGTTCGATTCTCAACCAAACTAAAGACTTAGCTAGGATAATTGGTACATGTCAATATCTTGCATGGAATTTGATGCTCAGCTAACACAATTATTATAGTTAATTGGTTTGTGTGTTACTTATAGTCAACTGACTTGTCTATTATAGTTAACTGATTTGTGTGTTACTTATAGTTAGCTGACTTGTGTATTATAGTTAACTGATTTGTGTGTTACTTATAGTTAACTGACTTGTGTGTTATAGTTAAGTGATTTGTGTGTTATAGTTAACTGACTTGTGTGTTATAGTTAACTGACTTGTGTGTTATAGTTAATTAACTTGTGGGTTACAGTTAACTAACTTGTGTGTTATAATTAACTAACTTGTGTGTTATAGTTAATTAACTTGTGTGTTACAGTTAACTAACTTGTGTGTTATAGTTAACTGACTTGTGTGTTATAATTAACTAACTTGTGTGTTACAGATAACTAACTTGTGTGTTATAGTTAACTAACTTGTGTGTTATAGTTAACTGACTTGTGTGTTATAGTTAATTAACTTTGGTGTTACAGTTAACTAACTTGTGTGCTATAATTAACTAACTTGTGTGCTATAGTTAACTAACTTGTGTCTTATAGTTAACTGATTCGCACCTTATTGAGTTAAACTTAAAACAATGCACGCCGAGTTGAGTGAAACCAAGGATTCAGAAATTTGATACATACCGCTTGCCTAGCTGCAACTGAACATTAAAACTTACTACAAGTTTACCAACTGAATACAGAAGATAACTTCTGCTTACATTCTAAATACTATGTAAATACTCACATTGATCTGACTAATATTGATCTAGTTATATGACACTACTGTACCATATTGTTATGGAACTTTGGGTTTCAGAATTTCATTGTGTTACATGGTGCAAATTGTCTATTCAACAGGTATTGTACACCTTATTCTATATACCTTTTGTGTAAATAACACTGAATTGAAAAATGGCTGGAAGACCAGTGCTTCGGCACTGACAAAAGACTTATTCAGCAGAATAAACATATTTACCAAAAAAATAAATATATGAGAGGGATAGTTTGGCAGTCTAAATTAATGATAACAACGGGGTTTCACTGTATATGTACATATTATGTATATGAGAGGGACATTTTGGCAGTCTAAATGAACAATAATAACGGGGTTTCACTGTACATGTACATATTTATCTGAAAGGGATATTTTGGCAGTCTAAATGAACAATAATAACGGGGTTTCACTGTACATGTGCATATGTATATGAGAGGGACATTTTAGCAGTCTAAATGAACAATAATAACGGGGTTTCACTGTACATGTGCATATGTATCTCAGAGGGACATTTTGGCAATATAAATGAACAATAAAAACGGGGTTTCACTGTAGATGTACATATATAATGAAAGACATTTTGCCCGTCTAAATTAACAATGTTAACTGTTCCACACCGGAAATGCCACCCTATGTGCCAATCACATGCACCATACATACACACACACACACACACCCCTCTCATGGCAGCACAATGGTTCGGCGCGACAGGCAGTGCATGGTCAGCCAAACTGGACGTCTAACTGAAAGGTGCTCTCATGAATAATGCAACCAGAACAGCCATTTGGCGACATGCAGTGCGATTTTATCACCAGGTGCATTTAAACCAAAACGCAACAACAAAACGGTTTGATCTGAAGAGAGGCAGACACAGTGGAATGACGGTTGGTTGGTTGTTGGGGTTTTACGTCCTGGCAACATTTAAGGTTATATTAGGACGGGTGCCGACTTGTTATGAGAGGGACATCTTGGCAGTATAAATTAACAATAATAACGGGGGTTCACTGTATATGTTGGTTGGTCGTTTGAATTGTACGTCCTCGCAACATCTAAGGTCATATCAGGATGGGCACTGACTTGTGACAGTCCGCACTCATGGCGGCTGCTTCATAGTGCTGCCCCACTGGGAGACCAGGCCGCCAGCACAATGACCCAGTTTACCACTCACTCACATTATCCTGATACCGAGCCAACCAGTCCTTGCTCTATCCTATTAATACAGAGCACCAGTCTAGGAGTCAACAAGTATAAACTTTATAAGTCATTGGTTTGTCTCGACTGGGAACACAACTCCCGATCTCCCGCAGGCGAGGCCCGTGCTCTACCGATTCGGCCACCGCGTCCGGGTGAATCAAATCAAAGTCTGATGCGCGGCAAGGAAGGACGAGAAAGCGGGTGTGGAAAAAGAGGGCAGTTTATTCAGTAAGTGCCCGAGGGTATCATGAACATAAGAGGTGGTATAGTAGATCAATGAGGAGCAATATAGGTAATCAATATAATGTAAAATGCATGCTCATGATAGCAATGTCAATGTAAATGTCAGTAGTTGGTAGGTGGGCCCGAGGAGCCCTCAACCCTATAGTGGAGAGTTGGTGTATAGGGATGGTGGGTGGGGAAAAAGAGGTGAGGAGTGTAGAGTGTGGAGGCAGGAGGGCGAGTGGCAGGAGGAGAGAGCTGGAGGCGGTTATAAGGGAAGTAGAGGGGGGGGGGGGGTTATGTAAGGAAGGAGCTGGAGGACAGAGGGGAGGGAGAGAGAGGGGGGGGGGGTCCTCCCTCGCCTCGCATCAACCGCAATGCTAGCATTACGACCGATGCGCGGCAAGGAAGGACGAGAAAGCGGGTGTGGAAAAAGAGGGCAGTTTATTCAGTAAGTGCCCGAGGGTATCATGAACATAAGAGGTGGTATAGTAGATCAATGAGGAGCAATATAGGTAATCAATATAATGTAAAATGCATGCTCATGATAGCAATGTCAATGTAAATGTCAGTAGTTGGTAGGTGGGCCCGAGGAGCCCTCAACCAAAATGGAGGAGAGGGCTCGAGGGGCCGCCGAGGGGGCGAGGCGGGGCACGTATGCGTGGACCGCCTCAGAGGTCCAGGTCCCTTGGGCCATGATGTCGGCGATGTGGACCCCGGCGGCATGGCAGGCCTGGGCGGCGCCCCGGCGGAGGCTATGGAGGGTGAAAGCCTCGGCCCCCCGGACACCTCGGGCGTGAAGGGCGCCTCGCATGAGGGCGGTGAGTGTGCGAGGGTCGAGGGGGCGCCCCGAGGGCATGATGAAGGCCGGGGCGTCGGGGGGGCGCGGGGCTCTGCCGAGTCGCCGCGTTCCAGGCGGCGAGGGGGCAGAGGCCCGGCCTGGGGCAGGCAGGGACGAAGAGGGCGACGGCGCCCGAGGGCGCGGATATGGTCTTCGAAGTCCTGATCGTGACCCGGAGGCCGCCCGGGGCAGGGGCGACGTCGCCGCGGGTGATGGTGTGAGGGCCCCCCCAGCCCTCGGGACTCGGCGACAGCAGGTTGGATTGCCGCAGCATGCCGAAGTACCCGAGGAGGAGGGCGGCGCGAGGGGCGAGCGAGGCGTCTCCCGCGAGGGCGAGGTGAGCGATGACGAGGGCGAGCAGCGGGGGCGTCAGAGGGGGCGCCTGGCGGGGAGCGTGGGTGGAGGCGCGCTCGCCGCCTCGGGAGACGTCCTTCGCGAGGGCAGAGTCGAAGGCGGCGGTCGGGCCCCCGGCCGCCCCGGTCCAGGTGCGGGCCCCGGAGATGGCGTTCTTGACGGAGGCCGGGGCGAGGCCGCGGGCGTAGAGGGAGGCGGTGTAGGCGGCGATCTGGAAGTCGGTGGGGGCGAGAGGGGCGAGCCCTCGGGCCACACAGTAGGCGACGTAGTCGCGGGCCTGGCGCCGGCGGTTCCTCCATGTCGAGGGAGCCAGAGACGCGAGGCGTAGGCGGGCGACATCCTCCACCTCTGCCGAGGTGAAACCTGAATCAGAGGCCGGGGTTAAAGGGGAATGCGTCGTGTGATGGGGCTACGGTGCGGAGCCCGAGGCGGGCGACGCCCGCGCGGGCCACCTCGGCCCAGGGTCCGTCGAGGTGGGCGCGGCTGAGGGCGTCGGCGAGCACCAGCTCGGCCCCGGGCTTGTGGAGGATGGTGAGGGTGAAGCATCGGGTCGCCGCGAGGAGCCAGAGCTCCCGGGCGCAGGTCCCGAGGGTAGCGTCGCGGGCGCGGCCCGAGGTGAGGGAGGCGGCGGAGGCCATGTTGTCGGTATTAATGACGATGGTGGCCCCCGCCACGTCCTCCGGGATGAGGGCGCGCAGTGCAACCACGAGGTTGACGGCCTCCAACTCGTGAATGTCGGGGAACCGCGCCCGGAAGTCGAGGGTGTACCCTCGGGCGTAGCAGTGGGTGGCGGAGTAGGCGCCCCCGCCCGTGAGGCAGGAGTCGCACTCTATGACGTGGACGCGCCCTGCCGGGGCGCGAAGGAGGTGGAGGCCGTTGGAGGCCCGGCCGTAGAGGGCGAACCACCTCAGGTCCCGGAGGGCGTCCTCGTCCAGGGTGAGCGAGGCGCAGCCGAAGCACCGGCGGAGCGCCCCGAGGAGGCGACTCATGAACCTCCGGGCGGGGAGCACACAGCTGCCCACGTGGTTCAAGCGCCCGAGGAGGCTCTGGAGCTCACGTCTGGTTACGGCGGGGGAAGTGAGGCGGGCCTCGCATGAGGCGACGAGGTCGTCGACTTTGTCGGGGGCGATGCGCACCGTCATGGCCTCGCTGTCGAGGGCGAAGCCCAGCCAGGTGAGGCGGACAGCGGGGGGGTGGCACTTCCCGGGGGCCACGTCGAGCCCGAGGGCGGCGGCGAGGGCGAGGAAGGCGTCGAAGCCCTGGCAGGCCCTGAGGTAGGAAGCCTCGCACCCGACAAAGTCGTCGACGTAGACCAGTGTGTGGAATCCGTCGCGTCTCATGATCCAGGCGACGGCCGCCGTGACCCTGACACATGCCGCGCCCGAGGAGCGGCAGCCGAAGGGGAGGGCGAGGTCGACATATATCCTCTGGTTGAGGGTGATGCCGAATAGAGGGCAGGCGAGGGGGTCGGCGCGGAGCTGCCGGTAGGCCCGGGAGATGTCGGCGGACCAGAGGTAGGCGCCGGAGCCCTCGCCTGTCAGGCGGCGCCCGAGGTCGGCGACGGAGGGGAGGGTGTAGGAGTGGGGTTTCCCGAGGTATTCCCGGCGAGGGATGCCGGCGTTGACGCTGGCGCCGGGGGGGAAGGAGAGGTCGACGATGACCCGCCTCTTACCCGGGTCGGATTTGGGGCGGGTCATCATGGGGGAGACCTGGGTCCAGGGGGTGAAGGGGGGGGTGGTAAAGGGGCCCGCGAGGGCGCCGAGGGCGAGCTCGGTGGTTATAAAGGCCTCTATATGGGGGGCGTGCTCAGGGGCCTCGCGGTGGTTGGTGAAGGTTGGGCGGGGGGGGGAAGAGGCGGAGAAGTTGGCGGGGAAGCCGAACTCGAGGAGGTCGAGGAGGGCGGGGTCGGGGTAGTCGCGGAGGCGGTCACGCCAGGCGGGGATGTGGAGGCCAGAGGGGAGGGGGATGCGGGCGGCCAAAAAATTAGGGAGGCCCGCTTCCCTGAGTGCGGTGTATGCGCGGATGAATGTGGGGTAACGGGTCCAGGCCTCCTTAGAGGCGTGGGGCCAGATGGCGAGGAGGGTGGGGCGGTATTGGTGGGGGGAGGGGCCGCATGAGGGGGCGGCGGGGAGGGTGTCTTGTATGTGTGGTTGTACGACGTCAGAGATGTGCTCGCTGAGGTCGTGGTGGGGGGGGGGGGGGGGGGGGGGGGGGGTAGGGGGGGAGGAGGAGCGGTAGGGGAGGTCGAGGGGGGCGGCGAAGGAGGTGGGGGAGGGGGGGGGGTGGGGGGGGTCGGGGTGAGGGGGGAGGCCGGGGAGGAGGGTGAGGTAAGCTGTGTCGGCAGGGGAGGGTGTGGGGGGGGCGGGGGAGGGGGGGAGGGTTGGGGAGGGACGGTGGCGGGTGGAGGGCGGTCAGTTGGTGCGGGTGTGGGGGGGGGCGGCGGGGCCTGTGGTTAGGCCGGGGCGGGGGGCGGCCGGGTGGTCGGCGGAGATGAGAGAGGAGTGGCGGTTTGGCGCGGGGCGGCCGAGAGAGGGCGGGTCTGTTGGGCCGCGGCGGGGGGCGGGCCGGGGGGAGGGCTTTGAAGCCCGGGGTGGTGTGAGCGACTGGGCGCTCTGCAGGCGGACGTGTGTGGGGGGGCGGGGAGATCTGAGGGGAAGCGGTTAGGCGCCCTGTAGTGGGGGTGCGGGCGGGCCGGGAGGGCGGTGAGATGTGAGGCGGTGAGTTCTGAGGCGGTGAGATGTGAGGGTGGTCGGTTGTGGGTGCGTGTGGGTCGGCATGGGGGGGTGGGTGGGGCCGGCTGGGTCCCTCCGGGCCGGGCTGGAGGGGGCGGCGGACTAAAAATCCGCCGCGGGGGCGGGGCCCCCCCGGTCTCGGGTCCTTTTGCTGTTGCAAACGGCCTCAGAGTGCATTGTAAGGAATTTGCGCACGTTGGCGCAATATGCGCACGTGTGTCGATATCTCGACGCCCCCTCCCCATGGGTCTCGCCGGCGCCTGCCCGGTCGCATGAGGCGGGGTCACGGTTCCAGGAGGGGCAGGGGGCGCCGTGGGTTTCCCGGAGGTAGGGGATCCTCGTGTCGGTCTGGGGGCGGGGGGGGAGGAGGGGTCTGGGGGCGGGGCGGGGGGGGTCGGAGTGGGCGCGGGCGGGGATGGATAGGGCGGCTGTGGGCGTGGTGAGGGCCTCCATCCGGAGCATGTTGATGGCGGTGGGGTCGTGCCAGCCGTGGGGGAGCCTACCGTCCGCGATCCAGGTAAATACCGTCTCAGAGTAACGGCGGACGGTAGCCCAGGGGTGGACGAGATTGTCCCGATGTATGGTGAGGGCGTGGTGGCTGAGTCCGGGAAGGGAGTGGGCGGGGAAGGCGGGGTGCGCCTCCAGCATGCGGAGGGCGAGGGTATACTCGTCCTTGGTGGCCTCCCCTCGCTTCACCGCCTTCCTCTCCGCCCCCCGCTCAATGAGGTCACAGGGGAATATATAGTGAGGCGAAATACCTTTGCGTCGGCCGGCATTGTGCGTGTCGGCCGAGTCGAGGATCTCGCGGACGGCATCTGCGGCGGATGTGGCGGAGTGGGCGTGGGGCGTCGCGGTAGTGGAGTGGAGGCGGCGCCTCCGAGGGGTGTGAGGCGGTTGCCCCTCCCCTAGTGAAGCGGAGGTAATCCGGATGGATGGCCCCCGGAGCCGCCGGCAGGGGCGGCGGAGGCGGGTGGGCCCCCCCCACGGTATGGCGGGTCGTGCGGGCGGGCTCCGTCGGCTGGGGCGGCGCCGGCGGGGGCGTGGCGGCCGCGGCGGGGGCGTGGTGGGGCGCGGCTCCGCGCTCATCCCGGGCGTCGATCACGTCGAGTCTCGCGGTCATGCGCTCCAAGGCCGCGACCGTGTCGAGCAGCATGGCCTGCATGGTGCGCCCCCATTCCGAGGGGGGGTCGCCGGGGGCGGTCCGCGGGAGCGGGGCGGCCTGAGGGGGCGATGAGGGGGCGGACGAGTGAGTCGAGCCGGTCGATCCTGCCTCTGATATGCGCTGGGCCTCCCGGCGGGCGGCGCGCCTCCCCCGGCCTCGTCCGTTAGGCATGGTGCGGTGCTTGGAGAGTGAAGAGGCCAAAGAAAAAGAGGTGAGGAGTGTAGAGTGTGGAGGCAGGAGGGCGAGTGGCAGGAGGAGAGAGCTGGAGGCGGTTATAAGGGAAGTAGAGGGGGGGGGGGGGTTATGTAAGGAAGGAGCTGGAGGACAGAGGGGAGGGAGAGAGAGGGGGGGGGGTCCTCCCTCGCCTCGCATCAACCGCAATGCTAGCATTACGACCAAAGCTAAGATGCGGTATGCCAAAGTAAATGAAGCACAACAATGGAACCCACTCTTTTTTGTTTATGTGTCTATACACACATAATAAACGAAAACTATCTTCCACAGTTAATATATAATCCCCCAGCAGTTGCAGTAGTAGCAGGAATAACCTTTCATTAGTCGGTTGTGGAAAAATCAAAACATGAGAGCGCTCTGGTGAAATGGTGCGGGAACCAAGATATTCATGTGAATCTGCATCGCTTACCCAATGGGCGTTATGTTACCCCCACTTATATAGCGCACAGTCGTCAAGGGACATCTCAAAACTTAGCCGGGATAAATGAGAATTGGCAGGTGTTAGGCAAAGCTGTCTTGTGTGCGGGAGATCTGGAGTTCGGTTCCCGGTCGAGTCAAAACAAGGACCTACAAAATTGATACTTGTCACTTCCTAGCTTGGCGCTCGCATTAGTAGGATAGGGCAAGGACTGATTGGTTCAGTGTCAGGATAATGTGACTGAGTGGGATATCATGTCATGGGGCTGGTGGCCTGATTTCCCAGTGGGGCAACACTATAAAGTCACCATGAGTGTGTACTGGCACAAGTCGGTACCCGTCCTGAGATAACCTTAGATGTTGCCAGGAATTAAAACTCCAACGACATACCATTTTGAATCCGCAGCAAAGCCAGTCCTGTACAAGTCTAAGTTTGTTTTATTTGTCGTTGTTTTACGACCCAGCACTTTCATCGGACTATTCAGATTCATGTGTTGTACCGAACTAAATGGTTCTTTGGTTTTTGGAGTTTTATGTCCTGGTAACACCTGAGGTCATATCAGGACGGGTACCGACTTATGACAGAGCGCACCCATGCCCACTTTATAGTGCTGCCCCACTGGGAGACCGGGCCGCCAGCACCATGACCAGATATCCCACTCAGTCACATCATCCTGACACTGCGCTAACCAGTCCTTGTCTTCACCTATTAATGACGAGGAATGAAGCGCAGACGGTTTAATAAAACTAAAAGGTATCTGTATGGGGTGGAATATTTTGCATCTACTATATTCTCTTTCTCATTACACAGTCGCTGTGTGAAATTTGAGTCGATGCATAATTATAATTTCTATTAAGGAACCACTCATTATCGCCCACCTGATATAGGAGCCATACACCTGATGAGGTACAGCATAGCCCGAGGACCCTCATTAGTTGCCATACAGGCTCAGCTGGTCGGATGGCATGATTTTCGGCGCCGTTAGTGATCACTGATTGCCATCATTAGAGCTGGGGACATGAGTGTAATGTACGTTATAAGTAATGTATATATATATATATATATGTGTTATTTTTAAATGGGGAAAGCACCTCATAAGTAGCCTATTGTACTTCTGCTTTCTCCTTTTTCATGTGAAAAAAATTACTGATATAAATATAAACTTGTGTGTACATTGATCATGTGGAAATAAATATTATATTATTATTATTATAAATATTTTATTATTATTATTACTCTCCGCATAATAATACCCCAGTCACACTACTGTTTGCGACTACTTTACGACTACAAAAAAAGGGTTGTCACGAAATGGTCACATATGGGTCACAAAGTAGTCCTCAGTGGTCGCTGACCTCCATTCGACCATTTTGGTTGCAAAGAGGTTGCAGCTACTGCAGTAAATACCTCCTCGCGATCAAAATGGTCGACCAGAGGTCAGCGAGCATTGCTTTGGTCGCAAGGAAAGCACAAGGAGGTTGTGAGGAGGTGGGTTCTTTCATCCAAAGTGGTTGAAATGTGGTTGCAAAGTGGTGGCAAAATAGTCACAAGTGGTCACAAGCCATAGTGTGACTGGGATTTTAGGGACAAGAGTCAAGCTGAAGTCAGACTTAATTAAATGTCTACATAATGGCTCATCGTGAGCATGCCACTGATGTTAATTTTAAGTGACAGTTGTCATCCCCTCTGGCAACTCTCCTACCTCAAGATGGTTGGTTTGTTGTTGGAGTTTTACGTCCTAAGCCGTGTTCACACACACAACTTTAGGTCGATTTAGATAAGGCAAACTAAATGAGGCGAACTAGTTGTGAAAGTGTGTCGAGTCCACACATGCAGTACTTGGGGCGGTTTAAGGCAGAAGTCGATATCTGCGCATGGGCGTGACTGTCCAAACCAGCGCCAGTTTCGGTTAGTCGACGTCATCACGAAATTGTGTGGGTTTGACCTAGATCTGTATTGATTGAATCGTATTGTTTTGGAACTGTCCAAACTTCTGCTGGGCAGTGAAAACCTAAAAAAAAAATGATGACAACAATATCTGTGCACAGCTAGCTCTTTCATAGACCAAATTATATAGTATGCACTTGTGATTGACCGGAAAATCAACAAACTCAGTGCTGGACTGTGCATGCGTGTGACGTGCTTAAGCCGCCTCAACTAAACCGCTACCATCCACACATGCAAGATAGGCCGACCCAAGCTAGTTCGCTTCATGTAAACTACCTCGGGACGCGGTGTACTTGAGGCAAACTAGATAAGTCGACTCAGCCCTAATTCGCCTCAGCGTCGCGTCCACACAGCCAATGTGAGTCGACTTAGATGAGGCAAACTAGTTGAGGCGACTTAAGGCCCGTGTGTGAACAGGGCTCTAGACAGTTCAGACCATTGGTTGGGGGTTTATGTCCTAGTAATAGCTAAGGTCATATATTGGTGGGCACCGACTTCGACGGTGATACTCTATACTGATAGGGACTTAGTAGTTGGTTCCTTGTTGGAGTTTTATGTCCTGGCAACATCTACGGTGATATCCGGAGGGGTACAGACTTGTGAGAGTGCATACTCAGGCGACTTATTAGTGCTACCCCACCAGCACAATAAGCCAATATCCCTCTCAGTCACATTATCTTGACACTGGGCTAACCAGTCCTTACCCTATCCTATTAATGCCGAGCGCCAAGCTAGGAAGTGACAAGTACCAATTTTATAAGTCATTGGTTTGACTCGACCGGGAACCGAACTCCCAATCACCCGCATGCGAGGCCTGTGCTCTAGCGATTCAGCCACTGCACCCTGTCCTACCCCAAGAAGGTCCTATGGTATGATAGAGGTTAATTGCCCATCATCACCTCACGTGGTCTTTCGGCTGCCGGCACATGAAGCAGGTTGGTGATGGAAATCATCTATTGTCATGTGGGTTGGGGAGGAGGCTGTGCGCGACACTGCCAACCTTAGGCCATGACGTGTATGTCAGTGTACCACGTGACCCTCCCGGATGTGCACGCGATGCAATGGAGTCCTACACATGTTATCGGAGGAAGCTCACACAACTAGAGACTGTGAACGCCTCACACTGACCTTAGGTGTGGCTAGGACGTAAAGCCCCAACAACCAACCATTATCGAGTGGCGCAGGAGGAATTGCACGCATGCGCGTTGGGCACGTCGCACCAGATCGGAATGCTATAAACAGGGTACGGGTGACAGAGCTGGAAGTGGTTGATTGAGCCCTCTGCAGGGAATGACCTACATATATATAAATCCCGCCACCAACCCGGCCTCTGGTGGCAGTGGCAAGAACTAGGGTTCTGGGTGGGACTCCAGAAATAATATATCGGATAGTACCCAGAACAACGAAAAGGTTGGTTAGTTGTTGGAGTTTTACATCCTGGCAACAGCTAAGGTCATATCAGGACAGGTACCAACTTGTGACAGTGCACACTCATGGTGACTTAATAGTGCTACCCCACTGGGAAATCATACCACCAGCACCATGACCTGATATCCCACTCAGTCACATTATCCTGACACTGAACTAACCAGCACGTTCCCTATCCTATTAATGCAGAGCACCAGGCTAAGAAGCAACAAGTATCAATTTTAGCAAGTCATTGTTTTGAATCGACCGGGAACAGAACTGCCGATCTCTGTACACATGGCCCAGGCTCTAACGATTCGGTCACCGCGCCGGGTAAGCACAACTTTTTTTTAAACACACACAAAAACCAGCATACAGGTAACGGACCACCTAATTATGCGGCAAGCTTGGGACCGGAAATGGCCCGGATTTCTGGATTTTCCGGTTTTCTGGAAGACCGATAAGAGGTTTGATACCTGTATAACTATAGGAAAACAGAATAGAAACATTAAACTTGATAGTTTATTCTATTAGGCAGGGTCTTCCATTCAATGCCAGTCCAAATCTGCAGGGTCTGATGAAGCACCACGTTTTCAAAACCAAAGCAATTATCTAGGTTTTATTCTAAATATCCAACTTAGATACTGATGCATTCATTAAGCATTATCAATTTAATAGAACATGTTTCTGCAGAAGTATATGGCATCAGACTTTTGGCATGTATGCCAAAACTAATTTGACTTGTTAACACTTCAAATATCTTAAAGGTTAGCCATTTAAAATAAAAACTAACGAAGGTAGATTATCATGATCAGCCTAATATATTTCAATCAGAGAATGACAGAAACTCAAAACCATCGCATTTAAGAAAGAAAATGTGTTTGTGTGTTGTTGCTGTTTTACGTCCTAGCAACGTTTTTTTAATAGCGGAAATCCACGGATTGGCGGGGATCTTCCATTCCTGCTTTCTCCAAATAAGGAGTTGGGAAGAGGTGACGTCAATCAATCGATCAATAGTTCCGTCCTCTAGTCGAGGGTTGGATGCAATGGTTCTCCACTTGTCCCGATGGTGTGCTGTTCTAATAGACTGTGAATAATTCAAGCCTGTCCACTGTGAAATATTTGTAAACCACAATGTTCTTGGTCTCCCTCTCCCTCTGCTGCCATTCACCTTCCCTTCCAACAATGTACGGTATATTGAACTCTGACGAATGATGTGGCCAAAATAAATAAGTTTCTTTGTCTGTATAGTGGCAAACAAGCTTTTCTTATTTTTAATTTTTCTGAGAACTTCTTTGTTGGTGATCTTCTTTGTCCATGATATTTTCATCATCCTTCGATAAGTCCACATCTCAAATGCTGCCAAACATTTGTACATTTTCTTAGAGATTGTCCATGTCTCAGCCACATACATTAGAGTAGACCACACATAACACTGAAGAAGAAGAAACCTAGTAATGACAATGTAAATCCAAAGCCTAAGAGTAGTGACGTCAGACTGCTGCCACCGTGAATTTGGACGTTAACCTATCACACTAATCCAGAGCACAGAGTGGCTACCTTCCGCCTGCTCCACTCAAACTACAATCTTGGTTTAACCTGGTAATTGGAAATGCTTCCTTCAAAGATCAGACGAGATGGCGAATGGATTTAGTGTCCACTTCCCGTGTGAGATGTCGTGAGGTTCGAATCTATGGGGTTCAAATCCCGGCCGAGTCAAAGCAATGACTTAAAAATTGATACTCGTCACTACCTAACCTGGCGCTCGGCATTACTAGAACCAATGGGTTCGAACCCTGGTCGAGTCAATCCAATGACTTAACAATTGATACTTGTCACTACCTAGCTTGGCACTCAGCATTACTATGATAGGGCAAGGACTGATTAGCTCAGTGTCATGATAATATGACTGAGTGGGATATCGGGTCATGGTGCCGGTGGCCTGATTTGCCAGTGGGGTAGCACTATAAAGTCATCATGAGTGTGCATTGTCACAAGTCGGTACCCATCCTGATATGACCTTAGATGTTGCCAGGACGTAAAACTCCAACAACCAACCAACCACAATACATCCCACTGCGATAACACAGTGCTACTATGAATTCTAAACATAATAGTACATTTCCTTATACATGAACATAACTCAAGGCACATTCCCTTTGTGGTGTTATCTGTGGCAGAGTGGTTAGAGTGTCTAGCTTTTTTCTAGGTTGGACTCCTAATCTGAAGGTCAGTGGTTCGATTCCCCATGCTATCACCTCTGCCAATTTGGATTTCTACTGCTGTGCATAACTTACAGCATCATCAAAGGCCAGCATCTCATACCATGTCACGGTTAAAAATCCTATGGGTCGCTAAAAGTGTAGGTTCAGGCTTTCTATCAACCAACTGTCTAATGGTGAAAACAAGTCCATTCAGACTTATCCAGGATAGGCAGTATAGATCTGTAAGAAAAAAGAAGTGTTTAATGCATACTAAAATAGCACCCCCCTCACACACACAAATAAACACGTCATTTCAGTCAACCATAGCGCTGATTGGCAAATGAAGTCGCTCTCATTGTACAGCAATGAGTTTCAGAACTGACAAAAAGAATACAGAAGTATGAGAGCGGACTTTTTCTTTCTTGCAGATTTATACTGCTTAATCATGGATAAGTCTGACTAGTCTTGTTTTCACCATGAGACGGTTGGTCGATAGAAAGCCAGAGCCTACACTTTTAGCGACCCAAGGGATTTTTAACCTCCCAGTCACACACCACATAGACATGGTATGAGAGCAACTGGCCTTTGATGATGCTGTAAGTTATACACAGCGGTGGAAATCCAAATTGGCAGAGGTGATGGCATAGGGAATCGAACCACCAACCTTCAGATTAGGATCAGGACCTAGGAAAAACTCAGAGAGTCTAACCAGTCCGTCACAGAGAACAACACAACTCCGCCACAGAGAACATAACAAAAGAAATGCAGCGATTCCCTCCACCCACAGACCACTTCACATCAATTCAGACCGTGTTGGCAAAGACTACATTTCCCTGACGAAATGGGCTAATATCCTGTCGGGGATTCTTATTGGAATCGACTCGACAAGGCTCATTCTATGTACACACCCTGACCTGGACGCCTGCCCTACCCCACACAACCCCCCACCCCGACCGGGCGCGGTGGCCGAATCGGTAGAGCGCAAATTTCCCATGCGGAAAGTCAGGAGTTCGAATCCCGGCCGAGTCAAACCAATGACTTATAAAATTGATACTTGTCGCTCCCTAGCCTGGCGCTCGGCATTAATAGGATAGGACAAGGACTGGTTAGCACAGTATCAGGGTAATGGGAATGAGTGGGATATTGGGTCATGGTGCCGGTAGCCTGATCACAAGTCGGTACCCTTCCTGATATGACCATAGATGTTGTTGGGATGTTTAATTGTTTGTTGTTGTTTTACATTCTACCAACATCTAAGGTCATATCAGGACGGGTACCGACTTGTGACCGTGCACACTCATGACGACTTTATAATGCTGCCCCACTGGGAGACCAGGCTGCCAGTACCATGACCCGATATCCCACAAGTCACATTATCCTGACACTGAGCTAACCAGTCTGTGACCTATCCTGTTAATGCCAAGCGTCAGGGCTAGGTAGTGACAAGTATCGATTTTATAAGTCATCGGTTTGACTCGGAACGAGAGGCTTGCGCTCTACCGATTCAGCCACCTCGTCTGGTACTAGGACGCAAAACCCCAACAACCACCTAACCAACCCGTCCCCCCGACACCCACGTTAACCCTCCCCTCCCGCTTACCATGCCTTACGTGACACGCAGCACTCGCTGGTGGTTAGTGCGCATGCGCACAGCCCTCGCCATAACAAGATGGCGACGCAGAGCTGTCTCCAGGTTTTGCTTCAGGCCAGCTTCCCTGACAGTGGCTGGCGAGAATGTAGGGCTTATTAGTAGGGGGGGGGGGGCAGTGGTTGTGGGTTGTGGGTTTATACCCCAGCAATAGCTAATACGGTCATATCATGGTGGGGGGGGGGGGGTACTGACTTGGGTGTTGAGACTGATGGCGACTTAATAATTGGTTGGTTGTTGGAATTTTATATCCTGGCAACATCTATGTTCATATCAGGACGGGTACCGACTTATGACAGTGTGCACTCATGGCAACTTATTAGTGCTACCCCACTGGGAAATCAGGCCAAAGGTAACATGACCCGATATCCCACTCAGTCACATTATCCTGACATCGAGCTAACCAGTCCTTGTCCTATCTTATTAATGCTGAGCGCCAAGCTAGGAAGCGACAAGTATCAATTTTCTAAGTCATTGTTTTGACTCGACTGGGAATGGAACTCCCGATCTCCCACACTGGAGGCCTGCACTCTACCGATTCGGCTACCGTGTCCGATGCGACTTTATAGAGCTTCTCCAATAGGGGTACCGTGCTGCCGGCATTATGGCCGGCATTATGGCATTATGGAGATGCCACTTCACATTCCAGGGCCCGTATGCAGGAGTCAGTGTTAGCGGGGTTTGGTGTTAGAGCCTGTTACCGTTTAGCTATCACCGACGTCGGGAACTGTGTCAAGTGGCATGCAGGAGTGCGTAACACTTTCATTATAGCTAAACATGAATTTATTTATAGATTTGGGAAATCCCTCTGCGTCTGTACCCATATATTAGGCTTAAATATATTAAATGCTATCATATTTAACAGAATTAGATACGCAATAAGTGAACTTTGATGAAATTAACCCTAAATTCGAAGCAATATTAATGCTGCCGCCGCAACGGCGGCGATATTAATATTTTTGAACCGACGAATGCAAGCATCCACCGCCACCGCCAGTATGGAAAGCGACGTCGATGCGGCGGCGGCGATTTGTTTACTTTACGTTCGTCGATTCGAAAATATAAATATTAATATCACCGCCGTTGCGGCGGCAGCGTTAATATTGCTTCGAATTTAGGGCTAATTTAATAAAATTTCACTTATTGCGTTAAATATGACAGCATTGAATAGATTTGGGCCTAATGAACTCGCTATACCTCCTATTTTCCAGGGGTAACGTAACACCGGTTAAGCTTTTGGTGTTAGGCCTATCACCGACTCGTGCATACCATTTTTCACCGCTAAACGGGAATTCCCGCCAAACACCGTTTTGCCATGCTAACACTGACTCCTGTATATGGCCCCTGAACACATCAGCCTAGAAATCATCTAAACAAGATGTGATGTAGTAGGCCCTTACAAAGCTCTGGCCTTCTTCACAGTTCTTAACACAGTTCCCTAGACATTCCTGAGCCCTCCTCAACAGTCTAGATCTACATTAAATAATTTAGGCTCCCGGGAATCCCTATTCACCTCCAGTCCATGACATGTCCCTAGAATTCTCAATCCTTTCCACAGTATATGACACAGGTTCCTAGAAATCTTCTCTCCTCAACAGGCCATGCCACAAGTCCCTAGACATCCCCAACATCCTCCAGATTATATGACACAATCTCCATAGTAATCCTCTACAGCAGTCCCTGGAAATCTCCAGACCCTCTCCAAAGTCCATAAATCAAGTCCCTGGAAATCGTCAAACCCTCTCCAGAGTCTGTAACTCAAGTCCCTAGAAATCCCACAACCCTCTGCTGTAAATAACTTAGATCCCTAGAAATACCCAAACATGTGAAGATATGGAATTCCAGGCTATTTCAAGGCTTTTCAAGGCAGTTTATTTTTAATAGGACTATTTTAATTTGCATTTCAGAAGAAAAAAACCAATGGGGAATGGCGATTTCGGAGTAATTTAGATCAGTGGGACAGTTTAATGAAATTCAAGGCTTTTAAAGACTAAATACCCCAAAACAGGTTAAATTCAAGGCTTTTCAAGGCCTTGAATTGTTGAAATAGGGCAAATATAATTAAAGAATTTTCAACACTTTCCCCAGGCCCCATACGAACCATGAACTCAGCTTCCTAGAATTCCACAACGCCCTCGACAGTCTACAACAGGTCCCTAGAAATCCCCGCCTCCTCCCCCTTCACACACATTACGACACCAGCGCCCAGAAATCTGCTTTCACTGCGTCATGTGTCAGTGAACCTATTAGCACCGGACAAATGCATCCAGAGGCGACCCCCTGGCCACCCCTTCCCCCCTCCCATCCCCCCTCCCCCCCCCCTGACTGGCCCACATCGTCACCTTGGCGACCCGCCCTGCCTCATCAAGGTTTTTGTATTGTGGGTTGCAGTTTTACATCCTGGCAACGTCTAACGTCATATCATAATGGGTACCGACTTGTGACAGTGCGCGCTCATGGCGACTTTATAGAGCTCCCCACTGATAGGGGAACCAGGCCACCAGCACCATGACCTGATATCCCACTCAGTCAGATTATCCCGACACTGAGCCAACCACTCCTTGCCCTATCCTAATAATGCCGAGCGCCTGGCTAGGAAGCGACAAGTATCAATTTTTAACTACCGCTTCGGCCACCGCGGGGCGGTGAGAAAAGGCGGGAGGGAAGGAGCCACATAAACAGGTAGGTGTGGATATGGTGATGGCATCAGGGAGCCTAGGTGGTGTAATGGTTAGAACATTGGCCCGGAATGCAAGAGATATGGGTTCACACCCACATTCACATTTCAAATTCCAAGACTTTCAAGGACCTTTCGGTGTAAAATTCCAGGATGTTTTTAAAGAGATTTATTTAAATAAAGTACCCCGAAATACAACCGCTATTCATAGTTGATTCACTGTGTAATATTCGAAGTGTAACTAAGCCTAGGAAATAGCAATGAACTTATGTATAGGTGTACTATCAAAATTAAGTGGTAGGATAATAAACCCACAAAATACCTTAAATATCAAACAATCACTGATCAATGAATAAAGGATATTTAGGCAAAACACGCCCTCTATTTAAGATTAAAACATAATATAGGCTTTAAAAACTATTGTGATGCTTTTCTATTTTCAAGGATCTTTAGACAGATTCCGGGGCTTTCCAGGCCTAGAATCCTGAATTATCAAATTCCAGGACTTTCCAGGTTTTCAAGGACCCGTATTAACCCTATGCTAGTTCGATTCCCGCTCTAGGCGCAATATTTCCCATATTCCCACGACACTGGTTCCATGACCAGGATCCTGTACAAGCAACACATGATGTATGGTTGGTGAACCTACCATGTGTATGTATATGTAAGTGCATTGCCTGTATATATGAACAAGTCTTTCTGTTGTTTCACATCCTAGCAACATCTAAGGTCATCGGACGGGTACCGACTTGTGACAGTGTGCACTCACGGTGACTTCATAGTGCTGCCCCACTGGGAGACCAGGCTGCTGGCACCATGACCCAATATCCCACACATTCATATTATCCTGATACTGAGCTAACCAGTCCTTGCCTTATCCTATTAATGCCCAGCGCCAGGCTAAGTGGAGACAAGAATCAATTTGATAAGTCATTGGTTTGATTCGGCTGAATGCTGAACAAACACAAAGAGGTAAAAAAACAAACTTAGATGATTAAATTAATTAAGTGCAAATATCATGTTAGATTTGAATCTTTCATCGTCGACTAAACTTTGTGAGGGATGGCTTGTTCATGAGAAAGTTAATCAATTCATCTATTCAACGTGATTGAATGTAAATGGCCTGGAAAAATAGGCCTGGGTTTGCAACGGTACTCAGTGATTCAGGATTTATTGTGGTTTTACAACCGAGAAACATTTTTTTAATGAAATCGAACAATTTTGATTAAACATGGATCCCTCAGCTGCTCAGGCAACATAATAATGTAATGAATATACTTAATACATAGTTATCCATAAATAAGCCTTTTGTGCTGACAAACCCCGATTCCACACACAATTGCTAGCCATTTTATACTTCTACTTAGGTTGTTGTTCACATCAGCATTAGCACTCGAGAGTTTTAGTTGAGGCCACATGTTCTCTGGTAAAGGTTCAATCTATATTTTAATCTAGAGAAAAGCAATACTAATTCAAATTCCATGATTTTATTTGTTTGTTTGTTTGTCTGTTTTAAAGTAAAGTCACTTCCAACTAAAATAAGGTAGATGTCATTGGTTTTCAACTCCCCACAATATGGAAGACTCTGCCAACCAGCAGGTAAACAAACCAAACTTGGCAGTCTGATCCCACAAGTGCTATGACATGTAGTGTTTCTATTTTGATATAATTATAACGTTCAACCTCATATATTTATCTAAGAAAATAACAGAAACTCAAAACCATCGGACTAGGCAATTTTTAAAGGAGTATAATCCGATGGTTTTGATTCCTCCGCCCCCACACCCACACACATATTTCCTTTAATAAAAAATATATTCGCGTGACCATTATAACCTATTATACTTACCAGTTCGGAGTAATTAAAACAGTAAGATAATTGAGTAACTTATTTGAGATATTTGAAGTGAAGGCATGCAAAATAAAACACCATGTAATTAATGTGTATCTACACAATGAGAATCCAGCATCTACAGCTCTACCAATGAGAATCAAGCATTTCCGGTCCCCATGGTTACAGTGATCTGCCCACCACCACCAAGCGGCATGGCTCCTTTGGTCGCCACCTGCCCTGAGCTGAGTGTGTTTTGATCCGTGACTAGCAGAGGTAGGAGGGGGTAGTGGGTAGAGCTCCAAGTGCCCCTTACACACTATCTTACTAGCACCACAATGTCTATTTACAATGAGTAAAGCACCACCAGCAACTACATAAACACATCTATGCACCTGGCCCTATATACCTTTTTCATAAGTAGAACATTTGCATTCCCTCACCAATGTGTCATTATCGGTGTATTTTACACTGGTGTATAACCCTTTCGTATGCAGGTATTGCAGGTATAGCAATACCTCAGGGAGTTTGATGCCCTTGCCCTGCAGAGTTGTAAACCACTGCCTTGTGGTACAGGTTCTTGACAGAACCGAAGGCTAAGGGAGCAAACCCTAAACAGAAAACCATGTCACTGTGGCATCATTAAGGGCGGTTGATGTATGGAACTCCAACATCTCCCGACCAGCCACTGCAGGGACAAATAGTTTTGCGCCTGTCTGGACATGTTCTTGCCGGTGTGAAACCTCTATTTGCTCCCCGAGAGAGTGCCGCTGGTAACTTGCAAAAGCCAGCAGCACTTCAACACTTTTGCAGGCAGGTTTCATGAAATGTACTGACTCATGGACGCAACTCTCACAGCAGAGAGCTAAATGGAGAGCGGCAGTCAAGTAATGAAAGCAGTCTTTGTCGCATCGCGACCGACAGCATGATGATGATGATCTACACACCAGTTAAAGGCAGATGCAATGCTCTTGTGGTGTTCTCTGTGGCGAAGTGGTTAGAGTGTCTGACTTTTTTTTAGGTCAGACTCCTAATCTGAGGGTCGGCGGTTCGATTCCCTGTGCCCCCACCTCTGCCAATTTGGATTTCCACCGCTGTGTATAACTTACAGCGTCATCAAAGGCCGGTTGCTCTCATACCATGTCTATGCGGTGTGGGAGGTTAAAAATCCCTTGGGTCGGTAAAAGTGTAGGCTTGGGCTTTCTATTGACCAGCAGTGGAATGAGGAAGACCAGTCGTCTATGACTGAAATTTCCCCTGCTTAAACAACTAATAGACCAAAAAAAAAAAAGAAGAAATGTTTCTTATTTGTTTGTTCAAGTGGTTTTATTCCTCTGAATTACATGGTGTCAGTGCTGATGCACTGGTCTTCCAGCCCTAATGGCAATTGCCAAATACACAGTAAACAAAGTTACAAGAATATAAATAGACAATTACTGGATAATAAGAAAAACATCGATATGAATTATGGGTAAAGAAGGAGATAAGAGAAACAAGAAGCATAGTGAGAGGGCATTGTAGCATTAATATTTAAATAGATCATATTGTTGCCTGTTTACACATAGATGAGAATGGCGTGACAAACAAAAAATCAGGAAACTAGTCGGTGGGGGGGGGGGGGGGGGGTTGTGTGAAAAACCCTGAATGGTCGCAAATTTTGACAAATCCGGATATCTGGAAAAATTCAATAAGATTTTGTTTGAATTTGCTGGGTGTGTTAAAATGATGTTATGGATGTGTGTTAAAATTCGGTTAAGGATGGCCGAATGAGTTAGAGCGTCCATCTCCCATGTTGCTAGATCATGGGACTGTGGGTTCGAATCCTGGTCGAGTCAAACCGATGACTTAAAAATTTGATGCTTGTCGCTTCTTAGTCAGGCGCTCTGCATTATTAGGATAGGGCGAGGAGCAGTGGAATGAGGAAGACCAATTATCCACAATTGAAATTTCCCCTGCTTAAACAACTTATGTACCCCCCCAAAAAAGGATGGCTGCTACACGGTTAATTTTAACAGCTTTCTCAATTTGCATGAGATGAAAATCAAAATATAAAAAAAAATTCAACCTTGACATATGTACAACATATAAACCTTATCAATATGGATTCTGTTATTACTTGGAATGTTCCCTGCTATTATTTTTTCACTTTTAGTTTCCATGTCACAAAAGTGATACACAGTTTCTGAAAACAACCCACATACAATCAAATTTATATTAAGTGGTTGGGTTTCAGAAATTCTATGCCTTCATAGGAGTGTACAGCTTTAAGTTGTGCTGCTTCATTTGAACTGTTTAAATTGAAGACTGTCTATTTAACGTAATTGAAGGCGGTATCTATTCACCAGAAATAGAATATCAAAGATCCGTACAAATAATGGCAGCAACCATAAATAAGTCCACTGTGACACACCTTCATCGGACTATGCAGCCTTAAGCTTTGCCGCTTTGTTTGAACTGTTTAAATTGAAGACTGTCTATTTACCGGAATTGAAGGATGTCTATTCACCGAAAGTAGACTATCAAAGATCTGTACAAAATTGTGGCAACCATAAACAAGTCCAGCACGACATGTCTTCAGCGGACTATGCAGCCTTAAGTTTCAGAGCTTTGTTTGAACTGTTTAAATTGAAGACTGTCTATTTACCATAATTGAAGGCAGAAGTGGAATATCGACGATCCCCACAAAATGGTGGCAGCCATAAACAAGTCCACCGCGACATGCCTTCATCAGACTATGCAGCCTTAAGTTTTGCCACTTTGTCTGGACTGTTTATTGAAGACTGTCTATTTACCATAATTGAAAGTGGTCTATTCACCGGAAGTGGAATATCGACGACCGCACAAAATGGCGGCAACCATAAACAAACCGACTGCGACAAAATCACTCTGGGATTGGCTGTTGACAACTATGCCCTTGATTAATTGCGACAGTTAATTATATTGCATCGCAGAGTTTTAATTAAATTAAGCACACCAGAAAGAACAGATTAAACCAATCCACCCTGATGCCTGTTTCGATGATTGTATCAAAGCAGCTGCATAATCCGATGAAATATCAAATTTTCAAAACCAAACCAATTATCTAGATTTGATTTGACATATCTAACTTAGATACTGATGCACTTATTAAGCATTTGTTTCTGTGTAGAAGGCAATTCTGAGTCAATTTAACAGAACCTCTTGCTGGAGAAGTCTATGGTGTCAGAGTTTTGGCAAGCTTGCCAAAACTAATTTTCCATGTTTGCACTCAAAATATCTCAAAAGTTTACCATTTAAATAAAAATAACTTTGAACTAATGTAAAGTAGATACTAGTGATCGATCTGATATATTTATCTCAGAAAAAATACAGAAATTCAAAACCATCGGATTATGCAACTTTAAGATAGAGCGCAAGGGTTGTTAGGAACCATGACGTCCATGTATGATGTAGGAGTTTTTCATTCAATTTCACCTCGATCTTTATTTTCATTTTCATTTTTTTTACATTCGCTGTTTAAGAGGGGACATTTTAACTGGGAAATAATTTGTCTGCCTCATTTCATTGCCCCATGCCCTATCCTCCTAATTGAGATGCATGAGTTGCCCTCTGGCTTTAGGAAAGGGAACTGCTGGTGACTGAATGGACCTCCGGGTGTCCACGGGGGTGACTGAGTGCACCGGAAATGGTGAAGATAGCGCCCCCAGGTGGATATTAACGCCGCCACGCAGTCAACTTCCAATGGTTTTAGTAGCCCAGAATTCAAGTAAACAAATACTCGACATACTCAAAATATTTCAACTCACTCGAGCGTAGGTTAAATTCGTCTTGGCCGTGTTTTGACGCAATTTGAGCGATATGTAAGATTCGAGGTGTATTTCATGAAAAATAAGCAGCCATCGTCTCACTAGTGAGAGATTGACAATGGTAGCGGCGGAAGTATGGTTCGGCGGTGGTGGAGCCACCGGTGCCCGTATGAGTAGGAAGAAAATACATGCAGAGAGCCCATTGGTCAATAATATAGTATCGGAATAATATAATATAATATAATAAAACCTACAAAATACCTTACGCGGCTTTATACTCGCATAATGCTTATACATCACATACATATATATGTATATATATATGTATATGTATATATATATGTATATATATAGTATAGTTATACGAGTCTTACCTGGTACAGATGATGGATAACTGGCGTTTTCCCGAGGTACTAGCCTCGGATAGTCGTGGGTCAGGGAGAAGGAAGCACATCGGGTTCCAGCAATCTTTTACATACTTAATAGGATAAAAAAACTATCTCAATATTATATGGATACTCCAGTGTTTCCGTTTTGGCACAAGCAAACCCGATAATCATGGTAGGGTAGGGTGGGCGGGCCCTGACCCATGACTACCCGAGGCTAGTTCCTGGGGAAAACACCAGTTATCCATCATCTGTACCAGGTAAGACTCGTCATTGTCATTGACACGTCTCCATGGTCCTTGATGTTGTAGGTTGCTAGCCATGGTTGCGTGTCCCATGCTGGTACTATCAGTACTGTGTGTGCGCGATCCATCTTGATCTTCCTGGCCACTCTGCTGATAATGCTGAATGGTAATAAAATGTATTATTCCAAATTAAAGAAAACCCATCCACTCTCCAGGCTTCTGACTCTGAATGCCACAACACATATTTGGGTAACTTTTTGGTGTTGCATGATGCAGATAATTCAATTACTGGTTTACCCCATTTACCACAAATGTGGTTGAAAATATTCTGATTTAGTGACCATTCTAGATGGTCGTCGAAATGTCGACTTTTCCTGTCAGCCAAAGTGTTTTGACTGACACTGAGCCAACCAGTCCTTGCCCTATCCTAATAAGGGCGAGCGTCTGGCTAGGAAGCGACAAGTATCAATTTCTAAGTCATTGGTTTGACTCGACCAGGGTTGGAACCCAGGGTTCGGATCCCCCGATCTCCCAAAACAGGAGACGGACGCTCAACTCATTCGGCCATCCCGTCTGGTCCAGTCTGCATTGAAAAGAGCATCTGTACAGGTAGGTTCGAAAAGCAGCCAGGTTTATGAACTATGCAAGGTAGAACAGGTGTGTGTATATATATATATATATATATATATATATATATATATATATATATATATGCCAAGTGGCACCGTGGAACATATGGGGGGTAGTGACCTTCACTGTTCACGCCCAGCGTGCCGCTAGGAGGACACAGCAATGTCAGTAGTAGGGTAAAGAAGATTGATACAGCACCCTACTATACCCATGAGCCCCTGCCATTATTTCAGCCTGTTTGCCGACACCCATCACAACATGGTCACTTACACTTCTCACGCGGCGTACCTTATCTGTGTTATGAGAACCCGAGGTAACTTTACACTATCAGCATGCGCACGTGTGGCTTCTTCTTCTTCTTCTTTAAAAAAAAATGTACACTAACATATGCATATACAGTAAAAACTCTCTAAATCGACCGAGCGTGGAACCGACTTTATGCAGTCCATTTATGGAGGTGGTCGGTTTAGGAAGTTAGAATATCCTTACAATGGTATTATTGGGACCCAAATAAAGCGATCGATATAGGGGAGTGGTCGATCTGTGGAGGTGGTCGGTTAGAGAGGTTTTACTGTATATATTTACATGTATATACACACATATATATATACATATATGTGTATATATATACATATATGTACATATATATATAGATATATATATATATATATGTATATATATATATATATAAATGTATATATATCGCGGGCAGAGTGACTGAGCATGGCCAGATAAGTTACCACGTTTGCAGACAGGGTGACAACACAATCTGCCTGGTTGCATAATCGATGAACAATTAATAATAGATCAGTGGAGTAGATGACTTAAAATATAATAAGGAGTGACAGCTTCTGATTAATTATACTTGTACATTGTTTATACATCATATATATACACACAGATATACACATGTATATATATATATATATATATATATATGAAGTGTCACTACAGCTACTCAGTTCTGGTGTCTCTTCCATGAGCTGAATATAGAGCCGTACAAGTATCCTGGACCACAGCCATAAATATATATATATATATACAATATTCAAATATATGTATATATATATAAAGTGTTACTACAGCTACTCAGTTCTAGTGTGGCTTTCATGAGCTGAATATATAGTGGTACAAGTACCCTTGAACACAGCCATGTATATATATAATATATATAAACTATATATAATATGTATATATATAATATATACATATTATATATATATATAAAGTGTTACTACAGCTACTCAGTTCTGGTATGTCTTCCATACACTGAATATATGGTGGTACAAGTACCCTGGGACACAGTCATATATATATAATATATATATATATATTAATTTTTATATAGAAAAATCCTCCAGTGCGACTGACAATGTGACGTGACTAGGAAATTCCATGACTGGGGAATGGTGCTGAACGTGCGTAGGTCCAAAACTATACAGTTTCGTGAGATAGTCCTAGAGATTCCCAGAGCCAGGTGTGCAGATAGGGAACTATGTGCGGTGTTTTGGACTGAGAGTCATTTTCGTCAGATACCAGCGGGGGAGGGGGACGGAGCCTTCAGAATACCTGGGGAACTGGGATCGGTCCCGATGCCATACTTAACGTATCAGGATACGCTAAGACTGTTCGCCGCCAGGGCAGGCCTCAACATGGCACAATTGTCTTCGCATTCATTGAGGCGCGGGGGATGCACGTTCCTGCACATGTGCGGGGCGAGCATTGAAGAGCTGAAAGTGAGGGGGATTGGGTCTCAGAGACCGTCTATGCCTATATCAAGACCCCCCTGGGCTCTAGGATTGTAAACGACATGCGGGTTTCAGCAACTCTTAGTTTGAGGCATACTTTGCTTGGGTTGGGGGAGGCACAGGTGCGCCTCCTTTGGCATCTATTGCTAGCCAAGACGAGCAATAAAGATTGTCCATCCCATATCATTATCAAGTACACTTCTCTCCTTGTTTGTATGTAGGCAAATGTATAAGTAGTATAATAATAATATTATGCGTATATAAAGTGCCGGAGTAAACGTTAATAATAAATATATTCTCCGAGATCATGTATATATATTTGTAATATCTAATAATGTCCAATCGCTGCCCGGTGCCTGCGAGCCCGGGACTACTCGATAGTGGCGCCAGCGCCGGCTCCATTGCTTGGCCGCCACATTTCATGAGTGTTGGCCCAGATTTTTAACTTTAACCAGTAAGCATCTATTGCTAGCCAAGACGAGCAATAAAGATTGTCCATCCCATATCAAGTACGCCTCTCTCCTTGTTTGTATGTAGGCAAATTTATATATAATATATATATATTAATTATTTTATAGAAAAATCCTCCAGTGCGACTGACAATGTGGCGTGACTAGGAAGCTTGGTGGCGGTGTCATTGGTCACATGGGTGCAGTCAAGGAGGTATAGTTTAGAATAACAACACATATACAATAACAGTAATTCCCTTCAGTGCCTTCATATATACTCGCATAATGCATTATACATCGTATATATATATATATATATATATATATATATATATATATAATAGTTATACAAGTGTTACTTGGTACAGATGATGGATAACTAGTGTTTTCCCAAGGTACTAGCCTCGGATAGTTGTGGGTCAGGGAGAAGGAAGTACATCCGGGCCCAGCAATCTTTTACATACTACCCAGGAAAAAATCCTATTGATGTAAATGGCTTCTGCCAAACATCTCTCCATTCAGCAATGGGCAGCATTATAAAGAAACAATGGCTGCATTGTTCTAACGATGTTATGACACATCGTAATTAAACTGTAAAAAAGTGAATTCTTCATGAAAAGTTTTAAAACTTGAAGTATGTGAATGCTAAAATGAACTACACCAAATTATCCAGTCAAAATAATACTAACCTGGTTGGTTTAGTAGTTAATGTAGAAAAACTGCTGGAGCTACTCAACAAACGTCCTCCTGTTGTGAGTAGATTATGCTAATTGCTGGACCCGGATGTGCTTCCTTCTCCTGGACTATGAGTAGCCAGAGGGTAAAATATATATATAATATGAAACCGAACAGGTCAACCGCCATAATATAATTCATTATCTAGACTCGGAATGGCAGAAGTGTAGGTTCGAGTCCCGCTCTAGGTGCAATGTTTTCCATCATTTACAAAGACATTCTCACAATAATACTTGCAAAATCTGACTACACTTACCATTATTAAGTTAATATAGCATAATATACTTACTAACCCACGAAGCTCTAAGGCAATACATAACCTGACACTAGACCAAACGCTGTTGTCGAATCGGCAGAACGCAACCTTCTCGTGCAGAAGGTCAAGAGTTCGATTTCTGATCGAGTCAATCCAATGACTCACAAGATGATACTTGTCGCTTCCTAGCTTGGCGCTCTTCATTATTATGATAGGGCAAGGACTGGTTTGCTCAGTGTCAGGATAATGTGACTGAGTGGGATACCAGGTCATAGTGCTGGCAGCCTAGTGTCCCAGTGGGGCAGCATTATAAAGTGGGCATGAGTGCACACTGTCACAAGTCGGTACCCATCCTGATATAACCTTAGATGTTGCCACGGGAGAAGGAAGCAAATCCGGGGGCCAGCAAACAAACAAAGGTGTGTAACACCGCTAACTTCCTAGTCATATCCGACTGTGTAACACAACACAGCCAGTGGCAGGTGTGTACTGAACCTCACTCCCTCACCCACCACCCCCTCACCCACCACCCACCACACACACACAGCCTCCCAACTTACCCCGACCTTGACCCTGACTTACTTTCACACTGGCTCGTTCTCGCTAGTAGCGTTATCTCAAGTGGGCTGGTCTGACTAAATGTCGTCTGTTTTTTTAAATCACATTAGTCGGGTACCGATGTCTCACCAGGAGAGGCAGCGTCCGCGCTCATTCGATGAGTAGGTGACGATCATTCAGCGTATGGGACACATCGTATTGACTGTAGCCGGGAGTGGAAACGAGGCTAACTCGGAAATGGTCATCTATATAGTGTTCCATGGCTGTACAAAAAAAAAAGATAGAAAGACAAGGAAAGAAAAGGAAAACAGAAAGAAAGAGAAAGAACGGCTTAAAAGAAATAAAGAAAGAGGAAATAAAGAAATAGAGAAATAGAAAAACAGACAAAAGAATGAAAGAAAGAAGGGAAAGAAATAAGGGAAGAAAACGAAAGGAACAAAACGAAAGAAAGAAAAGGGAGAATGAAGGAAGGAAGGACAGAAAGAACGGAAAGAAAGAATGGGGGATGAAAGAAAGAATAAACGAAAGAAGTAAAGAAAGAATGAGGGAAGGGAAAGAAAATGGAAGAAAGGAGTAAACAAAGAAGTAAACAAAGAACGAAAGAAAAGGAAAGAAAGAAAGAAAAGAAAGAAGGAAGGACTGAAGGAAGGAAGGAAATATAGAAAGAACGAACGAACGGCTCTTCAGTGTTACAACTAATAGACGATCTCAAATCTGCTAGTTTTTCAAACATCCTGTACTTAAAGGACTTTTGTTCGGGGAGTGCAGGCGGTGAGTGAGTTCAATAATATCGGCAATGTGAGCGCTACTGGGTCGCAGAAGTATCAATGGATTGACAAATTACAACGGCAGGCCCGCGAACAGGATTGTGTTGTGGATAGGTGTTGTGGTCTGGAACGGGTCTGGAAGGGGGGTTTCAGGAACCCCTGCCCCCCCCCCCTCCCCACGCCCACAAACACACACACCTGGGCACAGGTCTGCCCCGCCCCGTGAACCATAATAAAGTGTGAGGCCATGAGATTAGGCCATCAAGTTGTTGTTAACCAGTACAACTGCTTGTAACGTGTCATTTGAAGTGCTCAACATTGCACTAGTGTACAAAGCATATGGCGTGTGTGTGTATGTGTGTGTGTGTGGGGGGGGGGGGTCTTGATATGACATAAATAATGCCATGTTCTGTTAAGGTGTACTGCTTTGTGGGAGAGGTGGGGTCCTAGGGTTTGGGCGGGGGGGGGGGGGGGGAGGGCTCTGGAAAAAAAGTGTTACGCGTTGTATGATTACAAACATTTTGAAAATTGTTGAATGCCCCATTCGAGAAGAATTTAATCAGGTGAATAGATACATTTACTACAATTTAAAAAAGACAAACTTGGAATAAGAACGCTTTATCAATCCGCTCCTGGTGTTGTTTAAAAAAAAGGTATTTGTCAGTTTCTTTGTTTCTATGAGGTGACCGATAGGAGGTGGGAGATCAAGCGGGGGGGGGGGGGAGGGGCAAGAAAGGGTAGCTGGTAACTAACTACTTGACTGACCTTACATGTGACCGGACGCGGTGGCCGAATCGGTAGAGCGTAGGTTTCCCTTGCGGAAGGCCGGGAGTTCAAATCCCAGCCGAGACAAACCAAGGACTTATAACATTGATACTTGTAGCTACCTAGCCTGGTGCTAGGCATTAATATGATAGGACAAGGACTGGCTAGCACAGTGCCACGATAATGTGATTGTGTGGGGTTATTGGGTCATGGTGCTGGCGGCCTGGTCTCTCAATGGCGCAACACTATAAAGTCGCCATGAGTGCGCACTGTCACAAGTCGGTACCCGCCCTGGTTTGACCCTAGATGTTGCTAGGTCCATCACATTTAGAGTCAATAGAGCATTTAGCAGGAAGTTTACGTAGAGCATAAACCAGTGTCAAGATTCCCTGATCATTGTATGAAGGTCTACAAGGGCACACTCGTGTCTTGGCATTGTAATTCACGAAGTAAAATGTGGGTCACGCATGAGAGTGCCCCTCTACTATTGTATACTGTACATGAGTGTGCCCCAATACACTTGTATAATGTACATGAGTGGGCCCCCCCATATATTTGTGTAATCTACATGAGTTTTCCCCCATACACTTGTGTAATGTACATGAGTGTGCCCCATACACTTGTGTAATGTACATGAGTGTGCCCCATTACACTTGTATAAAGTACATGAGTGTTCCCCCATACACTAGTGTAATGTAAATGAGTGTTCCCCATTACACTTGCATAATGTACATGAGTGTGCCCCTATATATTTGCATAATGTACATGAGTGTGCCCGATTACACTTGTATAATGTACATGAGTGTGATCCATTACACTTGTATAATGTACATGAGTGTGATCCATTACACTTGTATAATGTACATGAGTGTGATCCATTACACTTGTATAATGTACATGAGTGTTCCCTATACAGTTGTATAATGTACATGAGTGTGCCCCATACACTAGTGTAATGTACATGAGTGTGCCCCATTACACTTGTATAATGTACATGAGTGTGCAACTCTAGAACTACATAATACTGACTACACATCGAGTGTGCCCCTCTAGACATAAAATACTGAATACACATGAGTGTGCCCCTATAGACCTACATAATACTGACTATATATGAGTGTGCCCCTTTAGACCTACATAATACTGACTACATGAGTGAGCCACTCTAAGCCTATATAATATTGACTACACATGAGTGTGCCTGTCTAGACCTACATAATACTGACTACATATGAGTGTGCCCCTTTGAACCTTCATAATACTGACTACACATGAGTGTGCCCCTCCATACCTATATAATACTGACTACACATGAGCGTGCCCCTCTAGACCAAACAATACTGACTACACAAGTGTTCCCCTCTAGTCCTACACAATACTGCCTACACATGAGTGTGGCCCTCTAGACCAAATAATACTGACTGCACATGATGGTGTCCCTCTAGACCTACATACTACTGACTACACATGAGTGTGCCCCTCTAAACCTACATAATACTGACTAAACATGAGTGTGCCCCTCTAGACCTACATACTACTGACTACACATGAGTGTGCCTTCTAGACCTACATAATACTTGCTACACATGAGTATGCCCCACCAGACCTACAGAATACTGACTACACATGAACATGCCCCTCCAGACCTACACAATACTAGCTATACATGAGTGTGCCCATCTAGACCTACATAATACTAGCTACACATAAGCATACCCCTCCAGACTGATATAATACTGACTACATATGAGTGTGCCCATCCATACCTATATATTACTGACTACACATGAGTGTGCCCCTCTAGGCCTATATAATACTGACTACACATGAGTATGCCCCTCCAGACCTACATAATACTAGCTACACATGAGTATGTCCCTCCAGACATACATAATACTGGCTAGACATGAGTGTGCCCCTCCATACATACATACTACTGGCTACACATGAGTGTGCCCCTCCATACCTATATAATACTGACTACACATGACTATGATCCTCTAGACCTATATAATACTGACTACACATGAGTACGTCCCTCCAGACTTACATAATACTAGCTACACATGAGTGTGGCCCTTCAGACCTATATAATACTGACTACACATGAGTGTAGCTATCTAGACCTACATAATACTAGCTACACATGACTGTGCCCCTCCAGACCTATATAATACTGACTACACATGAGTGTGTCCCTCCAGACCTACACAATACTAGCTACACATGAGTGTGGCCCTTTAGACCTACATAATAATAGCTACACATGAGCGTACCCTCATAGACTCCTTTGTGCGGCTGAGAATGTACTACTTTTTTGCAACGTCATCAGTTTAATTAAGAGATTCCCAAATAAGAACCAAGTAGATGATGTAGAAACTGTATGATGGTTTCCTTTTTTATTATCTGCAATATGAAATAACTGTCCAAAAGCTCCTATGTTACCCATGTCTAATGGGCTGCATAGTACCTTTATCAAGTTCGTGTAAAACAAAGATCACATGGATTCGTGACGTCACTGCAAACCGTCAAATAGAAAGGTACAAAAACAGTAACCCGATTTGAGGTGGAAAAGCGCATCTTGCTTTCTATGGCATTCCAGCTTAGGAACATTAACGTTAAAGTTGCATAGTCCGATGGTCAGTGATGGTAACGAGTTTCTGTCATTTACTGACATCAATATATTATGTTGATCGTTATAGTCTACCTTGAAGTAACTTTTATTTTGAATGGCTAACATCTGAGATCTTTGAAGTGCAAACATGCCAAATAAATGTTGGCAACACGCCAACGCTCTGACACCATAGGCTTCTGCCGTAACAGGTTCTATTAAATAGCCTCAGTATTCCCTTTTATGTGGTGACAAATATTTAATACATGTACCAGGATCTAATGGGGCTGTCACACTACGGTGTATGGTGGCGGCGTATGCGTAACATGGCGCAATAATTTTGAAAATGAGAATAGGTTGAGATATGCCAATCTTTTTGCACTCCAACGACGTATGAAACGTACGCGTAGCATATGCCTGGCGTATGGCTATCGTATCCCCACTGTATATCGACGTATGCAAAGCATATGACGATGTATACTCGGCGTATTGGGACATATTTTGATGGTTGGAGGTGACAGAACCAGCGTATGAGTAACCTATGCCGACATAGCCCTAACCTATGCATAAGCTATGCCGGCATATGCATAGCGTACGTCTAGCATATGAGCAGTGTATGAGCCATACGCTGCCACACGCTGACAATTTTGAGCATGCACAATAATTTTTGGACGGACGGGCATAAAGACAGCATATGATGAGCGTATATGGCGTATGCCCAACCTATGCCTAACCTATGCATAGCATATGACGGCGTATGGGTCGAAAACCGCATATGCCGGCATACGCTAACGCCATACGCCGTAGCCCCATTACAGAACGTTGTGAGTACACCAGAGACACCGGGAGGGGGTCAGTGCAATGTATGCCTAACCTATGCCGACGTACCCCTAACTTATGCATAACCTATGCCGGCATATGCATAGCATATGTCTAACGTATGAGCAGCATATGAGCTATACGCTGCCATACGCTGAACATTTTGAGCATGCACACAAATTGTTGGACGGACGGGCGTAAGACGGCGTATGACAAGCGTATATGGTGTATGCCCAACCTATGCCTAACCTATGCATAGTGTATGATGGCATATGATGGCATATGGGTCGAAAACCGGATACGCCGGCATACGCTAACGGCATATGCCATAGTGTGACAGCCCCATAAGGTACATATGTAGAATCAACTATAGATCATTTTCTTGGGTTTGAAAACTTGACGGTTTCATCGGACTATGCAGCTTTAAGCAAATACAAGAAAAAAAGATTCAGACGAACACAAAAAGAAATCAAAGCTGAGAAGTTTATAATTTCACAAGTGCGGCGAATAAGCTTCTTTCCAGAAATAACCCTCAATGGGGGACATCCGGGGTAGTTCATTTGTTGACACTAGATGGCGCATCGGTACCAGTGGTCCTAAACGGCCATTGACAATGCACTGAGTTCGCCGGTACGCGAGAGTGCAAAACGTTTACTTTATTCAAAATTAATAGAAATACAGAACCGTAACCTTATAAATTTAATATAATCTATTCGTTGTATGTTTTCTATATGTATACCAAGCGATTTGTCTGTAGGTGTTGTGGTTTTAGAGATATTTGACTTCTTCTGTATGAAGATTGCTCACGGCCATTGACAATGCACTGAGTTTGGCGGTACGCCCAGTGCAAAACGTTTACTTTATTCAAAATTAATAGAAATACAGAACTCTAACCTTATAAAATTAATATTATCTATTTGTTGTATGTTTTCTATATGTATACCAAGCGGTTTGTCTGTAGGTGTTGTGGTTTTTAAAGATATTTCACTTCTTCTGTATGAAGATTGCTCATAGCCATTGGGTTTGCAGTGTGACAGTGTGCCGAATAGGCCCACTCGTTCAGTGGAGACGCGAACGGCAGGAATTTGAACTAAAAAGTCGGAGGTCCCCCATTGGTTGGATGGTTGGTTGCTGGAGCTTTACGTCCTGGCAACATCTAGGGTCATATCAGGATGGTTACCGATTTGTGCCAGTGCGCACTGATGGTGACTTTATACACTGAGCTAACAGGGAGCGGGAAGTAGCTCAGGCGGTAGAGTGTCCACCTGTGAAAGTGTCGGTCATCCTATCGATCCTGCTCAGTGGATCCATTTGCAGTTTGGGCTATGTTCCGTTCCAACCAGTGGACTGGTTCATCAAAGGATGTGGTATGTGCTGTCCTGTCTGTTGGAACGTGCATATAAATGATCCCTTGCTGCTTATCGGAAAGTGTAGCCTATGTGGCGGCAGCAGGATTCCTCTAAAGAAATATTTCAGAATGATCATAAGTTTGACGTCCAATAGCCGATGAATAAAATCAATGCGCTCTAGAGGCGTCGTTAAATAAAACTAAACTTTTTTTTCTGAGCTAAGCAGTCATTTCCCTATCATATTAATGGGGAACGCCAAGCTAGGAAGCGACAGTATCAGAATCTTCAGGTTCCACTACATTGGCTTTGAGGCTGCAACAATCCTCAGCCGCTCCCCTGTGTATGCTTATCAGACAGAAAACTGAGATAACGCAGTATTCTCTAATGGTCATTAATAACCCTGGAGCAGAGTACCAGACAGCGGGGGGGGGGGGGGGGGGAGGATGGAGGGCGGGGGGGAGAAGATGAGGGGACAGGGAGGTGGGGGGGGGAGGGAGGGGAGAAACGGGAGGGGGGGAGGGAGGGGTAGAGGGGAAGGCGGAGGGGGGAGGGGACAAGGCGGGTGGAGGGGGAGGGAAAAGGGGGGCAAGGGGGAGGGAGGGGTGGGTGGGCAGGAGGGAGAGGACGAGTGGGGGAGGGGGGATGATGACAAGGGGGAGGGGGGAGGGGAACGGGGAAGGAGGGAGGGGGACGGAGGGAGGGGAGGGGACAATGGGGGGTGGAGGGGGAGGGAGGAAACAGGGGGAGGCGGGAGGGGGACAACGAGGCGAGGAGGGGGAAAAGGGCGGAGCGGAGATGGGGACAAGGGGGGGGGGGGATAAGGGAGGCGGGAGGGGGGTTTCAGATCCAGCTACTTTCGGCTGGCATTTGCAAACGCTTCATTTGAAGCCATTTCCAACGATGACTTCAATTGACCAAATCTCACCAGTCTAATGGCGAGTTAATTGCTATAGGTTCTACTGAGGTCAAAAGTAAGCTTTTCTACTTTGAGTTATTGCTCTGATACAGTGATCGCTAGCTTGTCATTTTGATCTTATAAATTGTGTTTATGTTATATCCGGTGATTATTTCGGTTAAAATTAGAACACTATCATTAAACAAAATAGTAGACAGGCGATATAGCTGAAAGTTGAGCATCCGCCTTCCATTCGTGTAGGTGTGGGATCTAAACCCCCGGATTCGAACCCTGGCTGAGTCAAATCAATGACTTAACAATGTGTACGTGTCGCTACATAGCCTGGTGCTCTGCATTACTAGAATAGCAGTGGAATGAGGAGGACCAATTTTCAGTGATTAAAAGTTCCCCTGCTTAATTAACTAATGAACGAACAATTATTTAAAAAAGAATATAAATAAAGAATATATATATATATAGAATATATATAAAGAGAAGTAACGCTGATATAATTATATATAGATATATATAAAAATGATAAACGCCTTTAGATATAACCATGGAATATATAAATTATAGATATACACCCACACACACGCTGGTTGGTTGTTGGAGTGCTACATCCTGGCAACATCTAAGGTCACATGAGGACGGGTACCAACTTGCGACAGTGCGCACTCATGGCGACTTTATAGTGCTGCCCCACTGGGAGACTGGGTTGCCACCACCATGACCTGATATCCCACTCAGTCACATTATCCTGACACTGAGCCAACCAGTCATTGCCCTATCCTAATAATGCCGAGCGCCTGGATAGGAACGACAAGTATCAATTTTATAAGTCATTGGATTGACTCGACCGGGAACCAAACTCCCAATCTCCCACATGCGAGGCCCATGCTCATTGGTTAGGGAGATTCTTTTATCGTTACAATGGTAATATATGGGCGATAATTAGGGACCCAAATAAAGCGATCGATTTAGGGGAGGTGGTTGGTTAGAGAGGTTTTACTGTATTTATATAATAAACCCATATATAATACTATTTATATATATACCTATATATTATATGCACATATCTGTGTATATGTGTGTATCCCAGTTGTTCTAGAAGGCGGGTGGTGTGACGAAATGAGACAACCAGACGCCCATGTCTACTTTGTCATGGCTACACAGGTGTCTCTATGACAACAGGCTGACTGGGGCGGCTGCATGAGGAGCGGGGTAATGGCAGGACATGCGCAGTCCATGCTGGAACACATGTCTAAACACACTGGGTCTGGACACACCCTAAGTCTGAACAAGCTACACACTCAGTCTGAACACGCAAAACGTGTGTGCAGGTGTACATCGTCCAAACACTCATTCACACCACTCCAACTTATACACACCATGTCGACACAGGTACTGTCTAAACAGACCCATAATGTCCAAGCAGACAGGTAATGTCCAAACTGACACATAATGTCCAAACAGAGACATACTTTCCAAGCAGATACCTATAATGTCCGAACAGACACATACTGTCTAAACAAACACATAATGTCCTAACAGACACATAATGTCCAAACAGACACATAATGCCCAAGCAAATATACGGTCCAAACAGACACCTAATGTCCAAACAGTCACATAATGTCCAACCATACACAAAATGTCCAAACAGACACATAATGTCCTAACAGACATATGTAATGTCCAAACATACACATAATATCCAAACACACACATAATGTCCAAACAGACAATGTAATGTCTAAACAGATGCATAATTCCAAACAGATACAGAATGTTCAAACATACACATGTAATGTCCAAACAGATACACATAATGCCAAAATAGATCCATATAATGTCCAGACACAACGTCCAAACAAACACATATAATGCCAAAACAGATCTATACATGTAATGTCCAAACATACACATAATACTCAAACAGACACATAATATCCAAACAGACACATGTAATGTCCAAACAGATACACATAATCCCAAAACAGATACATGTAATGTCTAAACAGACATATAGTGTTCAAACAGACAATGTAATGTCCAGACAGACACATTCTGCCCAAACAGACAACTAATCTCCAAAAAGACACATGTTTACCCAGAGTAGGGATGAATCTTTTATCTAACTGTCCAATCATCATCATCATCATGCTGTCGGTCGCGATGCGACAAAGACTCTCTGTTGTGAGTGTGATGTTAAACATTTCATGAAGGCTGCCTGCACAAGTGTTGAAGTGCTGCTGGCTTTTGCAAGTTACCAGCGGCACTCTCTCGGGGAGCAAATAGAGGTTTCACACTGGCAAGAACATGTCCAGACAGGCGCAAAACTATTTGTCCCTGCAGTGGCTGGTCGGGAGATGTTGGGAGTTCCATACATCAACCGCCCTTAATGCTGCCACAGTGACATGGTTTTCTGTTTAGGGTTTGCTCCCTTAGCCTTTGGTTCTGTCAAGAACCTGTACCACAAGGCAGTGGTTTACAACTCTGCAGGGCAGGGGCGTCAAACTCCCTGAGGTATTGCAATACCTGCATACTCAACTGACCTGAACTGTCCAATCACACAGTGACAAAAAAAGCACACACGAAAGACAGTCCAACCGACCCCTCCCCACCCCCACCGCCCACATACAAATTTATGCGATGACTTCTCTAGACTCCCGATCCTCACCTTCGGAGCAGAAAACACACACATACACCATTATTACACTATATATTATATACAGTAAAACCTCTCTAACACACCACCTCCACAGATCGACCACTCCCCTATATCGATCGCTTTATTTGGGTCCCAAATGATCGTCAATACAATACCATTGTAACGATTTATTTAAATTCTCTAAACCGACCACCTCCCTAAATGGACCATTTAAAGTCGGTCCCATGGTCGGTCGATTTAGAGAGGTCTTACTGTATATGTTTATGGGAGATTCCCATTACCCACCCACGAACCCCCCCCCCCACCCCTACCCCACCCCACCCCATCCCCACCCCCACCCCCACTCCCACCCCACTCACCCACCACACACCCGCACAAGTCACTGTCAGCGGTCTTCTTTCCCACCAGTCCTCCCAACACTCCCCGGCCCCCTAGTGAGCAGCGCGGGAACTACACACATACCCGTGCGCACACAAGCACACACGTCCGTTGACATACGTTCTGTCCGGCCGGCCCGCCCCGGCCCGGCCCGGTGACTGGCTGCGCCTACAATCAATCCAACCAGTAGTGGCATTAAAATGAAAACATGCAATTTACCTCCAATCACGATGCTCTCCGTGGGTACTGGGTGGTCGTACTTATTGGCAACCTCTTCCATGGCCGCGTCCGCCCGCCACCGCCCCTGCCGCCGCCGGCCCTATTCCCGCCTCCTCCTCCAGGGGGCGTAGTCGCTCCTGCTGCCAGGCCCGGCAGGTCGAGCAGCGACATTCACAGTGAACCAGTGTTCCTGCTCGCCAGCCCTGCCAGCACCCTCTGCCGGCCCGTGTGCGTGTGTGTGTGTATGTGGTCCGATGCCGGCCTCTGTGTGTGTGCATGTGTGTGTGTGAGTGACCACTGCCGGTGTGTGCGCGTGTGTGAGTCCGATGCCGGCCTGTGTGTGTGCGTGTCCACTGCCGGCATGTGTACGTCCGTTTTTGGCCTGTGTGCGCGCGTGCGCGTATGCGTGTGTTCGACAGCACTGGGCACACACCCATACACACAACACGGTCGCGACTAGCCACTCTCCTCTGTCACCTCTCACACGCACTCTCCACCCGAGCACCTTCCCGTCCCGACTCGGTGAGGCTGGGTGAGGCTCGGTCTTGCAACTGCACTGCCAACACTGCTCGGTCTCTAGGTCTAGCCGCCCGCCGCTGACTGACTTGAGGCAGGCGTGGTTCGTTGGACGAGTCGGGTACAGTTGGAGTGCTGAGGAGTAGGAGTGAGTGAATATGTTGGCGCGTGGGAAGCAAGCAGCCCAGAGATGTTCAGACGACTATTGGACACACTCCCTCACACACTCACTCACACCCCGTCGCACACCCACGTCCCCGTCGCACAAGCTAAAGGCGCCAGGAGACATGTTCGGGTTTCAGTTCCCATCGCGGCCGCTTGGTGGTGTCGAAGTGCATCACTCTCTTAGCCTGGTCCCCTGGCGTTTATTTCAATAGAGGTCGCCACTGTGGTCGTTTGTGGATGCACCACTTAGACGGCACCTAGCGGTCACAATGGGTACTGGAACCCGAGTAATCATTTTTTGTTTTTGTTTGTTAATATCCTGGCAACATTTAAGGTCATATCAAGATGGGTACTGACTTGTGACAGTGCACACTCATGGCAACTTTCATAGTGCTGTCCCACTGATGTGATTGGGATTCCAGGCCGTCCGCACCACAACTGGATTTCACAATCAGTCACATCATCCTAATACTGAGCTAACCAGTCCTTGTCCTGTTCTAATAATACTGAGCGCCGGACTAGGTAGTGATTAGTCTCAAATTTATGAGTCATTGGCTTGACTCGGCTGGGTTTCAAACTCCCAACGTTCCGCACTGGAAGCCTATGCTCTGCCGATTAGGCCACCGCGTCTGCTCTACCCAACTAATCACACACCCATAGATTAACTCCCCACCCACACCCACACCCACACCCGCCCACACTTCAACCGGCGCCGCAGTTGCCTCAGCCAATCATCACCGGCTTTGCTCCACAGCATGGCACATGTCATTAAGAGCCTGTCACACTATGACGTATAGCCTTAGCGTATGCCGATGTATGTGATTTTCGATCAACACGTCGGCATACATCGTCATACATTATGTATACATTGGGCATATGTTTGGTAAGTTCCGGGTACGTCATTATATGTCGTCTTACGTCGCCGTGCGTTGAGGTTCCGAAAAATGTGTGTGCATGCTCAAAATTTCCAACGTGTGTCGACGTGTGGCTTGTACATTGAACGTATGCTACGTGTACTTTGGGATACGTTGGCATACATTGGGAGTACATTAGGGATACATTGGTATATGTTGATGCATGTTAGCCGTACGTTCAGCCGGTGGGAACGCATGGTCCGCATACAGTCCACATACTGCATTACATACTCCTAACGTAGTTCGAACATATCCCTCCCGTATCTCCAGCATATTTAATGTATATGCCATACTTCTAGCGATGGAGTAACCTATGTAACGATGGTCAGCGTCCCGTTATGCGAGTGTTTTGCTAACATTTGCGAACGTTTTGCGAGGCACATGAATGCTCTCATATGCTAGCAATAGGTCAGAGATACGTTCCGCATACATTACGTATGTTGTGTGTACGTTGTGTGTATGTTGTGTATATGCCCATTTTTATACTCCGCCACTGAAAAGTTCGACGAATGCTGACGTACTGGCAAATTTTGTAACGTTGAGCACGCGCTGACGCCATACGTCATAGTGTGACAGGGCCTTTACGGTGAACATGGACATAAATGTCAATATGAATATGAACATAAACCCCCGCCCAACCCATCCCCAACTGGCGTGGTAAAGTAGCTGCTAGAGTGTATGTCTTGCTACCACAGTGTTAGTTTTTCAGTGTGTTTTGTTTTGTTTGTTTTTGCTCGTGTGGACAGTATAGTTATGTTGTTACTATTATGAGGCTACAGTGGCGCGACGGTGACGTTTCCGGGAGCCCTGTCTCACTGCGGGGTGGAGTAGCACAGGGTGCGGGTAGGCTGGACGAGAAGGTTCTGGAACACGTGTGTGGTCAACATAAAACATGGGCGCTCTGACGCTTCACTGTCTACTATTGCTTGGTTGGTTATTGGGAGTATTACGTCCTGGCAACATCTAAGGGCATATATATCAGACGCGCACACTACACAATATTCACAACGCATGCAACATCTGATGGCAACGATGAACACTACGGTTGTGGGACCGTTGGCACAGCGCATATATAAGCTATGGAAATTACTAACTTTCAAATGCAGGTATGTCAGTCAGATTTTGTGATATTTTGAAAATTCCAAAAGTATATTGCTTTTGGGTAATTGGAGCTTCCAAGAAAATTAAAATGTTCATGTTTGCACCCTTTTGACAATTTTCGGAGCGTACCAAACTAGTCAGTCACTATTATTATATTAATACACAATATTCACAACGCATTCGACATCTGACGGCGATGACAAACACAGTTGTGGGACTGTTGCCACAGCACATGCGCGTGAATATCTGTATTCCCTCGCCGTTATGTGTATTTAATTAGTTCGTGGAATAAGGAGCATTTGCCGATTAGTCCAGCAATTCCGTTATTCGTGCGTGTGCATGTTGACTCCCAATAAGAGTAGACGTCTATCTGTATTTAATATAACTGTGTGCAGGGTCATCCCCCCCCCCACACACACACACACTGCCACACCCACAACGGAAATATTGGTTCTCTGCCGATAAACAAGGTTTAAGTAATGCTGAGTATTGTGAGTGCACTTACACACACCGGATATACACACACTCACACACATTCACTGTCAGTGTCACAGGTTTTGTTTCTCACCCATATATAAACGAGTATGAACACTAGAGACTTGTTTATTTTCTAATATTAGAAAGATGAAAATGACAGATCAAGTGTTGATATGGATCCCTACATTTAATACAATGCACTTTTTGTAATCAACAATTCAGGTATCGATTGCTAGATACTTAAGCATTATACTATTTATAGTACCATACATTTCCTGTATTTACCATTCCTAGTCATGGTGCAAACTGGAAGAAGTTACGACAATAAAATATAGTATATTGTCATGGGGGTGATGAAAATGGGAAATATTGAGCCTAGAACGGGACTCGAACCCACATCTCTTTGCATTCCGGGCCAGTATGCTAACCATTACACCACCTAGGCTCCCTGATATCACCATACTACCCACGCCTATCTGTCTATGCAGCTCCTTGCCTGATAGGTCAGTGTAGACCACTATACTCATCCCCCTGAAATTGTAAGTCTTTTAATGCTTACAATTACATACATACAGGCTGAGAGGAGGTCTTTTGGGAGGCAGATTTGGATTAGATGTCTCCGAATCCACCGTTCCTACAAACGGGAACATCGACAGTGGCGCCACTATAGACTATGGAACAATGCATGGTAAGGACATGGCGGCAATGTCCCGAACTATTGTCACCGGTCAACTGTGAGCAGTGTATGCAATACGGCATTTGGAGCAGGCTCCTTAAAGCTGCACAGTCCGATGTCGTTGTTTTACGTCCTAGCAACATCTAAGGTCATATCAGGATTGGTACCGACTTGTGACAGTGCACACTCACAGTGACTTCATTGTGCTGTCCCATTGGAAGACCAGAATGCCAGCACCATGACCCAATATCCCACACAATCACATTATCCTGATACTGTGCTAACCAGTCCTTGCCCTATCCTATTAATGCTGAGCGCCAGTCTAGGTAGCGACAAGTATCAATTTAATAAGTCATTGGTTTGACACGGCTGAGATTCGAATGGTTGACCTTCCAAACGGGAAGCCTGGGGCCGTATGCACAAATCAGTGTTAGGGCCGTAACCGCGGCTAGGCTAGCTCCACACGGCTAAATGTGAGAAATTGGTATGCACGAATCGGTGTTAGTGCTAACCGCAAAATTTAGCGTAGGCTAAGCTAAAGCAATTTTCAAATCAGGTTTTACTGCTAGCCGGGGCGGTTAGTGTGCATGTGTGGGTCTCAATCTATTCAATGCGATCATATTTGACAGAATTATATACTCTAAACCTGATATTTGATTAAATAAACCCTAAATTCAAACCGATAGTAACGCTGCCGCTAAATCGGCGGCGAAATGCATACGGTCGAATCGACGAATGTAAAATAAACAAATTGCCGCCGCGGCTTCGACGTCGATATCCATACTGTCCAACGTCAACTAAAAATGGCCGCCGCCACCGCCGAATCGACGGCAATATAATATACCCAAATCTATTCAATGCGATCATATTTGACAGATTTACATATGCAATAAGTGAATTTTATTCAAATTAACCATAAAATCGAACCGTTATTAACGCTCCCACCGCATTGGCGGCTTTATTCATATCGTCGACTGGAGGGAATTCCCAAATCTATAAATAAACTCACGGTTAGCTATCCGCAGTGGCTAAAACATTGGTGCATACCGATTCACACATTTCTCCAACCCCCTGCTACCATGAGGTAGCTAACCGCGGTTAGTGCCTTAACTCCGGCTAAGCCTAATCCCGATTCGTGCATACGGCCCCTGGGGCCGTATGCACGAATCGGGGTTAGTGCCTTAACCGTGGCTAAGGTATCCACACTCGGCTAAATGTGAAAATTTGGTATGCACCAATCGGAGTTAGGGCTAACCGCCGACCGTAGCCTCGGCTAAGTTAAACCATTTTCAAATCAGGTTTTACATCTAGCCGGGGCGGTTAGTGTGCGTGTGTGGCTCTCAATCTATTGAATGCGATCATATTTAATAGAATTACATACGCAATAAGTGACATTTTATCAATTTAACCCTAAATGCGAAGCGTTATTAAGGCTACTGCCACATTGGCGGTGATATTATTAGTTATATTTTCGAATCGACGAACGTAAAGTAAACAAATCGCCGCCGCCGCCGCATCGACGTCGCTTTCCATACTGGCGGCGGCGACGGTTTGTTTACTTTACGTTCGTCGATTCGAAAATATAAGTATTAATATCGCCGCCAATGTGGCTGTAGGCTTAATAACGCTTCCAATTTAGGGTTAAATTGATAAAATTTCACTTATTGCGTATGTAATTCTGTTAAATATGATCGCATTCAATAGATTTGAGCCTAATATATGGGTACAAACGCAGAGGGAATTCCCAAATCTATAAATAAACTCACGGTTAGCTATCCGCAGCGGCTAAAACATTGGTGCATACCGATTCACACATTTCTCAAACCCCCCACTACCCTGAGGTAGCTATCCGCGGCTAGAGCCTTAACTCCGGCTAAGCCTAACCCCGATTCGTGCATACGGGCCCTGGACTCTACCGATTCGGCCACCGCGTCCGGTCGATAGTCCAATGAAAATCATAAAATATTCTAAACCAAAACACTTGCCTATATTTAATCCTACACAATCAACTTAGATACTGGTACACTTATTAAGACTGATTAACAATTTGTTGCTGCCTAGAAGCCAATTTAAAAGAAGCTGCTGCTCCTCATGAAACAAGTCATGTGTACACTTTTGATGTGCATGTCAAAATTAATTTCACATGTCTTCACTTGAAATAGACCATCTATAATAAATTCCACTTCAAACTAAAAGGCACCAAATCATATATATATATATATTATGTATGTATATCATTTACACATTTAGATACCTGAACAATGCGTTTGAATGGCGATGTGGGAGTGAGTTTGCTTTATTAAAGCTGCATAGTCCGATGAAAACATCAAATTTTCAAAACCAAGACATTTATATAGATTTAATCGTATATATCTAACTTGGAATATAGATACTGGTGCACTTACTAAACATTTGTTGCCACATAGAAGGGAACACCGACCCAATTTAATAGAACATGTTACTGCAGAAGTCTATGGTGTCAGATTTACGACGTGCTTGCCAAAATTAATTTAGCCTGTTTGCACTTCAAATATTTCAAAAGTTAGCCATTTAAAATAAAAGTTACTTCAAAATAAAGTAAGGTAGATTATAATGATCAACCTAATATATTCATCGCAGAAAATTACAGAAACTCAAGCCTATCGGAAATAAGGGCAGCCGATGAATCCGGAACAAATATATTAAAGTTGCATAGTCCGATGGTTTTGAGTTTCTGAAATTTTCTGAGATAAATACATTAGGTTGATCGTTATTATCTACCTTACTTTAGCTTGAAGTAACTTTTATCTTAAGTGGCTAACTTTTGAGATATCTGAAGTGGAACCATGCAAAATTAATTTTGGCAAGCTTGTCAAAACCCTGACCCCATAGGCTTCTGCAGTAACAGGTTCTATTCAATTGCCTCAGTATTCCCTTCTATGTGGCTACAACTGTTTAATAAATGCACCAGTATCTAAGTTAGATATGTAGAATCAAATTTAGATAATTGTTTTGACTTTGAAAATTTGATATTTTCATCGGACCATGCAGCTTTAAGCTAGATTTCATGTATGCCGTATGCAAATGCAAAAGTCTACAAAGTATGCCGTGAGTTTTTGCTATTTGTATTAGGAACGGCACACTTGATTTTTGTTGTTTTTGTTGTTGTTGTAAATATGTTTATTCTGCTGAATAAGTCTTTTGTCAGTGCCGAAGCACTGGTCTTCCAGCCAATTTTCAATTCAGGGTTATTTACACGAAAGGTATATAGAATACAGGGACGTAGCTAGACCTTTAACGATGTGTACTCCTAATTTTGGCAGGGGGTTTAGGGGGCCGCTTAAGCTTAAGCTGGCGGATCTTTACACATTTTAGACTTGAGTTTTTGACACTCCGGACTACTACATGCCTCCTCTCTCTCTCTCTCTCTCTTTATTATTTTTTAATTTGTGTTGTTGTTGACAAAACGATGTGAACGTTTTGGTGTACGCGCGTACGCCTAGCTATGCCTAGCTACGCCCCTGGAATAAGGTGTACAATACCTGTTGAATACACAATTTGCACCATGTAACAAAATGAAATTCTGTAACCCAAAAGTTCCACTTATGGTAACAGTAGTGTCATATAACTAGATCTATATTAGTCAGATCAATGTGAGTATTTACATAGTATTTAGAATGTAAGCAGAAGTTATCTTCTGTATTCAGTTGGTAAAGTTGTAGTAAGTTTTAATGTTCAATTTCAGTTAGGCAAGCGGTATATAAATGGTGGTTTGTTAGGAAAATTCTAGTGTAACTCTGGTGTAGTTCGTTATGTGAGTTTATGAATTATGTTGTTGGGGTGGGGTTGTTAATAATACACTGGACCAGTGGTGACCAGTGAAGCAGTGGGACCAATCAGAGTGCATTTAGGTCTTAAATTTTAATTTTTACCTGGACTGTCTCTGTCATTGTATATGGTTGACTGGAGATAACAGAGGAACAGCAACAAACAAAAAACAAAAAAAACAAAAAAAATATTTGCATTCGCATAAATTGCTCCATGTAGCAATCCAGTGTGAAGGCAAACTGAGTGTGCCGTTTCCAATACAAAGAGCGAAAAGTTGCTGCATACGTCATATGCATTCTCATTTATAATGTTCGCATTTGCATACCGCATACATGGAATCCTAGCTTTGGCCAGACATATGTAAATCAGAAATGCTGCTGCATAAGAATAAATCAATGTGGGTTATTGTACTCGCAGTCCACTGGTTGGTTTAATGAGGTCACATGTTTACAGTGCCCTGCCCTTGTATTTTCATCTCTCAAAAACCGGGCACGTTTGGCCAAATCGGTAGAGCATGGGCCTCGTGTGCGGGAGATTGGAAGTTTGGTTCCCGGTCGAGTCAAACCAATGACTTATAAAATTGATACTTGTCACTTCCTAGCCTGGCGCTCAGCATTAATAGGATAGGGGCAAGGACTGGTTAGCTCAGTGTCAGGATAATGTGACTGAGTGGGATATCGGGTGATGGTGCTGTGGCCTGATTTCCCAGTGGGGCAGCACTATACATTCACCATGAGTGTGCACTGTCACAAGTTGGTACCTATCCTGATATGTCCTTAGATGTTGCCAGGATGTAAAACTCCAACAACCAACCAACTCCTCTCTCAAAGTGTCGAAAGTGTGCTTTGAGTGTGGCACTGCGGAAGGTGGCAGGTGTGCTTTGAAGTTTAATGCGCAGATGGCGAGCATGTGGGAGGTGTGTTGCAATTGCGCACTGTGGGCCAACACTGAAGGTCAGAGCAGCTTACCAAGCCCCTGGTAAGTGGGTCAAACTTTTCTCACGGGGCAGTGATTGGTCATGACAGTTTATGGGGTTGCACCCACCATCCCCTCCACCCGCTTCCACCGACCGGAAGGAGCGCGCGAATCAGGAAGAACGCTAGCTTCCCATGTAGAAAGTCAGGGTTTTTTAAATCCCAGCCGAGTCAAACAAATAACTTACAAAATTGATACTTGTCGCTATCTAGCCTGACACTCGGCATTACTAGGACAGGGCAGGGACTGGTTAGCTCACTATTAGGATATGACTGAGTGGGATATCGGATAATGGTGCTGGTGGCCTGGTCTCTGAATGGGGCAGCACTATGAAATTACCATGAGCATGCACTGTCACAAGTCAGTACCCATTCTGATATGAGCCCAGATGTTGCTAGGATGTAAAACCCCAACAAACAAACCCCTCCATTGAGGGTGGGGAGGCGGGAGGCACAGCACAGTCGGCATCCCTTTAAAAAAAAACAGGTTTCTGGGTCAATACACACATAATAAACACATACTTCTATGGTTATGAGAGTTATTATTTTCTCGACAACTTATTCCAAATGATTATGTTCTCCGCACCCAAGCGATGGTTTTCTATCACATAGAAATGCAGATTTATTTGGAACATTGCTTCAAGAGGAAGCGACAAAAAGATGTTAACTTAATGTATAACATTTTCCCTCACACGTCAATGTGAAAACGAGGCTGTAGACTCACGTGAATCACTTGCGTCAAGTACTCCTTTTGCCGTAATGGAATTATCAGTTACAGGTGTCAGCTGGTAGTCGGTATGTTTAAAGCTGCATAAGCCAATGGTTGGTTCGTTGTTGGAGTTTCACGTCCTGGCAACATCTAAGGTCATGTCAGGACGGGTACCGACTTGTGACAGTGCACGCTCATGGTGACTTTATAGTGCTGCCCCACTGGGAGATCAAAACTGCCAGCACCATGACTTGATATCCCACTCAGTCACATTATCCTGACACTGAACTAGCCAGTCCTTGGCCTATCCTATTAATGCCGAGTGCATGGCTAGGAAGTGAAAAGCATCAACTTTAAAGTAATTGATTTGACTTGACCAGGAACCGAAATCCCGACCTTCTGGACACGAGACCCGCGCTCTGCCGATTAGGCTACCAGGCCGGCCAGCGAAAGCATTGAATTTTCAGGTTTTGATCCGACATATCCAATTTAGATATTGGTGTACTCATTAAATATTGGTGCTGCGCAGAAGACGTACCAAGTCAATGTAATACAACCTGTCACTGCTGAACCTACAATAGCTAGTATTCTGGTAGTACAACATTAATTTGGCATCTTTTTCATTTCAAGTATCTCCAAAGTTAACCCCTTTAATATCAAACTTACATGATGTATAATCTATTATGCCAATATTATTTAGACTACAGTGTTACATACCTTGGCATAGATAAAGGATTCACCCTGTACGGGGAAATGAAATGAGAGCCTAAGTTGACAATCTAAGAAGCAACACTATTCTTTATATATATATATATTCATATTTCCCTGCTACCTTTGAGCTGAAAAATATAATAAAGCATCTAGTTTAATAAGATTTAAAAGTGAAATCGATGGCGTTCTATGGCCGCCATCTTGTTTTTTTGCATTCTCCCTAATTTCACCAACTCTGTGCCGATATAAGTACCCATTTGATACTGGAGGCAGGCATTTTACTTCCTGTTCCATACTAAAGCTATTTTCGCCCGTATTTACACTACGTTGTCGTTCACCCGTGTAATACAAGTACAGGGTGAATCTTTTATCTAACCTCGGCACTGCTTGTTTGCTCTATGTTGTACCTATGAGATTTGTTGGTAGTTCTCTACCTTTGCTTATGAGCTGCTTTAGGCACTGCTGGATGACCTTGACCCCTGCTGAATGATCTTGACCCCTGCTCAAATGAATGCATGCAGGGCCGCATTCAGGGTCCGTCTCGGAGGCACCGCGGCGACATCTCGGCGATGCTTTTTGGCCTCATACCATTCAGACATCTTGGAGATGCCTCTCTTTTCAGACTGGAGATGAAAAGCGCCTCGAAAATGGCCGCCGCATTCAGTGCTTTCATCCAATTACAGTGTAGCTTGTCCATTACAAATTGCCACCGCCTATGGGGGCGGCCATTTTCGAGGCGACCAACTGCTCTTGTCGTTGAGACTAGCATGACATCACAGGCGCCTCCGAGGCGCCTCCGAGACAGACCCTGAACGCGGCCCAGGTCTACTGGGACTGACCGCATATTCTGGGACTGGCTGCATGCAGTTTTAGCCTGCTGTAACCACCTATGTTCCTTCAAAATGTTGACTTAATAAATGACATTTTCATGGGTCCAGCCAGAGGATTTCTCGCTCCAAACCATTGCTGTTATCCTTGATGGAAGAATATAATTAATTTCAACCTAAAAAAAAGTATATTATAAAAAGTCATCCAATATATATTTTGTATTATTATCTCGTAGAAAGTCAATACCATCGGGATCAGTTTATTTAATATTGTAGTCAAAAGTACTGTGACAAGAATCAATTTTACAAGCATTTGGTTTGACTCGGCCGCAGTTTAAACGCGTGACCTCCGTCTACTGACCTCCCGCATGGGAGGCGAGTGCTGTACTGACTGAACCATCCCACTCGGTTCGGTACTTCAATGATGATGGAGGTTGTTGTTGTTGTTAAAAGCCAGCAACTCTTACCTTTTACTGCTAACCAATCATGAACTGTTAGCCATTAACTCACCTGTAGAAAAAAAGTGACAAAAAAGGAAACATGATTAGAAAGGTGAGTTATAGGTAATACTGTGCCTGATCATTCCCTGAATATAATGCCAAATAAATTGGTTAAAATTGGTGATCGTCCCCGCAAGTGGCTGAAAAATCACCCTGTTTTTGTGGGTTTTTTTTAATCTGTTAAAAATGTTGGGCTAGCAGCAATTCAACTTTCATATCAATTTTTAAGTCATTTGTTTGACTTGGCCAGGGTTCGAACCCAGGAGTTCGAATCCCATGACCTACCAGAACGGGAGGTGGTCGCTCAACTCATTTGGCCATTGCATCTGGTTACATATTACGTCTACGTCATATGCCAGAAAATAACAAATACAAATAAAAACCGCCCGCCTGACCAACCCTGATTTGTGTGATCAAAGGACGATCAACAATTTTTAGTTTTATTTGGTGTAACTAGAGTTTTCCGAAATAGAAGCATAGTTTCATAATACAATCTCTTTCATCGCTTTAGGCTCATAATCATCATCATCATCATCATCATCATGCTGTCGGTCGCGATGTGACAAAGACTGCTTTCATTACTTGACTGCCGCTCTCCATTTAGCTCTCTGCTACATTTCATGAAAGCTGCCTGCAAAAATGTTGAAGTGCTGCTGGCTTTTGCAAGTTACCAGCGGCACTCTCTCGGGGAGCAAATGGAGGTTTCACACTGGCAAGAACATGTCAAGACAGGCGCAAAACTATTTGTCCCTGCAGTGGCTGGTTGGGAGTTCCGTACATCAACCGCCCTTAATGCTGCGACAGTGACATGGTTTGCTGTTTAGGGTTTGCTACCTTAGCCTTCAGTTCTGTCAAGAACCTGTACCACAAGGCAGTGGTTTACAACTCTGCAGGGCAGGGGTGTTAAGCTCCCTGAGGTATTGCTATACCTGCAATACCTGCATACCAAAGGCTCGTAATAGAAGATGGGAAACTGAGGAAATAAACATGTTTTATTTTACAGTTGAAACCTATTCGCTATAAATTGGAGGCACTTCACTTAATTATCCATCATGCCTGCAGGTTGGTAGAAATAAATGGCAGCACAATGCGCATTTTAAAATACCAATAATACATTGAGTTGTATGCACACTTACTTTTAATGTGCTACCTCGTAAAGACAACACTATTGTAGTGGTCTGCACTGACCTCTCAGGCAAGTAACCACATAGACAGGTAGGCGTGGGGAGTGTATTGATATCAGGGAGCCTAGGTGGTGTAATGGTTAGCACACTGGCCCGGAATGCAAAGAGATGTGGGTTCGAGTCCCGCTCTAGGCACAATATTTCCCATTTTCATCACCCCCACGACACTGGTTGCCGTGATCAGGATCCTGTACAAGCTTTGCGCTGTATGGTTGTTGAACCTACCCTGTGTATGTATGTGTTAGTGCATTGCCTGTATGTATGTAATTGTAAGCATTACAAGACTTACAATTCCAGGGGGACGAGTGTAGTGGTCTGCACTGACCTCTCAGGCAAGTAACCACATAGACAGGTAGGCGTGGGGAGTGTATTGATATCAGGGAGCCTAGGTGGTGTAATGGTTAGCACACTGGCCGGGAATGCAAAGAGATGTGGGTTCGAGTCCTGCTCTAGGCACAGTATTTCCCATTTTCATCACCCCCACGACACTATTCATGATTGTCCATGGCCTTGCAATTATATATAACGGTACAGGAAAACATGAACTGTTATCACAAGCACAAGTCAATATTGTATATTGTTGTTGCCAGGACGATAAATTGTATAGACGTATTTCACGTGACGTCAGCATAGATCATTACGGGTGTGCGTGCGCAAATTTGGCTGCCAAACAACACCCGGTTGCACTGCAAACTCAATGAAAAAGTGAAATATCTCTAAAACCACACCACCTAGAAACAAACCGCTTGGCACATAAACAGATAACATGTTTAACATACAGATTATATTAAATTTATGTTTATTTTCTGTTTATGTTTATTTTCTGTATTTCTAGTAATTTGGAATGAAATAGAAGCTTTGCACTGCACGTATCGGGAAACTCAATGGCTGTGTGCATTTGTTTTGCAGCCAAAGTGCACACGCATACACAATGTTTGCAAACATTGAAAGGGGCATATATATATACATTAGAAAAACAAACAAAAACACAGAAATACCAGAGAATTTAAAATACCAGTGAAATAAAATCCAAATCGACACAGATCAGGGAATATCGCCATTACGAGTTATATCATCACGTGACATGAATACTGGGCGATCATTGGCTGAGTATGCACTCTGCTCCTTGGTAGTGGGGGGGTGGTGATATATATCTCGTCATGCAAACAACTATCCCGCCTACATTTCTATACTCAGCTTTCAGTTTTATCCCCGCTGGCTTTATATATTTGAACACGCATTAGTCGGCTCTTATTGTGTGTGTATGTTTTAAACCCGGGCAGTAGTCCTGATAGGACATTGGATATTGGCAGGATCTAAAACCCCAACAAACAAAGAATCTATGTTTATTTGCAACTGTGCGTAGGTTAGGACGCGAATACAGGTAGAAGAGGTTAGTTAGTTAGATGTTGGAGTTTTACATCCTGGCAACATCTAAGGTCATATCAGGATGGGTACTGACTTGTGACAGTGCACACACATGAGGACTTTATAGTGCTGACACATTGGGAAATCAGGCCACCCGCACTGTGACCCAATATCCCAATCAGTCACATTATCCTGACACTGAGCTAACCAATCCTCACCCTATCCTATTAATGCAGAGCGCCAGGCTAGGAAGCGACAAGTATAAATTTGATAAGTCATTGGTTTTATCTCCCGCATGGGAAACCTGCGCTCTACCGATTCGGACACCGCGTCCGATATAATATATATATACCACAGGTTCACTTCCCTGGCCCCTACGGCGACCCCTGGTGGCTGCTAATACTAATAGTAATTGAGCAAGACATAGGACAAGTAAGAAATGCTGAGGCAATGACGTCAGGAAGGCAAGCTTCCTCTAAGCGATTTAAAGGGCCTCCCTGGATTTAAGATTGGCCACCTGAATGTGTGCAACTTAACCCATAAGATAGAACAACTAAGACTATACTTACCAAGATCAGGGTTTGATATATTCACAATATCTGAGACATGGCTAAATAAATTTATGGACACAAAGTTAATATCAATCCCTAATTACCGGTTTCTCAGAGCTGATAGGAAGACAAAACTACAAAGTGGTCAGGTCAAGAATGGTGACAGTCTAGGGATCTATTGCAGGACTGACCTGCACGTGGATGCAGATAAGTATGTGGGACAAAATTGCTCTAATCCAAACATTGAACTCCAATGGGGTGTCATACCTAGAGCCTACACGAAAAGAATATTAATAGGTAACATCTACAGACCTCCAGATGGAAACTAAATGAAGCAATAGAGAAAATAAGCATGTCAATGAATCAGATCCCAGGCATTAACAAGTATGAAGTGCTCCTAATTGGTGATTTTAACATTGACTACAGTGCTAAGAGGCACCCACCTGCAGGCTATATGAAGCAATTAGCGGCAGAACATGAACTCCAGCAAGTAATTAAACAACCAACTAGAGTAACAAGTACCACACAAAAAACAATAGACCTTGCTTTCACTAATATAAGTACCGTACAAAATCGGGTGTATTGAACTACAATAAAGAAAAAGCCCAGAAATGACAAAAGAATCACCATCTACAGGGTCCACACCTATCAGATATAACAAGAGACCCTTGGGATCAATTTATAGCTGAATGCATGGTCAGGAAGGCCAGAAATGAGGTGCAAAAAGCCAAGTCTAGGCACTGTTTAGACCAGATAAATAAGTATAAGCAAAATCCAAAGAGACTCTGGCATGAATTGCAACAAATTAACCCGGAAGCAAAATCCATCATCAGCAACCTCAGTAATGAAGACAATGGGGAGAGAATACTAGATAGCCTCCTGGCAGAAGAGATTAACAACTACTTCATTGATGTAGGGGGGAATCTTGGCAGAAAGTTTTACCAGGCTGTAGATATTCAGAACACCTACACAGTCACCGCTAATGATCAGACATAGGATTTGACTGAGATAACACAGGAGCAAATCCTCAGAAAGGTCAATGCTGCATCAGCATATAAGTCATCTGGCATTAAAGACATCAGCTCAGTCCTAATGAAGGTTTCAATTACTGCACTTTTAAATGAATTCACCCACCTGTATAACCCAGTGGTCAACACTGGTATTTTTCTGGAAAGCTGGAAACTAGCGACACTTTCGCCCATCCCAAAGGCCAATAACCCAAGATACTGCAGTGAGCTGTATCCAATATCTATTCTCCCTCTTCCTGGCAAAATCATAGAACATGATGAGATAAAAACATTTTTAAAGTCTTCCAATTACCTAACCACCCAACAAAATGGATTTAGAAAAGACAGATCAACAACTAGGGCATTGGCCTCTCTTATGGATGAGTTATTGACCAACATGGACAAAGGTGAACTTACAATTGCAGTATACCTCGACTTAAAAAAAGCTTTTGATACAATTGACCATAGAATACTATTGCAGAAAATCCAGAAAGCAGGACTGGGGAAGAAAACCTGTACATTCATGACCAACTACTTAACTAATAGGAAACAATGCACAAAACTTAATGACACTGAGTCAACCATCAGGACTATTAAAACTGGAGTTCTGCAGGCTTCAACCCTGGGTCCCTTCTGTTTTTATTTTTATAAATGATCTACCCCAAGTATCAGAGGATGCAACATTCATATTATTTGCAAACGATGCAGCACTCACAGTACACAATAAAGATTTCCAAATGGCAATGGATCAGGTTCGGACAGTGCTGACCAGGGTTAACCTGTGGTGTAGTGAAAACACACTATCCCTTAACGACAATAAAACTGAGTTTGTCATTTATGGCACCAAAGCAAGGAAGGCAAGAGCGCAACCCATTAGACCGCATATTGGTGGAAACCAAATTAAGGAGGAAAGTGCATACAAGTACTTAGGAACAGTGATTGATTCTACCTGAAATGGGAATCAAACTAATTAACGCACCAATTCACAAAGGCAGCATGATGTGGAACAACCTACCAGCCAGAACCAGGGCAGCATCCTCTTACCTAGAATTTAAAAGCTCATTAAGAGTACATCGGATTGGGCATGCCCTTATGCAGTTACAGTAAAGTATGTTCCATGGCGTCACCATACCGTAAGTGGCACACCACCAAACTCTCAGCCTTGTTTTATTTGTTGCTGTTCCTCTGTTATTTCCAGTCAACCATGTACAATAACAGAGACAGTCCAAATAAAAATGTATAATTTAAGACCTAAATGCACTGGGATTGGTCCCACTGCTTCACTGGTCACAGCTGGTCCAGTGTATTATTAACAACCCCATCCCAACAACATAATTCATAAACTCACATAACTAACTACACTAGACACTAGAATATTTCTAACAAACTGACATTTATATACCGCTTGCCTAACTGCAACTGAACATTAAAACTTACTACAACTATACCAACTGAATACAGAAGATAACTTCTGCTTACATTCTAAATACTATGTAAATACCCACATTGATCTGACTAATATTGATCTAGTTATATGACACTACTGTTACCATATTGCTATGGAATTTTGGGGTTACAGAATTTCATTGTGTTACATGCTGCAAATTGTGTATTCAACAGTTATTGTATACCTTATTCTATATAACTTTTGTGTAAATAACCCTGATTTGAAAAATGGCTAGAAGACCAGTGCTTCGGCACTGACAAAAAACTTATTCAGCAGAATAAACATATTTACCACAAAAAAAAAGAAGAAGATATCTATCTATGTTAGTCAGTGAAAGGAGAGCTGGCATCAGTGACGTGTGATATTCATGAACATACTTAAGCATGTACACATATGTATGTTTATGCATATGTATGATTATATATACACATATATACACATATATACATAATGCGCAATATAATGTATTATGTGATGCATAACGAATTATGCGAGTATAAAGATATGTAAGGGAAGTATTATCATTATTGTTCAACTCCGCAAGACCCAACATTGTACTGGTGGCGCCACCCGCGACCTCCTTGCCTCCACTAGATCAGACTGGGCGGAGGAGCATTTTGTTATACCTAATATTGTCATCACTTGTCCAATCGCTGTCATGCAAACCAGTTGGTGCTGACCGTAACGCCACCAGATGTGGTCAACAATCATGACCAGTCATTAGAAGCTTCAGTTACCGTCTGATTTTTTACTTTGTAAGTAATCGGTAGAGCAGTTATTGCTCAGCTATGGGCGCTAAAGAGTATGTCCAACCCATCCTTGCTGATTCATTATTTGTTTTAGTAGTCAGAAATTTATATATGGATAGAGATAAGCCCTTTATCGCGCGTAATAAGGTTTGTAGTGTATTGCCTCCCCCCCCCCTTCTGGGATGGGGGTGGGGTCCCAGCACGCTCTGCTCTCCCCCCACCCTGTGCAGCGGCTGCACACTCCATACGCTCAGAAGTACATATTTATATATTATATGCTGTATAAGCCATTATACAAGTATAATAAGGTCGGAAGCTTCCATCTTCTCCCCCATCCTATCTTCTCCCCCCCCGTCATATACTGGTGGAGCCTGCTTAACCTACAACCTTCCATCCTACTCTCACTCAGATCCGTTGGGGGACGCCACACGTCTGTGCACGCACCACTGCCCCCCTTACACACAATCACTGTACCACTATCATGTCTTGTGTCTTTCTTATTATGTAGGACAACTATTATATATATATATAAAGATATATATTTATCCTGCTGCTTCGCATTTTTGCTGTATTAATTTGGTTGAGTGAGTAGGATAATCGAGTCATGGTGCCATCGGCATGGTATCACAGTGGTGCACCATTATACATTCGCCATTAGAGCAACAACAACAAAACACCCCAAAACCGTCCTCAGATGTTGTTAGGATACAAAACCCCACTAAACCATACCCACTGTAGGGTATAATGTAAGTGCATCGCTTGTTACGGCAATATCAATTATGTGGGGATTAGGATCCCATGGTGGGCCGCTAGGCCCCTCAGGTACTTGATAATCAGCTCTGCTACAAGTAACTGGTACCGGACGCGATGCCCGAATCGGTAGAGCGCAGGCCTCTTGTGCGGAAGGACGGGAGTTCAATTCCCGGTCGAGTCAAACCAATGACTTACAAAATTGATACCTGTCGTTTCCTGGCTAGGTGCTCGACATTTAAAAAATATTTTATATATTTTTTATATATTTTTATTGAGGCTGTATTTATACTGTCCATAGCATATACGCCTGGGTACCCAGGCTTGTTTTCAATGCTGGCCAGTTGTAGTGTTGGTGTTATCTTACCACACAGTACCTGCTGATAAGGTATTTGATTGCCTGCATTTCAGTAGCAGATAGATAATTGGTTGGTATGGTTAGTTTCTTTTAGATTTTCTTGGTATTTTATTTTTTCTACTCTTATGACTAGACTAGCCTACTCCTATTTACATATCATAGGCTTGTACGTAGCTGTGTGGTGTGTTATCTGGCTACTTTTGCCATGGTTACCTTCCATTGGGCGTCCCGCTGGTGGGCGGTGACATATCACATGCCCCCATTACTAGGATAGGACAAGGACTGGTTGGATCGGTGTCCGGATAATGTGACTGAATGGGATATCAGGTCATGATGCTAGTGGCCTAGTCTCGCAGTGGGGTGAAACTACAAAGTCACCATGAGTGTGCGCTGTCACAAGCTGGTACCCGTCCTGATATGACCTTAGATGTTGCCAGGATGTAAAACTCCAACAACCAAGTACCTGGGTGTAGTTGAACTGTATCGGATACAGCAATGGCGGCTTCCTCTGGGTTAGGCTATCAGAGCCCTCCCGCCCAGCACTGAAATAGGCCCCCAGATGGGGTTTATGGGGCTTAACGGCGGATTAACCCGTCAGCGTCCCAGTTTGCCCACCAGATGTCGCTTCACTGGTCAGCGCCTGGGGCACCAGGCCAGGGTCGAGGGAAGGTTGGTTGTTGGAGTTTTACGTCCTGGGAAAATCTAAGGTCATATCAGGACGGGTGCCGACTTGTGACAGTGCACTCATGGTAACTTTATAGTGCTGCCCCACTTGAAAATCATGCCGCCAGCATCATGATCTGATATCCCACTCAGTCACATTATCCTGACAGTGATCTAACCAGTCCTTGTCCTATCCTATTAATGCCGAGCGCCTGGCTAGGAAGTATCAATTTTGTAAGTCAATGGTTTGACTCGACTGGGAATTGAACTATTGATCTCCCGCATGGGAGGCCTGTGCTCTACCTATTCGGCAACCACGCCGGGTAGGACGAGAGTAAGACATTGACATGTTGATTCAGGGAATATGTTGATTGCGGGAAATTAACATATGGGTCTTTTCATGGTAAATGGGGCCAGTGTGTGACATGAGCGTTAAAAACTAATATTGTGTATTTCCCCAAATTTGTCACTGAGTAGCCAACTCTTGTCTATATGCATACTAGTAATGTGAAGGAAAAGATAGTTGAGATTACCATCTTGTCAGAATAACGAGAACTAATTGAATAGCCAACCCCAAGTGTAGAGGCATCATATGATTTATTAATAATAAAAATGTTGTAGGAAAATTATATTACTAGTCATGGTACCATAAAGCAGTCTTACACGTGCAACAGTAGCAAGTGTTTTGTTACTGAAGTTCTGGTATTCCTAGAATAGAATATGTCCTGACATAAGAAGCAGGGGACATGAGCACTCACGTCCAAAACCAGTTTAATCACCATGCAGTTTTATTTGTTAAAATTTGCATGCAATATGGACATTCATTTCAAGTGAGAGTGTCCTTTTATTATTTCACTGACTTAAAAGTAATACTCTATGCAAAATAAATGCCTAATGGGCTGTAGAAAAGTCCACATTCTCCATGTCACATATTCATACCCTTTAGGGTACTATATTTTTGTAATGAAAATGTTTGGTTATTTTTACTATGCCATGTTAGGCCTTCATTTTATCATAGCTATCCCTCCATAATATGCAATGATATAAGAATACCAGTGCTCTAAAAAGAAAATAACCCCTCTATTCTTTTAATAATTGTTTTTGACAGCCAAGTCACTCTCACGGCCACTTGTACCCAACCACAGCCACTTCCACAATAGTACCTCTTCACACTGTCCCACCCCGACCAGCCCCGCCCTGCCTCGCCCCGCCCCGCCCCACCGCATCCCTGCCCCGCCCGCCCCTCCTCCCACCCCGCCCCGCCTCGCCCCGTCCAAAGCAAGCACGAGCCATCCATCAGCGAGTGCTGACAGTGACGGCTGCGCCTAGTTCACCGAGTTCCCTGAAGAGGGCGTCGTGCACGATTTAATACCCTGGAGACTGAAGCAGCCAGTCGGAGTCAAGCACGGGCCTGGTGAGTGGAGCACGGTCACGTGGCCAGACCTGGTTAAAGCCACCTAGTCAGATAAAAGCATCACATTTTAGAAAGCAAACCATTCATTTATATTTGAACCCACATACCATCATATAAAAGAATGCGGACTACAAGGATCTTCAAAATTTATACCTTTGTGTTTTAAAAATGAGTATTCCTTGAGTGTGCCACATTTTAATTCATGAACGGGTGGTTGATTTTGCCATTCCAATTCTCCTGTCGCTTCTTTCCTGCATTCTCCATCTGTGTTTATCTCAGAAAATGACAGAACATCAATACCATTAGACTATACAGCTTTAACACAGCGGCCATAAACAATGCCAGTGTGTGTGTGTGTGGGCGAGGGTGGGTGGGGGCTGGAGGGGGTACCTGGGGAGGTTAGGAAGGTAGGGAGAGTGAGAGGAGAGGCGGTGATTTGTTTGTTGTTGTTTTACGTCCTAGCAACATCCAAGGTCATATCAGGACGGGTTCCGACTTGTGACAGTGCGCGCTCATGGTGACTTTATAGTGCTGCCCCACTGGGGGATCAGGTCTGCCAGCTCCATGACCTGATATCCCACACAGTCACATTATCCTGATACTGAACTGACCAGTCCTTGCCCTAGCCTAATAATGCCAAGCGCCAGGTTAGGTAGCGACAAGTATAAATTATTAAGGCATTGGTTTGACTCGGGTGGGATTCGAACTCCTGACCTATCGCGCGGGAAGCCAGGGCTCTACCAATTCTACCGGCCGCCGCGTTCAGTCGAGAGTTTGTGAAGAGGTTGTGAAGAGGTGGTGGAGAGGTAGAGGGAGGTGGGGGAGACGTGGTAGGGAGGTGGGGGAGAGGGATTTGGGAGGTGGGGGAGAGGTGGAGGGGAGGTGGGGGAGAGGTGGTGGGGAGGTAGGGGAGAGGTGGTGGGGAGGTGGGGAGAGGCGGTTGGGAGGTGGGGGGAGAGGTGGAGGGGAGGTGGGGGAGAGGTGATCGGGAGGTGGGGGAAAGGTGCTGGGGAGGTGGGGGAGAGGTGGTGGGGAGGTGGGGAAGATGTGGCCGAGAGGTAGTAGAGAGGTGGGGGAGAGGTGGTGGAGAGGTGGAGGGGGAGATGGGGAGAGGTGGTGAATACAATAGATGTGAGAGCGTTGCAATGTCTCTTAACTCGTTGTTAATACTTTTGACACCTGTAATGCATACTATCAGCAACGACTCAGTCATACTAGAATCAGAACGGGGTACTCACCACTGAGTGGTGGCTACTACCTACTGTTCTTACTTGCACCAGTCCATCAGGTGGATTTTCGCATTCCAAGTTTCACTCAGGCCGGCCCCCAAGCACACCAACAACAACTTCATTAAGTTTTACTCTTGTGTTTAGCGCCCACCTACGTATTTTTCAACCTCACCTACAATTCAATTATTTAGAAACCACATGAACAGGTTCGTTAATCTAGTACCTGATACAATGCTCCATATATTGTGGCCTATACAAAACTCTAACACCATAGGCTTCAGCAGTGATAGGTTCTATTAAATACTTAGTATCCGCTTCTTTGTGGCAACACATTCTTAATAAGTTCACCAGTATCTGAAAATCCCCTGAAAATGGCTTCGGTCGCAAGGAGGAACCTCCTTGTGACCCAAATGGTCCAAAGTGGTCGCCGACTGATTGGCGATTGCTCAGCGACCGCTTGCAAGGTGGTCGCAAAGTGGTTGCCATTTGTTCGCAAGCGATCACAACCGTAGTATAACTGGGGACGGGGGGTTGGTATTCCAGTGTCCTAATTAGTTCTGCCAGCGAACAGTGAACCAGTCTATGCTCCCTTGCCAACGGATTTCCTTATTTGGATTTCTAAGAAAGCATTGCCATGGAAACAACGCACCACATAGAACAACGAGAGCGAGGCGGGTTCCCAATTCCGGTCAGACTTTGAACACGACTTCTTTGATTTACAAACATTGCTGACAAGAAGCAATGTCATGTTGCTTAGCAACCTCATCTGCAGCATCACCTTTCCCCTTGAATTGTTGTTGCTTTTACAACCGAGCAACATCTAAGGTCATATCAGGACAGTTGTCGACTTGTGACAGCCTTGCACTACGTATTGGACTTGTGGTGTCCGTTCTTACTTGGGTTCGATCCTCCAGATGGCGCTTTGGTTGCAGTATATAGGCTCGTGCATGTGCCGAGACCTCCCACCCCATCAAATTCGCTGTAATTGACCCGCAAATTTTGTCTTTATTTTAAATTTAATTTCGGACGGGCGATTGTTCACAGCCAGATACGGTAATTCTCTAAATACAAATAAAAGCCATATTACCACACTGGTTCTTCACCGTTTTGCTTAGCGGAGCATACATATATGAAAAATATATATATGACTTTAAAACTTATATTTGATGCTGCCTAGTTGACATGGCATTACTGGGATAGGACAAGGAGCAGTGGAGTGAATGAGACCAATTGTCCGTGATTGAAATTCCCCCCTTACTCAAGGAATGCAATATTTTAAATATTACAAATGCTAGCCAATTATAATCAGTTATTCCAAACTGAAGGAAGGTCCATTGTAGCAATTAACCTAAATATACTAATTTTTTTAATATGACAGAAGTCAACGCTATCAGATCATGTCTGGTGCCGACTTGGTGCTCTCGCTTGTGGCCGTGTGGATTTTAGTTCCGGTGTTGCAGTTTCTGCGGTACGCCAGTTTGCGAGGGACACTTACATTCAAATGCATTGTCAATGGCCGTGAGCAAATCTTCATACAGAAAAAGTCAAATATCTCTCAAATTATACCACCTAGAAACAAACCGCTTGGCACACATACAGAAAACATATTCAACAAACAGATTATATTCAATTTATAAGGTTAGGGTTCTTGATTTCTATTAATTTTGAATAAAACTAATGTTTTGCACTGCACGTACCATCAAACTCAAGGCATTGTCAAAGGTCGTGAGCAATCTTCATACAGAAAATACAGAAAAAGTGAAATATCTCTAAAACCACACCACCTAGAAACAAATCGCTTGGTACACATATAGAAAACTTCTTTATCAAAAACATTATATTAAATTTATAAGGTTAGTGATGATGCTGTTCGATTTTGCCACAAGCGCAGAAGCGATGTGTCCCTTGCAAACTGGCGTACGCAGAAACTGCAACACTGGCATTAATAAAAAGTTCAGGCGCAAAAACTGACAAATGCCACCTGAGCCGCAATGAAACCATGACTACCACGTTTGAGCGGAAGCTGCCATCATTGCGATAATCAAATCTGGTGTTTTTTTCTGCAGAAGCTGCCACATCCTTACATAATGGCCGACTCAATATGAAATTGATAAGAGAGCACAAGCAATAAATTCTACTTTTACAGCAAACAATTCAAATGGATTTGTCGGTTTTAGCGCCGGGACCCTTTTTGTTCTTCTTCATCATTTTTTATTTTTAGTTGATATCACACAGGTTCATGAAGGGGCAGCGACTAAAACGCACCATGTCACGTATGGACCCGGCGTGCTCAGTGGTGTGCACGTGACTGGCTCTGCGCATGCGCAGCGTGCCAAAAATGGCAATAACTTCTTTTGGCCTTATCGATAATAGCCGAGTTTTGTTCCTTGTCTGCTGGGGATGGTAGAATGAGTTGAGCGTCCATCTCCTGTTTTGGTAGCTCGTGGGATTCGAACCCACGGGTTCGAACCCTGGTCGAGTCAAACCAATGACGTTAAAAAAAATGGTCGCTTCCTAGCCAGGCCCTCGGCATTATTAGGATACGGCAAGGACTGGTTGGCTCAGTCTGAGCTCATGGTGCTGGCCACTTGGTCTCCCAGTGGGGCAGCACTATAAAGTCGCCATGAGTGCGCTCTTTCACAAGTCGGTACCCATCCTGATATGACCTTAGATGTCGCCAGGACTCCAACAACCAACCTAGTCTGCCTCGTTGTAATACTGACCGCCCCGACAGCCGACGACTGACTCCTCGCATCGATTGCATATAGTTTGTGTGTTGGAGTTTTACGTCCTGGCAACATCTAAGGTCATATCAGGATGGGTACCGACTTGGAACAGTGTGCACTCATGGCGACTTTATATTCTAGTGCTGCCTCACTGGGAGTCACAAGTCGGTACACGTCCTGACATGACCTTAGATGTTGCTAGGACATAGAACAACAACAAACAAACATGTAAAAGCGGCTCCAGAACTACTCCCTATCAGGGCTAAATCCATTTTCCACATTGTCCCCCCCCCCCCCCCCCAGCACGCCTCTCCTCCACTCCCCCTCTACAATATGACCACAGAGAAAATGAGTTTTGCTAACATGCCATCAGTATCACTTCTTGCTGCTTTAATTAAAACAAAAAATTATTTCAATGTTTATTTAAAAATCATGTTTCGTCTCCATGCTACATGGGAGTGTTGTTGTGCCTGACTGTTGAGTGAATGATGGCATGTAGGTATTACTATAATTATTAGTCAAGATGTGCCTGACTGTTGAGTGAATGATGGCATGTAGGTATTACTATAATTATTAGTCAAGATGTGCGTGACTGTTGAGTGAATGATGGTGTGTAGGCCCTACTATAATTATTAGTCAAGATGTGCCTGACTGTTGAGTGAATGATGGCATGTAGGCATTACTATAATTATTAGTCAAGATGTGCCTGACTGTTGAGTGAATGATGGTGTGTAGGTATTACTATAATTATTAGTCAAGATGTGCCTGACTGTTGAGTGAATGATGATGTGTAGGCATCACTATAATTATTAGTCAAGATGTGCCTGACTGTTGAGTGAATGGTGGCGTGTAGGTATTACTATAATTATTAGTCATGATTCCCTGACTGTTGAGTGAATGATGATGTGTAGGCATTACTATAATTATTAGTCAAGATGTGCCTGACTGTTGAGTGAATGATGATGTGTAGGCATCACTATAATTATTAGTCAAGATGTGCCTGACTGTTGAGTGAATGATGACGTGTAGGAATTACTATAATTATTAGTCAAGTTGAATGGGACAGGGCAGATAAAAACACAATTTTGTTCCTACTTACAGTATAACCTCTCTAACCGACCACCTCCACAGATCGACCACCCCACTATGTCGATCGCCTTATTTGGGTCCTAAACGATTGCCTATTCAATACCATTGTAAGGATAAGAAAAAAACGCCCGAAACCGACCACCTCCCTAAATGGACCATTTAAAGTCGGTCCCATGGTCGGTCGATTTAGAGAGGCTTCTTCATCCACATCGCTTAATATTTTTGCAGTCGTTTGCACTGACCTCTCAGGCAAGGAGCCACATCATGGACAGGTTGACGTGGAAAGAGTGATTACATCAGGGAGCCTAGGTGGTGTAATGGTTAGCACACTGACTAGAATGCAAGAGATGCGGGTTCGAATCCCACTCTAGGCACAATATTTCTCATTTTCATCACCCCACGACATTGGGCCCATGACCAGGATCATGTCCAAGCTACAAGACGGGATGGCCGAATGAGTTAGAGCGTCCGTCTCCCGTGCTGGTAGATCGCGGGTTCGAACCCCGGTCGAGTCAAACCAATGACTTAACAATTGATACGTGTTGCTTCCTAGCCATGCGCTCGGCATTATTAGAACAGGGCAAGGACTGGTGTGCTCAGTGTCAGGATAATGTGACTGAGTGGGATACCAGGTCATGGTGCCGGTGGCCTGGTTTCCCAGTGGGACAGCACTATAAAGTCGCCATGAGTGCGCACTGTCATAAGTCATGAGGGTTCGATTCCCGCTCGAGAGGCAATATTTCCCAGTTTCATGACCCTCACAACAATTACATGAAGATGTTAGCGTCGTGAAGTGAGCATCTATAACCATGATGGTTGGTTGTTGGAGTTTTACGTCCTGGCAACATCTAAGGGTTTATCAGGACGGGTACCGACTTGTGACTTGTGACTTGTGTCCTGGCCCACTGGGAGATCAGTCCGCCGCTATACCCATGAAGTGGGTAGTAGTGCTAGCAAAGGAGTGGGTAGCAATGGCCAGGAAGTGGGTAGCCATGACAATGTAGTAAGCAGATATGGCAAGGAAATTAATAATGTGGCGTTCTCTGCGGCGGAGTGTTTAGAGTGCCTGACTTTTTTCTAGGTCAGACTCCTAATCTGAGGGTCGGCGGTTCGATTCCCTGTGCCCCCAGCTCTGCCAATTTGGATTTCCACCGCTGTGTATAACTTACAGCGTCATCAAAGGCCGGTTGCTCTCATACCATGTCTATGTGGTGTGGGAGGTTAAAAATCCCTTGGGTCGGTAAAAGTGTAGGCTCGGGCTTTCTATCGACCAGCAGTGGAATGAGGAAGACCAGTCGTCTATGACTGAAATTTCCCCCGCTTAAACAACTAATGGATAAAAAAAACCACAAAGACGTTGGCATGAAAGTGGGTAGTAGTGGCAATTGTCGGTTCGTTGGAGTTTTATTTCCTAGTAACATCTGTGGACCTAGCAAACCGGGTATTTACTTCTAACAGCGCGTCCCTATGGCGACTTTATAGTGCTTCCCCACAATATTTCCAACTCCTCAGTCAGATTGACAAAGTTGTTTTCATAGTTCGATATATTAATAGTAGCGCTGTGGAGGTAACGAAAATGGGAAATATTGCGCCTACAGTAGGATTCGAACCCACATCTCTTGCCATTCCCGGGCTAGCGTGCTAACCATTACACTACCTAGGTTCCCTGATGTAATCACCCTATCCACGCATACCTACCTATATGACTCCTTGCCTGACAAAGTCAGTACCAGACTACTACAGTAGCTACACTGTTATATAATAATAATAATGATAATCATAATAATAATAATAATACTAATAATAATGATAATAATAATGATAATAATAATGCATAATATAGCAAGTAATACGATATGGGTGTCGTTATTTACAATTAGCAACTCACTACGACGAACTTTTGATAGCATTGGCTTCGATATTGATCTTATTCAGTAGGGAGAAACAAGAATATGAAGAATTGAGAGAAAGTGGGAAAAAAGAAGAGTGGGAGAGAGGCTATTGATTAGTCACGGCAATGAAGCCAGCACTGGTGATGATGATTTCCCTTGTTTGAGTTTTACGTCCGAGCAACATTTAAGGTCATATCAGGACGGGTACTGACTTGTGACAGTAAACCCCAAACAATCAACCACTATTAGTATCAGGACGGGGGTGGTGACTCTGGCAGTAGGCCGTGGTGGTGGTTGGTTGGTTGGTTGTTGGAGTTTTGCGTCCTGGCAACCTCTAAGGTCATATCAGGATGGGTACGGACTTGTGACAGTGCACACTCATGGCGACTTTATCATGCTGCCCCACTGGGAAATCAGGCTGCCAGCACCATGACTCGATAATATCCCACGCAGTCAGATTATCCTGACACTGGGCTAACCAGTCCTTGCCCTGTCCTATTAATGCCGAGCGCCGTGGTTGTAGTGAAGCAGGAGCTACCACAGTACCAGTCCTCAGGCATTTCAAGCTTCCAACACTCGGCCACACACACACTCAATATATCAGCACGCAAGGAGGCTGCTTCGGAACTACTTACTAAAATATGCCATTAGCAGGCCACTAATTGTATTGCCACAGTATCGACGGTCTTTTCGGGCAGACGCAGGGGCAGAGTTGTCGCCTGCCTTTCGATGGCAACACTCCGCATAAAGACAAGAACAAACAAACACACAAGCACACACAAACACGCAAAAACCAGGGATGAAAGTGGTCTCCGGCTAAAATCGCGGAAATCAAGCCAAGATTATTACATCGACTGCAAATTTCTGTGTAAATAGGATCCTCTCCCATAGACTTAGCACTGTCAGGGAATCGTGGGGAAAATGCCGGAAGTCAGGTAAAAAATATGCTTGTATATTACGACTGTATTATCACCCACACCTAACACTTTCTTGTTTGGGTTTTATGTTCTTGCAACATCTAAGGTCATATAGGAATGGGATTCAAACTGACCTATTGTTGTCATTTATATATCCTGATTCCTAGGGATTTTGTGAACGTTAATTAGTGAATATAATTTTTTTTTGGAAATCTGCTAAATCGCTGAGATCTTTCAACCCTGAAAAAAAAGCTCACACAAACAACATGAATAAATGAGGGACACGCGCCGAAGGTTTTCATTACCGGCGGCCATTTGGGTGAAGTGGCGGACTGTCTGTCTGTCTGGTGGCGCGTTTTCAAATATCGTCTGCTTCATGCGCAGGAACACCAGCTGGGAACCAGCGAGAAGTTTGCCTAATATGGGCACAGCTTAACCAATCAGCGATAGGCTCGCCTAATATGGCCATAGCCTAGCCAACCAGTGAGAGGCTCACCTAATATATGCACAGCCTAGCCAATCAGCGAGAGGTTCACCTAATATGGGCACAGCCTAGCCAACCAGCGAGAGGCTTGCCTAATATGGTCACAGCTTAGCCAATCAGCAAGAGGCTCGCCTAATGTGGGCACAGCCTAGCCAATCAGCGAGAGGTTCGCCTAATATGGACATAGCTTAGCCAACCAGCGACAGGCTCGCCTAATATGGGCACAGCCTAGCCAATCAGCGAGAGGCTCGCCTAATATGGCCATAGCTTAGACAACCAGCCAGAGGTTCGCCTAATATGGACATAGCTTAGCCAACCAGCAAGAGGCTCGCCTAATATGGTCACAGATTAGCCAATCAGCAAGAGGTTCGCCTAATATGGTCACAGCCTATCCAATCAGCGAGAGGCTCGCCTAATATGGCCATAGCTTAGCCAACCAGAAAGAGGCTCGCCTAATATGGTCACATATTAGCCAATCAGCAAGAGGTTCCCCTAATATGGTCACAGATTAGTCAACCAGCGAGAGGTTCGCCTAATATGGTCACAGATTAGCCAATCAGCAAGAGTATCGCCTAATGTGGGCAAAGCCGAGCCAATCAGCGACAGGCTTGCTTAATATGAGCACAGCCTAGTCAATCAGCGAGAGGCTCAGCTAATATGTACATAGCCTAGCCAAGTGCTGGCACTGCTAATCGACTAATAACCTCAGAACTGCAGCACCAACATGGAAAAACCCCACACACACAACAAATAACTAGTTATTAATTAATTAATTAATTTACCTCTTCAAAAGTACCTACTACATGTGTAACTATTAATAATAGGGTACCTGTATCTACAATGCAATGTTAATGTAAAGAACATAATATTTACCCATTCGTAATATGACCTTAGATATTGCCAGGGTGTAAAACTCCAATTAACAAACATAATAGTTGCAAGTGACATTAATTGATATCGGCATCCTTTTAGAATCGCACTGGCTATTCGCAGAGCTGCAAACAATCAATAGGCATGCATAATTTTACTGCTTTTGGTCATAATGCCTTTTGTCTTGTTTTGGTCATAATGCATTCATTTATGTAATTTCTAGTAAGTATTTTATTGATAGAGCTATTTGAAAATAATTCGGAATTGTAAATCAGCTTTATATGATGACTAACAACGGACTGTGCAGTGCATGGAATTATAATGAGTTTTAAAGCAGTACACATTTAAAATGACATGTGTGCATTTTCTGGTAATGTTAGTTAAAAATAGTCAACCCGGAATCACCGAACTACACTTGGTTTGCTAATGTTTACACCTAATCAATGACAAGAATCAATGACCTAATCAATGACAAGAAATTTGAGCTAATACAATATGGCACAAACCAAGACCTAAAAATGAATACAACTTACACAAACCCCTTAAGGGGCTGTCACATTACGGCGTATGGTGGGAGCGTATGGCGGCGTATGCGCATTACGTCATATACGTCGGCATACGCCGTATACGCTACTCAAACGCTACTCATACGCTACTCATACGCCGCCAGGTGACGGCTTATGTGAAGCGTATGAGGCATACGCTGCCATACGCTTTCATAAATCCGTCCGTCCAAATTTTTTAGTGCATGCTAAAAAAATATCGACCTATGAGGGTGTATGGTCCATACGCTACTCATACGCCGACATTCGCTCCTCATATGCCGGCATACGCTCATCATACGCTAGGGGTACGCCGGCATAGGTTATTCATACGCTCAACTTGTGTCACCGGCGTATCCCTAGCGTATGTAGCGTACGCATAACCTACAAGTTACGTATGGGAGCGTACTCCTAGAGTATGCACAGCGTATGCACAGCGTATGCACGCTACTCATACGCGCATACGCTACACGTACGCTACTCGTATGCTCCACATGCCAATCAAAACTGTCAAAAAATGTCACAGCACGCTCCCATACGCTCCTCAAACGCTCCTCGTACGCTCCTCATAGGTTCCACATACACTCAAAACCAGCCGAAAGGTCACCAAATGTCATCATAGGGCGGCATGCGCAGGACCTACGTAGGTTTTCAATACGCTCCAGCCATACGCCGTAATGTGACTGGGCCTTTAGGAGAGAAAATTATGGTAAAGAACAGCGTGAAAGACCGTGATGTAGACATGGAAAACAACCTCAAATTCACTGAACACACTGACTATGTATGCCAAACCGCCAGAAAATATAGTGGATGGGTGCTTCGTATATTTAAGTCAAGAGAATCTGGGGTAATGAAAACCTTGTGGAACTGCATAATACTCCCACGGATAGACTACTGTTCACAACTGTGGATACCCACTTCTAAAGGACAGCTGACAAAGCTAGAGTCACTGCCACTCAGCTTCACATCATATATCGAAGTCACCAAGAGCCTGGATTACTGGGACAGACTAAAATTCCTCAAAATCTACTCCTTTGAACGTCGATGTGAGAGATATCGAATTATATACACCTGGAAAATGATTGAAGGCAAAGTACCAAACAATGGCATAACAATTTATCATTTAAAAAGATATGGTAGACTTGGTAAGGTAGCAGCAATAAATACAAAAGCCTCACAATCAACAAGAACATAGCGGGAAGGAAGTCTTTCTGCCCAAGGAATACAGCTCTTCAATACAATGCCAACTTACATTAGAAATCAACCAAACTGCAGTGTACAATCATTCGAAAGGCAGCTTGATAAGGTGTTAACAAAATTCCAGATGAAGCACAGATTCCAGGATACACCCAGCTAACTCATTACTGCACTTGACAAAACTGAACAGAGCATCCTCATCACATGCTGTGATCCCTGATGGTGGAATCTCCGACCTGCCCTGAGCATATAGCTCAAACACTCTAATCTAAATCCACATAGCTGTATTCGAATAATAATAGCTCCACCACCACTTTATAGACTTTGAAAAATTCGCAAATATACAACTTGATCAGCCGATGATATACATACAGCTAAGAAAGCTTTTCAAGTTGTCCTTACCATAACACTCTTCATTATAGTAGTTTTATGTTGGGATGGTGGGAGCAGTTCGGCGAATAATAATCATTCTTCTGGTGATGTGTGACAGTGTGCACTCATGGTGACTTTATGGTGCTATCCCATTGGGAGACCAGGTCACCAGCACCATGACCCAATATCCCCAACAGTCACATTATCCTGATATTGTACTAACCAGTCATTGTCCTATCCTATTAATGCCAAGCTCCAGGCTAGGTAGCGACAAGTATTAATTTGATAAGTCATTGGTTTTACTCGGCTGGGATTCGAACTCCCGACCTTCCACACTGGAAGCCTGCGCTCTACCGATCCCTCCATGGCATCCGGTCATGATATATGATGATATATTCACCCATTAAAAACACAATACTCGAACGGACGGGGCTGCCCTCTATGGAGGATCTTCTGATCAAAAGAATCTCCGGTGGACTGGACACCTCATGAGGATGTCATCAGACAGGCTACCAAAGCAGATACTCTCTTCTCAACTGTCTTGTGGTTACAGAAAGAGAGGGCGCCCTCGTCTCCGGTTCAAGGATACCATCAAGAGAAACCTGAAGCTGAGAGACATTAAGACCAACTCATGGACACAACTCTCACAGCAGAGAGCTGAAAGGAGAGCGGCAGTCAAGTAATGAAAGCAGTCTTTGTCGCATCGTGACCGACAGCATGATGATGATGAAAAACACAAATAATCACAACAACTATTAACTGACTAAACGATGCATACCAACAAGCCTAGGAGTCCGACATGATCTTCAGAATATCAGACACATGTATGAGATGTGTTTGATAACAATTGACAGTTAGACCCGTCTAGGGTACCCGACTAAAATGGCACTGATGATGTCCATATTACATGCCGGTTTAGATGGTTGCGGAATGTACATTTCACTTGTGTTAAGGGCAGATCAAAAACTCACTCTCCACCGCAGACCGCCCAACCCCGTCCCGATCACACCGGGCGCGGTAGCCAAACAGGTAGAGCGCGGTCCTCGCGTGCGGCAGATCGGAAGTTTGGTTCCCGGTCGACTCAAACCAATCAATGACTTATACAAATTGATACTTGTCACGACCCAGCCTCGTTCCCAGAATTAATGGGAAAGGGCCATGGTGCCGGCGGCCTGATTTCCCAATGGGGCAGCACTATAAAGTCGCCATGAGTGTGTACTGTCACAAATCAGTACCAGTCCTGATATGACCTTAGATGTTGCCATAGATGGACGTAAAACTCCAACAACCAACCGAATATCAGATATGCATATTAGATGTGTTTGACAATGACAACAATTGGCAGTTAGACCCGTCTAAGGTACCCGTCTAAAGTAAGTGTGATGATGTCCCAATTGCATGCCGGTGTTGCGGTTTCCGAGGCACACCAGTTTGCCAGGGACACATCCATTCAAATGCATTGTCAACGGCCGTGAGCAAATCTTCATACAGAAAAAGTCAAATATCTCTCAAATTACACCAACTAGAAACAAATCGCTTCATACACATATAGAAAACATCTTTACCATAAAGACTATATTAAATTTATACGGTTAGGGTTCTTGATTTCTATTAATTTTGAATAAAACTAATGTTTTGCACTGGGCGTACCATCAAACTCAAGGCATTGTCAATGGTCGTGAGCAATCTTCATACAGAAAATACAGCAAAAGTGAAATATCTCTAAAACGACACCACCTAGAAACAAATCGCTTGGTACACATATAGAAAACATGTTTACCAAAAACATTATATTAAATTGATAAGGTTACTGACGATGCTGTTCGATTTTGACGCATGCGCAGAAGCGATGTGTACCTGGCAAACTGGTGTGCCTCGGAAGCCGCAACACCAGTCTAGATGGCTGCGGAATGTACATTTCACTTAGGTCAAAGGGCAGATTAAAAACACACTCTTCGCCCCACCCCTCCCTACCACCACACATTACGCACACTGCGGTGGGGAAGCCTTTCACGTGACTAGTGGTTGGTTGTTGGAATTTTACGTCGTGGCAACATGCAAGGTCATATCAGTACAGGTACTGACTTGTGACAGTGCACACTCATGGTGACGTTATAGTGCTGCCCTACTGGGAAGCCACGCCATCGGCACTACGACCTGATATCCCACTCACTCACATTATCCTGACACTGAGCCAACCAGTCCTTGCCATATCCTAATAATACCGAGCGACTGACTTGGAAGCGACAAGTATAAATTTTAAAGTTATTGGTTTGACTCGACCAGGGTTTTAACCCGTGGGTTCGAATCCCACGATCTACCAAAAGGGGAGACGGACACTCAACTCATTCGGCCATCCCGTCTGGTAAAAGGTCAGGTTAAAATAAAAACACACTCTCCACTGCACAGCGCCTCTCCCTTCCCACCATACCCCCACCATACCCCCACCACCACCACCACCACCACCATGTATTACACACGCTACGTTAGGGAAGGCTTTTACGTGTAACTAGAAAGAGATGGAAAGAAAAATATTTTAAAAGTGGAGAAAAGAAAGACCACCTATCAAACGGATGTGGTTGTTAGCGTCAGACAAACATTGGCGTTAAAGCTGCATAGTTCGATGAAAACATAACATTTTCAAAACCAAAACAATTATCTAGATTTAATTCTACATATCTAACTTAAGATGCTGGTGTACTTATTAAACATGTGTCGTCACATATAAGGGGATACTGAGTCAATTAATAGAACCTGTTACTGCAGAAGACTATGGTGATAGAGTTTTGGCAAGCTTTCAATTTCAAATATCTCAAAAGTTAGCGATTTAAAATAAAAGTTACTTCAAATGAAAGTAAGGTAGATTATAAGGAACAACCTAATATGTTTATCTTAGAAAATGAGAGAAACTCAAAACCATCGACTATGCAACTGTAACATCGGCTATGACAGCAACAGAGATAACGCCTATTATGGTGCAGTCACACTACGATGCTTCTCCCGGCGACCCGTCAGTGTTGAAAATAAAATTAAAGCATCAAGAAACGTTAAAGATTTAGGGGAAATATGGGACAATTGGACGTTGGCGCAGCCTGTCAGTAGCGTGTTATTAGCGCGGGGCCAACGTTGTGGTAACGTATATCGGCGCGTTCTCTCTGTGTCTCTGTCTGTGTCTCTGTCTGTGTCTCTGTCTGTGTCTCTGTCTGTGTCTCTGTGTCTCTGTCTGTGTCTCTGTCTGTGTCTCTGTCTGTGTCTCTGTGTCTGTCTCTGTCTGTGTCTCTGTCTGTGTCTCTGTCTGTGTCTGTCTGTGTCTCTGTCTGTGTCTCTGTCTGTGTCTCCGTCTGTCTGTGTCTGTCTGTGTCTGTGTCTCTCTCTCTGAGACACAGAGCCACACACACATACACAGACACAAAGACACATAGACACAGACGCAGATGCACAGAGACACACACATACACAGAGCACAGACACAGACACAGACACAGACACAGACACCGACAGAGACACATACAGAGAAACATACAGAGACACATACAGAGAGGGACACAGACAGAGACACATACACAGAGACACAGACAGAGACACAGCCAGAGACCCATACAGAGACACAGCCAGGGACACATACAGAGACACATACAGAGACAGACACAGATACATAGACAGAGACACAAACAGAGACACAGACACAGAGACACAGACACCGAGACACAGACAGACACACATACAGAGACACAGACACAGAGACACAGACAGCCACAGACAGAGACACATACGGAGACACATACAGAGACAGACACAGAGACACCGAAACAGACACAGAGACACAGACAGAGACACAGACAGAGACACAGACACAGAGACACAGACAGAGACAGAGACAGAGACAGAGACACAGACACAGAGACACAGACAGAGACACAGACAGAGATACATACAGAGACAGACACAGAGACACAGACAGAGACACAGACACAGAGACACACACAGAGACACAGACACACACATAGAGACACAGAGACACACACAGAGACACACACAGAGACACACACACAGCAATGCGTGAGCAACGTCCCTCCAACGTGCTTGTAACATGTGTTGACGTCCGCCTAACATCCTCATAACGTCCTTACCCATTTATTTGCGCGTGCTGCCGGTCATTGTTTTTTTTTGACACGCTTAAAACCTTGGGCAACCGGCAACGCGCGCCGACGTTGTCCGCCGACCATCAACGTCAAGGATAGTGTACCGACGTGTACCGACGCGCTCATAACGCGCCACCAGCGTGTCCAGACGTTTCACTTATTATCGCCCAAAATCACTACATGTTGCCGTGTCGCCGACGAGAAGCGTCGTAGTGTGACTGCACCATTAGCGACGCCACTCTCACTGGCACCAGCCCTTATTAGTTCTGTTGTTCACCATCAGATGTCTGCTGAAATGTGCTTCCCCCTGGCGTCAAAAACTGACATCCCGAGCGATGTGGAGCGTTGAGGGAATTGAACTATCGACCTTCCGCACGGGAGGCCTGCGCTCTACCGATTCGGCCACCGCGTCCGGGGAGGAAGCGGAGACCAATCACGGATTGACGGTGGGGGTGGCGGGGGGTCGGCGTCAAGCAGCCAGGTGGGTTTGACTACTACTATCGTGGTGGGGCCTTGTTGAAACCATAGCTTCAGGATTAAAAACAACATTTCTGACAGATAATGCATTGCCCATGGGGTGAGGGGTGAAGGTTGCGCTGTTTGCTTGCTATCCATTGTAGAATGGGTCAGGCGAATGGTTTCCTAGCTTAACACTACACGCCCTGAACACAATTCATAGCAACCATACGGGATGGCTGAGTGGATATAGCATACACTTCCTACGCGGTAGGCTGAGTCACACAAAAATAATACAAAGTTGATACTTGTCAGTACACTACATTGCCTTGTGCTTAGCGTTAGTGGAATTATTAGTAGGGCACATGATGCCAGCGGCACGGCATCTCAGAGGGGAAGCGCTATAAACCTGAGTACTCATTGTCCACAAGGTGGTACCCTGTCATAATACTAACGTTAGATGTCTTTCTAGGGCGTAAACCCCAAATAAACCAAGGAGTGTTTTGGCTCAGTGTCATGATAATGCGACTAAATGGGATATCTGATCTCAGGGTGTTGGCGGGATGATATCTCGCCATTGCAGAACTGAAATGTCAGCGGCAGTGCGCACTATTAAAAGCCGATACCCGTCCAGGTTAGGAGATCAGCTATTAACATGACTAGAATGTAAAACCCAAGTCACAATACTGCTTGCGACCACTTGCAACCACTTTGCAACAACACAAAAAAAGTTAGTCGCAAAGAGGTTGAAAAGTTGTCACACGTGGTCATGAAGTGGTCCTCACCGACCTACGTAAAAGGTCGCAAGGAGGTTGCAGCTACTGCACTAAAAACTTTGCGACCAATATTGTCACCCAGAGGACGGCAACCATTGCTTTGGTCCCAAGGAGGTCACCGCTGACTTTGGGTTCTTTGGTCCAAAGTGGTCGGAAAGTGGTCGCAAGCGATCACAAGCCGTAATGTGACTGGCGCTTAAGACATCGATATTTAAATCTGCAGGGCGGGGTGAGGGGCTGAGAAGGTGGAAGGAGTGGTGTTTCTGTTCAATGTCCGTATTGGACATCGGACATACAGGCCTCACAGCCGGGGCAATTGCCTGTTTCCACCCGGTAATGTGGGCGATAACTGGGGGTCAGACGAGGCGTGAGGCTATGAAACTGTGACCCAACCAAGGGGCGCCAGGTATATATGTCCATCTACAATACACACACATACATAGATGAGAATAGCCTGACAAAAAAAAGTCAAGAAAATATTGATGAATTTTGGGGATTTTTAAAGTGACGGGAGAAGCTGGAATGGTCGCAAATGTTGACCATATCCTGAAAAAATTGGGCAGATAACAAATCCGGAATTCCTGAAGATCCTCATCTATAAAACACATTGACACTGAATGTATGTGGTAGCATCCATCCAGTGCTGACAGCCTGCACACACACACACCCTGACCTGAATCCCAGCTGAGTCAAACCAATCACTTTTAAAATTGAAACTTGTCGCTACCTAGCTAGGCGCTCAGCATTGCTATGATAGGACAATGACTGGTTAGTGCAGTGTCAGGATAATGTGACTGTGTGGAACATCGGGTCATGATACCAGCGGCCTGGTCTCTCAGTGGGGCAGCACTATAAAGTTACCATGAGTGTGCACTGTCACAACTCAGTACCCATCCAGATATGCCCTTAGATGTTGCTAGGACATAAACCAGCAACACACAGTGAAGTGAGTGATGGGGCAAAATGGGGGCCAGATTTAGTCGCAGCAGGCTTGCAAATAGTGCAGGAGGCCCGGAGATTCGGCTGTCCAATAGCTGAGTGCCACGTCATGCCCCCAATCCCCTGGCCGTCAGCAGCAGAACTCGCATCTCCTTCTGCCCGGCTGCACTGAGGGCCTTCATGCTGTAACAAGATGTCACACTGTGCTTTTAGTATTATTGCACAGTGCAGATATGTCACACTGGGTTCAGTGTGCAGCGTTATAATATTATTGTAGAGTGAATATATAAGTTCCGGCCGCAAGTGACAGTGGTGACGCCGGAAGTTAAGGTTGGGGTGGTGGTGGAGGAAGGGGGAGCGGGAGGAGGAGGTGGAGAGGGAGTGCAGGGGAGGAAGAGGGAGTGTGGGGGAGGAAGGGGGGAAGCGGAGAGGGAGGGGGAAGGGAGGGGGAGGGAGAGGGAGGTGTGGTGTCAGAGCGCCAAGTGAGGTGGGTGAGGAGGGGGAGAGGGATGGGGAGAGGGAGGGGGAGTGTGGGGGGAGGGGGAGGTGGAGAGGAAGGGGGGAAGGAGGAGGAAGGGGAGGAAGCGGGAGGGGGGGAGGGGTGGGGGAGGGGAGTGAGGGAAGAGGAGGAAGGGAGGGGGAAGGGCAGTGAGGCCGGGAAGAGGTAGGGTCAGAGTTTTTTTTACAGTAGGCGAGAGGGGGCGGAGGGAAGGGGAGAGAGCGGGGGAGGGTGGGGACCAGGCAGTAGGTGCAACATTGGCATCCAGATGACAGGCAATCTCTCTTTTTTAAATTTTAAACTCACCCTCTCGGCTTGTATGTGTTTAAATGTGAAACACCAGTCAGCAGCTGGGCTGATCAAACCCACCACAAGATGGCACTGCAAACTTTACATTACCATGGGAGAGATAGGGAGTGAGCCGTCTTAGTGTTATATGTCTTTGACATCACCACAGGAGGCGCTAAATAAAATACAGCATATCCTAGTCCCCACTAGTCCTGTGTGGTGCCAGGTTGGAGAACCCCCCCGCCCCCTGCCCCCTCTACCCCTCCATAGTCCCCCCCCCCGCCGCCCACCCACCCCCACCCTCAACATATGGTGCGGAATCAATACGGGTCGGCAGGAGGTGGGTATTGATCAGTCCCCAGTAGCTGGGTTGGATGGCATGGGTACCAGTAGAAACATGAGAAAAGGCGACAAAGAACTACCGATAGATAACTCCAAACCACACACAGAGAAGGGTGTGTGCTTTAGTCAGAGGCGAAGTGTCCAGCCGAGTGAGGAGCGTCTGGATTGCTACATGACACCAGGTAGCGCCACTGTGTAGTGCAGAGTTTATAGAGGTGCAATGGTGAATGGTATATATACATATATAATTCTATATCACTACATATATTATTCAACTATTTTTCTCTTAGCTATATATGAGTAAATACACACATACATATATATTAATAAGAGTAAACTAGGATAGGAAAATGATTTGTTCATATATATTGTAATGGCCGATGGCCCTCCGACTCCCACACTGCCACGCACACACGGAAGAACGCCAAGATTCAATGTCAGCTGAGCAGCTCTTTGCTTCCTCTTGTCGAGGGGTTCCACCTGGGGGGTATGAACAATTCTCTCCCAGCAAAAACATTCTATACACCAACTACATAGAGGCTGGGAGAGGTCGTTTTTATACGACTCATTTAAAGCTCTTTCTTCACCTAGATTGATGACATGTTTGCCTTGCAGCTAGCTAGCTAGCTATTGCTATTTGCTGCAGGCAGGGCTAGGCATTGCGCATATGGATACGAAGATTCTTTGTACAGCTTCTCTCCCTTTCTAGTTAGTTCTCATGTTGACTTCTATCATTTCTCGATTCTCATCGGTTTGCAGTCTGCGACTGGTGAGACATTAGGTGGGGGCAGTGTAGTAGTCTGTACATGAGCCCTATTACCACGCGGTAGCGGCGGAGACTACGCCGCGCACCTACGCAGTTACATTGAACAGCGCTAGGTGGCGGCAGGCTAGCCACAGGGCAGACCCCGACTGGGCTGCCCTCTACTGCGTATGACCAACTCACCCCCCCACCCAACCTATAGAGTCGATGTGGGATCTGGCGAGTCAGGGGGCAGGTCAGTCGACTGTTGATGCCGCGGAGAGCAGATTGGTTCAATAAACCAAGTTGAAGCGTACTGACATTGAATCTTGGTGTTCTTCCATGTGTGCATGGCAGCGTAGGAGTCAGAGGGCCGTGGGCCATTACAATAACCCCAAGTGCATTATATAACACATATGAAGAGTTCAGGCGCAAAACCATATAAACGCCAATCCAAAAATTGAATTAAAAAAACAGATTTTTACCTAAAAATAATTTTAATTCTCCCTAATTCCACTTTTTCTTGTGATGACATGATTATGGAGTAATGAACAAAAGAGTAGAACTGTAAAGAGAAACTCTTTGAAGGCTTGATTCCAATGTTTATCTGACTTTTTGGATTGGCGTTTACAAGGTTTTGCCCCTGAACTATTCATATATATATGTTTGTTTTTAATGTCAAGTAGTAACATGTAACTAATTGTATAGGTTTGCAGTATAATATTCATGGCACTAGCCAGCTCTGGGGGTTGTCGTAAATCTGTCACCTCCGAACTCTTTTAATGTCGCCTACAAATAATGCATCGCATGAATCTACATGAAATTGCATTCAAAGGTAGTATCTGCTAATGTTATATATAACATATCTAACATATACAATATAATATACAATATAATATAATATTAGATAATATATATACTATATATTACAGATATCATATATTTGATATTTTATATATATATTAAATATAGTAAATATATTATATATATAATATATATTATATATATTATATAATGCATGTAATATATATATAATACATGTATAATATAAACTTATGATGTGTATGTCATATCAGTTATACAGATCCCTAGACAGGATGCTGCCACCTGTCGGCCACTAATGACACAACCAGGGTCAGTGCAGAGTTGGCCACCATCGTGTGCCCATGGGGCTCAGTGTTAAATTCATACATAATAGGTATCATGGGACTATGATACATACAGGTAGTCTCACACTGTTTCGCTGCCTTCTCATGCCACGCTAATTCGTCCCACTATTCCCTCACTTCCACCTGGTGCACAGGTTGAAGAACCCCCCCCCCCCCACGCTACCAGCTATCCCTCCATAGCCCCCCCCCCCCCTCACCCCCAACACACAGTGCGGAATCAATAAACGTCGGCAGGAGGTGGGTATTGATCAGTCCCCAGGAGCTGGGTTGGATGACATGGGTACCAGTGGAAACACGAGGAAAGGTGATAAAGAACTACAGATAGATAATGCCAACCCGGACACAGAGAAGCGGGGGTGCTTTCATCATAAGCGAAGTGAGGACTGGGTCGCTACAACCTGTGCCATGCTAATTCGTTCCACTATTCCCTCACTCCCACCTGGTGCACTAGTGGCGACACCTACATTTTGGTTCAAGTTCTACAGCTCGGCTCCATCTCTGTCAATCGGACCCGATGTAATATCTTGAGTACTCGGCCGTCAGTGCCCCGGATACCACTTCTCTCCCCAGGTGTGTTCTGACAACTGTCTGTCAGTTCCCACCTGGTGTCCCTCTCAACAAACTCAAAAGGAAGAAAAGGGAAGACAAGTTGCGCAAGATTGACAGTGAAGAAGTTGTGCTTTATTGGCATCAACTCCTGTTCACCTTCTATTGACCTATCACCCTCACTCCTTACCAACTGCCCACACAGATCCTCATGTCTCTTGCTAGTGTGTATAAGAATCAGTGCTCACAGCCCATTGAACCTGAGTCCCATGGTTGTTGCACACAGCTCAGTGCCTTTTGAATAGTCGCTGCTAGTTTGTGTGTAGGAAGTGGGGATCAGTTGGTGAGAAGGAGTCATGGCATGGTGGTCGAAGGTGAAAATCTAGCGAGACCTGCAAATATTTTCTGACATCAAACAAGGAGGAGGCTGGCAGTGGAGGGGAGACAGAAGAGGTGTGGACCGAGTGGAGTCTAGACAGCAAGAGTGGTGGGTGGGTGTCATCCTTATATAGGGTGGGTGGCTGGGTGTGTGTGTGGGGGGGGGGGGAATAGCAGTGCCGACACAGGGAGATAGGTGGCGCCAGTAGTACATGGGATATGGCGTTCAACTGGTTCAAGGAACCATCGTAATAGTTGGACATCTAACACCAGAATGAATATACCCAGCCGCTCACCTGGCCACATCTGTATCGGAACAAGCTAGGAACGATACCCAGACAGTTGTCGAAATAAGGCTTGCCCGCTTGTTCGAAGTGAGAATAGGCACAGGGTTTTTGGTTGGTTGGTTGTTGGAATTTTATGTCCTGGCAACATCTAATGTCATATCAGGATGGGCATCGACTAGTGACAGTGCACACTCATGGCGACTTTATAGTGCTGACCCACTGGTGGGAGATCAGGTCACCAGCAACATGACCCGATATCCCACTTGTCACATTATCCTGACACTGAGCTAACCAGTCCTTGCCCTAGCCTATTAATACTGAGCACCAAGCTAGGAAGCAACAAGTCTCGATTTTATAAGTTATTGGTTTGACTCGACCGGGAATCGAACACCCGATCTCCCGCACTGGAGCCCTACGCTCTACCGATTCGGCGACCGCGCCCGGTTTGAGCTTTTCCGTTGTGGACAAGTATTATTTCCTAACCCTCAGCATAACTTTCCTCTGCGTGGGATACTTAGGGGCCGTCCAACGTTGTCAACATTTCCAAGATAGTACAAATTGTATGACAGGGGAAAGGGGGACTGTTAGTAAAGTACAACTTTTTTTCGTTTAATATAATGTTGATATTACTTGGCACTTTAAAAATTGCTAAAGTTGTAATTTTGTGTGTACAGTTGATTAAGCAGGGGAATTTTCGTGGTATATAAAGACATTATATAAATATTATTTATTATTTCATAGCTTTCGTCCCGAAATGCTCAGTTTCCCCGTCCACTGGCAAACACAGTGGCCTGGGGGACTCGGGTTTGCACTCAGGTAAGCAAACCTGTGGCGAGATGGCGCCAAGCAGGCGCGAGCACTACCATCACCCTCACTCTTGTCATATTTACCATTAATAAAACGGTAGGCTAAATTTGATTGGCCAGCCAGAGGTATCGATCTCAACCAACATACGTGTTATGTTGTCTCTTACGGAGTCTATAATAATAATCATGGACAATTGGGCTTCCTCATTCCATTGCTCATTGCTCTATCCTAGTAATGCCAAACACCACGCTAGGTAGCGACAATTATCAATTTTTAAGCTATCAGGTTTTGACTCGACAAGGGTTTGAACCGAGGGCTTCGAATACCATGACCTACTAAAGCAGGAGTTGGGCGCTCAACTCCTTGGGCCACCCCGTCTAGGTCTGTAGTAAAATGATGACACATCAAGTGATCATCTTCCGCCTTAGGACTGGGCATAACAGGCTTAACAGTCACCTGCACAGATACTTCCGTGTAGTACCATCTGCCCTCTGCCCCTGTGGAGAGGAAGATCAGACTGCTGAGCATATCCTACAGAGCTGCTTGAACCATCACTCACTGAGGGAAGAGATATGGCCAGCTCCCACTGACTTGCAGGAGAAGCTGTACATGGCTGCAGATGTGCTACAGAGGACTCTCAATTTTATTATGAGAACTGGGCTCCAAGTGTAATTGAAGGCGAACGAAAAGAAGAAGAAGATAATGGGGGAAACAGTGGAGGGGGTCTGGAAAAGTAGTACTCTTTGTACTTCCTTCAAAATGATGACAACTTTGGACGGCCCCTTACCATATTGTTCCAGCATCAATCACTATCAGTCTGAGTCCTGATTGACAAGGGCTGCCAGTAACCAGCGTTAATCCTGGCCCGCGGAGATTTTGTATTGAAATAAAACTGCACCCTCCCCCCCCCCCCTTCACCGCTCGCTATTTTATTTCGAGCTGAATTTCATGGGTCAGGGAGATTCTATTTCGATTGGGTAGGTTTTATTTTGAAATAGATTCGCGGGGGGAGACAAGTTTGAGGGGGCGATACTATTTCATGACACTGACTGCCCGCAAAAGCTGTCAGTCATGCATGAAATGAGCACTGATTAAAAGTTTCTCACCTGACAGCGCTTCTGGTCCAGTAACCAGGATCCACTGCAAATAAATGAGGGCTGGCGACAACGGAGGGTGGGAATCTTAGCTGCGACACGCACGCGCTAAAACACCCTCACAGCAGCATCTTCTACAAAGTTGTTTTTATTGTTGTTTTTCTTTGACCAGACAGGATGGCTGAATAAGTTGAGCATCCATCTCCCATTTTGGTAGATCGTGGGATTCGAACCGATGGGTAGGGACCCTGGTCGAGTCAAACCAATGACGTAAAATTTGATACTTGTCACTTCCTAGCCAGGCGCTTGGCATTGTTAGGATAGAGCAAGGACTGATTGGCTCAGTGTCAGGATAATGTGACTGAGTTTGATATCAGGGCATGGTGGTGGCCTGGTCTTCTAGTAGGGAAGCACTATACATTTGCAGTGAGTGCGCACTGTCACAAGTCGGTACCCGTCCTGATATAACCTAAGATGTTGCCAGGACGTAAATTACCAACAAAGCTTTGCGTGGCTATTATTCTTATTGGATATAACTCACAACTTACTCGTTGATGCCGTGTGATCGATCCACCAGCTGTCTTAACAATATTGACATTTAAGACTTAATAATATTGATACTTAAGATTTAACAATATTGACCCCCCTAAGCAATAACAATATTGACACTTAAAACTTAACAATATTGACACGTAAGCAATAACAATATTCATACATAAGACTTAACAATATTGATACGTGAGACTTAATAATATTGATAATTAAAACTTAATAATATTGATTCATAAAACCTAACAATATTGATACATAAGACTTAACAATATTGATACTTAAGACTTGATAATATTGATACTCAAAACTTATAAATATTGAAATTTAAGACTTAACAATAGACACTAAGAGTAAGCCTTAACAACATTGACACTTAAGACTTAACAACATTGACACTTAAGACTTGCAAAAAGGTGTCACTTTAGAATTAACAACATTGACACCTAAGACTTCAAAATATGGACACTAGCTTACAGCCTTGCCTGGCGCTCATCATTAATACACTAGGACAAGCACTGGTCGGGTTAGTGTTGGGATAACGCGACTGAGTGTGATATCGGATCATGGTGCAAGCAGCATGGCATCCCGGCCGAGGCAGCACTATAAAGTCATTGTAACTATGACTCCGTATGAGTACGCACTGTTGACAGATGTTGCTAGGGATATAACCACCCCCCCCCCCCTCCCCGCCCGACAATAAACCAATAAACCAAATCGAATCAAAGGGAAAAATAGGCAGCAAGTAAACTCAATCACGTGATACACCCCACTTCCGCTCGACAGAGACGGATTAGGCAGCCACTGGGGATCTCACAATTCCTCACAATTCCTAACAATTCCTCGTAGTCTGGTGAGCGCCTCCACGAGGAAGACGGGTATTTATTTCCCCTGAGGCGGAGAGGAAGAAGGAGACAGAGGGACATGGAGAGGCGATCTGAGGAGCCCAGGTCTCCTCACCCGTTGTGTTTCTTCATCAGTGTTCATTCATATTTAGTGCGCGGCACCGAACCACCATCCAGCCTCCAGCCTCCAGCCAGCCCCCACCACCCAGCCTTCAACCAGCCCCCACCACCCAGCCTCCAGTCAGCCCCCACCACCCAGCCTCCAGTCAGCCCCCATCACCCAGGCTCCAGCCAGCCCCCACCACCCAGGCTCCAGCCAGCCCCCACCACCCAGCCTCCAGCCAGCCCCCACCAACCAGCACCCATCACCCAGCCTCCAGCCAGCCCCCACCACTCATACCCCAACACCCAGCCCCCACCACTACCCAGCCAGCCACCACCACCCAGCCTCCAGCCAGCCCCCACCACCCGACCTCCACCACCCAGCCACCACCACCCAGCCTCCACCACCCAGCCACCACCACCCAACCTCCACCACCCAACCTCCACCACCAAGGCCCCAACACCCCAACACCCAGCCTCCAACCCCCAACCTCCACCACCGAACCCCCAACCCCCAACCTCCACCACCCGGCCCCCACCACCATTCACCCCACACCCAGCTCCAAGCAGATGTTCGGTTCGGTGGGAAGCCGAGTGGATTTGCGCGGTATGGCGACCTGCGTTTGGAGTGGCGGGGACGTGATGACGTCAGCAGTTCATTGAGATGAGTGAATGAACTTATAACTCGTTTTCAGCAGACTGATTAAGGCACCCAGCTGTGAGACATTCACACACCGTAGGTTCACAGTGTGCAGGAGTTGCTTCCTTTGTTATCATCATCACCACCATCGTCGTCGTCATCAGCATCATCATCATCACCATTGTCCTCATCACCATCATCATAGTCACTGTCATCATCATCACCAGCATCATCATCACCATTGTCATAGTCAATGTCATCATCATCACTGTTATCATCATCATCATCACCCAATCATCGTCATCACCACCACCACCACCATCATCATCATCAGCATCATCATCACCACCACCACCAATATGATAATTAAGTTACTATTGGCCTTCGTCGCAGAGGATGCACAGTGAGGTGTGATACCCACAACAGTAGTTCTTGGCACTGCCACCAGAGGGCAAGTTGATAGTGGAAATTCTCTTATAATAAGTTTTCCCACAGGTATATATTACACAGTGAGTTGCCGCCCCACGCTATTAGTATCAGTTCCTCGACTGCCACCAGAGGGCGGATCGGTGGTGGAAATCATCTATTTGTTCAACTAGACCTTCTATTTGCTGGCTGAATTTGCATGGTGGACAGTTTGAAAGCCTGGGTTAGTTGTGGGTCTGTTTTGGGTCGGGTGTGATGGATGGCTGTTTCACCGCTGGTCCCCGAGTGCTCGAGAATTTGAGACTGCAAATGTGAACACTGGATAATTAATACTCGTCTCAGAAGTAACTAATGGACCTGGAGAAGATTTGTGTCGGTTAAATTGTTACAAAATGCTGGCAGGATGATGGGCAGAATGGGTAGGGTTAATTACTGCATGAAATGACCGGCCGCGATGGCCGAATAGGTAGAGCGCAGGCTTCCCGTGCGGAAGGTCGGGAGTTCGAATCCCAGCCGAGTCAAACCAATGACGTATCCAATTGATACTTGTCACAACCTAGCCTGGCGATCGGCATTAATAGGATAGGACAAGGACTGGTTAGCTCAGTTTCAGGATAATGTGCCTGAGGGGTACCGGATCATAGTTCCGGCGACCTGGTCTCCCTGTGGGGCAGCACTATAAAGTTGCCATGAGTGCGTATTGCCACAAGACGGTACCCGTCCTGCTATGACCGTAGATGTTGCTAGGAAGTGAAACAACAAAACACTGCATGAAATGAACAATTTGTGGTGGTCAATCGGTGAGTATACTGGCCCCCAGAGAGGCAAGATACAAACTGCAGTGATGTTCAATACGTGTTGTTCCATGTACGCAGAATCCCACGTGACGTGCATATAATGGCTTTCATCTCATGTATATATAAGGAGTATAATATATTATGCGTATATAAATGCCGGAATTAAATGCTTCTATTATTAATATTACCGATCGATTAATAATTAATTATCCTGCATTCGGCTCATTACAGTCATTAGATATTGTCAAATCAATGGCCGTTCCAGTCGAGCCCGGGACTGCCCGACTTGGCGGCAAAACGGCGAGTTCCACAGCCAGGCCGCCATATTTGTTTATTTGGCGCTCACATTTCAAACTTTGTAACCGGTAGGCATATAATTGCTAGCCCAGACAGCAATAAAGACTTGTCCATCCCATCACCGCTATGCTTTCCTGCTTGTTTGAATGTAGGCAATTTATATTATTTTATTGCACCACCAAAACTATAAGGACCCAGTCACACTACGATTGCGACCACCTACGACTAAAAAAAAACCAACCTGCATCTCTCGCCAACCTCTTTGCGGAACCCGGGCCTACACCATAACATTCCTCACACCTGTCCAGTGTTGAAAATAAGCACTCTCGCTGGAGCTTACACTTTATGGGCAGAATAAATACTGTATCAAAAAAAAGAAAAAAAAGTTATAACAAGAAAACGTGTGGAAAAAGAGGGTGGGGGCCCATCCAGGGAAGACAGGTTGGTGATCGGTTGGTGATCGGTTGGTGATCGGTTGGAAATTGGTTGGCGATTGCTTGGCAATCGGTTGGCAATCGGTCGGATCACGTAGATCATCAACCTTGCGACCAAAGCAAACAAAAAGATGGGGGGAAAAACCGGCTGAAATGTAGGTCTAGTGTAACTAAGACATTTTTTTCTATTTTTAATGAATTCATTTACCCTGCCCAATAATGGATAAATACATGTGTTAACACTTGTTTTCACCGATGGGTAGTACTAGTCCAATTTGCTTCAAATCTGTTAAATGTTGTTTTAGTGATAATAATGGACCGGTTTTTAGGATAAGGGTCTCTCCGGAGGTTGCGGAGAGATCTATACCGGTATGCTGTTCATGTTCGCGTGTCTGCACAAGTCAATAGTCTCCGACTTCCTTACCACTGACATCTTGTGATCTCTGCGGAAGGGAAGTCCCGCGATATGAGAACAATGTGAAAGCAGACGACATTCGCGGAAAGCTCGCCGCGCGTGCGCAGTCTTCGACAGGAATGGCGGGAAAAGAGAAAAAATGGTGACTTGTCAATATCTGCACTTCTAGATCTTGCCACGTGACCAAGCGAACATGCCGAACACAGGCAGAAAGGCATGCCGAGCCAGCCCGAGGAGAGACTGAGAACAAGTCGAGAACAGACCGAGTACATGCCGAATACAGACTGAGAGCCGTCCAAGTACAGGCCATGAAGAAGCTGAGTACATGTCGAGAGCAGGCTGAGGACAAGCTGAGAACAACACGAGAATAGGCCGGGAACAAACCGAGATAAGGCCAAGAACAAGTGTAGAACGGGTCATGAAGAAACCCGAGTACATGTTGAGAGCAGGCTGAGAACAGACCGAGGACATGCCGAGTACATACTGAGGACAAGCCGGGTACCAGCCGAGAACAAACTGAGTACATTCCCAAGAACAAGCCCAGAACGGGCCATGAAAAAACTAGTACATGTCGAGAACTGGCCAAGACCAGACCGAGGTCAGGCCGAGTACAGACTGAGCACAAGCCGGGTACCGGCCGAGAGAAACCGAGGACAGGCTGAGTACAAGCGGCTGCCCAGCGACTTAGCGCCACCTGTCGTGAAAGCTCTGACACAGTGGACCTTTCCCGCTTTTTTCTCGGCCTGTTACCCTATTCTCGGTTTGTTCTCGGCCTGTTGTTAGCCTAATCTCGGCTTGTTGTCGGCCTGTTGTTGGCTTATTTTCGGTTTGTTCTCGGCCTGTTGTTGGCTTATTCTCCGTTTGTTCTCGGCCTGCTGTTGGCTTATTCTCGGGTTGTTCTCGGCCTGTTGTTGGCTTATTCTCGGGTTGTTCTCGGCCTGTTGTTGGCTTATTCTCCGTTTGTCCTCAGCCTGTTGTTGGCCTATTCTCGGTTTGTTCTCGGCCTGTTTTTGGCCTATTCTCGGGTTGTTCTCGGCCTATTGTTGGCCTATTCTCGGCTTGTTCTCGGCCTTTTGTTGGCTTATTCTCGGCTTGTTCTCGGCCTGAACTCCGTCGGTTCTCGGCCTGTTGTTGACGTCTTCTCTGCCTCTACTCGTCTGTTCTTGTTTGGTGTTTTTTTCCCATTCGTGTGGAGGGGAATGGCAAACCGGAAGTGCATTAGAGTGCGGTGTCTCAGTGGCGCCGTCTGGGGAGTGTTAAAAAACAACCTGTGGATCCCTTCTATGTGCATCACAAGGCCCAAGCTTCGCTGAAAGGCTACTTTTATTTTTAGATGTCACATGGGCTATTTCCGAACGCTGGGTGCCAATCTTACAACATGCCGCCAGGTGTACAATTCTATAGAAGGGGAAACCCACTAGCTACAACATTTCGCAGTTAGCAAATATTATTGTTTTTACTGTTATGTTTCAACTGTTGATAATTGGTTTTCCCACAATCCAATGGTCCTTGTCATATTCTAGTAAGGCCGAGCATCAGACAAGTATAGACGGTTGGATGGTTGTTGGAGTTATACCCCCTGACAACATCTAAGGTCATATCTAGGACGGGTACTGACTTGTCACAGTGCACGCTCATGACAACTTTATAGTGCTTCCCCAATGGGAGACCAGGCCACCAGCACCATGACCTGATATCCCACTGAGTTACATTTTCCTAACACTGAGGTAACCAGTCCTTGCCCTATCCTATTAATGCAGAGCGCCAAGCTAGTAAGCGACAAGTATAGATTTTGTAAGTCATTGGTTTGACTCGACCGGGAATTTAACCCCCGATCTCCCGCATGGGAAGCCTGTGCTCTACCCAGCTGAGTCAAAACAATGACTTATAAAATTGATACTTGTCACTACCTAGCCTGATGCACACAGACCGAATACAGATCAATCCTTTACACGACAGCAGACCTAGGTGTACGCGCAAGAATAAGGTGCAGCGACCATTTGGGAATAGGGTAAACTGAATACTCCAATGTATTCGCAGATATTGAAGCTGCATAGTCCGATGAAGCATCAAATTATTTTAAAAAACGCATGTGAATTTGATTCTACATATCTAACTTAGATATTTATGCACTTATTAAGCATTTGTTGCTAAACAGAAGGGAACACTGAGTCAATTTAATAGAAACTATTACTGCAGAACCCTATGGCATCACAGTTTTGGCATGCTTGCCCAAATAATTGTTGCATCCTTTTCTTTTTTTGTGTACATTAGTTGATTAAGTAGGGGAAATTTCAATCGTGAACGATTGGTCTTCCTCATTCCACTGCTCCTTGCCCTATCCTAATACACGTATCAATTTTAAAGTCATTGGTTTGACTCAACTGGGAACTGAACTCCAGACCTTCTGCATGCGAGGCCCTCGCTCTACCGATTAGGCCACCGCGCCCGGTGACGGGGAGGGTGTCACGCCACCTACCGGCAATGTCATGTCACTCCCCTCCATTCTGTTAACAACTCCCACGGAGCATACCTCCTATTTACGTGTTGTATAATTTATTATGCAAGTATTATTTTAGAATGAAGGAGGGTATTATCCATCGTCGGGATAATACTTATTCTGTTCATAGGAACTGTATTTACATAGGCTAGTAATTATTTGGAAATGCAAATATGTGCTATGGTTGTCAGCGCATTACTCCTAGTTACGTGGTGGTCATACAAGTATCCAACTGTACTACTTAATGTACCTTGTTCAAATCTACGTTGTTTGCTTCTCCTGTCTTCTTTTGCTCCATCCCACCCTGTGTGGAGGAGTAGCAAGTTGCATAACCTCCACTCGTCCGCTTCCTGGCTAAAGCCACTCGGCCCCGGGGAGCACAGCAGCACGCAGACACCACTTCCGCACCACTGCTCACCACTCGTCATTCAAATTTTAATTTTAAATAAAGGGTAGGGCCTTTTCGTAGGTGCCAGCCAGAGAACTTGTCATCCAAACTATGCCTTGTCTTATCTCTGAAACGTAGGAGTTAAATAATCAGCCTTCAACCCTCGAAGGAGTAGAGTACTCAGTCCCTCCCTGGTTCCCTCTGTCTCTAGTTCTATCTGTCTCTCCGTCTCTCTGTCTCTCTCTCTCACTCTCGCATTGTGCCTCTCTTTCTGCCAACCTTGCTCTCCGGATACGACATCGGTGGCATCTTTTGAGATACAGTAAGACTCTTACCTTAAAGGAGTTACTAATGTGGCCACAAGATGAGACTTACCTGCGAAAAGAAGAACACATATTAAATTCTTTGTTTATGTGATTCTTGTGGAAGATTTTGGTTTTACTTTTGTGTGTGTGGTGTTTTTTTTTGTGTGTGGTTTCTTTTTTTTGGGGGGGAGGTGTATTCATTCTCGTCTCTGGTTCAAGGATACTGTCAAGAGAAACCTGAGGCGGAGAGTCATTAGGACCACCGACTAATGGACATCACGCAGCGGTTAAGAAATGAAAGCAGTCTTTGTGGTAATGCGACCAACGGCATGATGATGATGATGATTCTTTCGTGGTGGTCTTTTTCTTTCGGGTGATGAAGGGTAAGTAGGCTACATGCATTGATTCAAGTTTTGCAAAATCCGATAGTCTCAAGTTTCTACCATTTTTGTTTTATAGCTAACTTCATAAGTTGATCTGGATAATCCCATTTATTTTTAGGTAAAAGTAATTTTTTTTATAAAAGGTTTAACATTGGCGATATTTGAAGTGAAAACAGTTAAATTTAATTTCGGTGTGCACACTGAAAATCAAATGCTGCACATAGCCTTTGTTTACCTGTTTTTAAGCATAGCAACATATCAGGAAGCACCAACATGCAATACATGTGCATCAGTATATATTTAATTCATATATGTAGTCCTATAAACGTCGTGGTAAATAATTGCCTTGGTTTTGAAGATATTATGCTTTTCATAAAAATTACAAAGTTTTAAACAGTACAGAGGAAATTTTAAAAGTCGGACAGTTGGGCTTCCTCATTCTGTCTGCAGCTCCTTGCCCAATTCTAGTAATATTGAGAGCCAAGTATCAATTTTCAGGAAAGTGATTTGACTCGACTCCGGTTTGAATCGTGTCAACTGTCACATGGCAAGTGGGTGCTCAACTCATTGGATCACCCCATCTAGTTAGCACTGCAGAGTGGCGGGGCACTGGAGGCGGTGAGGCAACCATGTGCCGAAGGTCAAGGTCGACTGCGTGGAAGGAAGGGGATGAGCAGCACTTAGCGTGTCACGTGTGGTTCAGGTTTGATTGTAGTTCAAAAGGATAAAGATAATGATGCCGAGTGGATTCCATGTAGGTTGTGCTATGTGAGACAGTGTCATCCTGCACCCACAGGGTTCATACAGCTATTCAGCGACCAAATCTAAGGCCTTTTTAGGACTTTTTCTGTTAAGAAATTCATTTTTTAAGCCTAAACAAAATATGACGTTATAATGATTATATACATGTCAACTCTTCATGGTCTTACTTTACCAGGTTTCTGAATGCTATTTTTTTATAAAGCAAAAGAAACAACTAGGGAATTAACATCTGTATTATACTTAACAATTGTCCTAGATTTTGTTGATGTTTTCTTTTATTATTTTTTTTATTGAGGCTGTATTTATACTGTCCATAGCATGTAAGCCCGGGTATCCAGGCTTGTTTTCAATGCTGGCCAGCTGTAGTTTTGGTGTTGTCTTACCAAGCAGTAGCTGCTGATAAGTTATTTGATTGTCTGCATTTCAGTAGCAGATAGATAGTCTGTTGGTATGTTTAGTAGTCTATGTTAGTTTTTTTTGGGGCCCTCTTGGCATTGTATTTTTGTTCTATTCTTATTACTATGTTAGTTGTTTTCTTAAGGTTCTATGTTAGTGTTTTGGGGTTTTCTTGGGAAGAGTTTTCTGCTTAATTCTATACTAGCCTATTTTATTTACATGTCCATAGGCCTGTACGTAATAGGTGGTTGAGTTATGTTTGTTTGAATTTTATTTTATTTATATTGTTGTTGGATATGTTATCTGGCTTTTATATTTCCGGTTGTCCCGCCCTGGGCTGTCCAGATTAGTTAATAAGTCACACACCTAGCCATTCAAAACACGGCTGTCAATCAAACTTGCCCTCTCTCCCCCCAAATTAAAAAATTCAATATTTTTGTCTGCATTTTGTCAATTTTCAAAACCTTTTAAGCGTTTTTGTCAAATTCAAGTGCTTTTTAAGAGACACCTTCAACTTCAAGGCATTTTCAAAGATTGTGCGAACCCTGACCCATGAAATGGAAAGCATTAAAACCACACTTGATTCTGTATCATCGAGGTGAGACGATAAATCGGGCAAACAGTTGCCTTTTGTATAATTTCTTTGTTTTAATTACTCATTGTTAAGCCTGAGCGGTGGCCTAATCATTAGAGCGCGGGCAGAAGGTCGGGAGTTCGATTCCCGGTCCAGTCAAACCAAGAACTTATCAAAATTGATACTTGTCGCTTCCTAGCCTGGTGCTCAGCATTAATAGGATAGGACAAGGACTGGTTAGCTCAATGTCAGGATAATGTGACTGAGTGGGATATCAGGTCATGGTGCCGGCTGCGTGATTTCCCAGTAGGGCAGCACTATAAACTCGCCATGAGGGCACACTGACACAAGTCCATACCTGTCCTGATATGACCTCTTTAGATGTTGCCAGGACATAAAACTCCAACAACCAACGAACAATCTCAAAGTTAAAGGTAAAAGATAAGCCATCAACATTGCCGTCCTCTGGTGTAAGAAGTATATGGTATTGGCACTTGTAGCCAGGCAACAAGATGCTGTTTGTTTATTGTTTTACGTCCTAGCAACGTCTAAGCTCATATCAGGACGGCTACCGACTTGTGACAAAGCATACTCATGGCACCTTTATAGTGCTGCCCTATTGGGAGACCAAGCCGCCAGCACCATGCTCCGATATCCCACACAGTCAATCACATTATCCGGATAATGTGCTAACCAGTGCTTGCCCTATCATAATGTGTGGGTGTGGGTGTGGGTGTGGGTGTGGGTGTGGGAGGGGTTAGTCATATTCCCAACACAAGGCTGTTGAAACTGGTGGAAAACGGCCGTATTCGACGACCCTACATTGTCACTAGAAAATGTGTTTTTTTCCCTTTAGCTGCCGGGGGGGATGCGGTAGGGGTCACTGCTGGAGTATTAGTGGATACGGGATGAGTGTACGACAGCTGGTTGACATTCAGCTAATGAACGCGTCCCTATGACGTCACGAGCACAGAGAAGAACAACACACACAGTGCTGGTTAAAACCACTCCCAGCATGCTTAGCCCTTTCGGCACTTGGCCGCCATGACAGTGACAGCAACTAATGCTACGCAGACGAAAGTCCTTCTTAGCGCGGGAACACGAGACGCCGACTCGGGGAATGAGGAGATTGCCGTCTGCACTGTGTGAAAATATTTTAAAAACATAGAAAATTGCCCGTCTGATTTTATGGAAAAGAAAAAAAAACCACCAAAAATACTATATAAGTGGCGAAATCAGCGGAATTGCATTCTTATCAGTACAGCTATGGTTTAGAGGGAAATCCAGTTGTTACATTTAATGCATGGATTAGGTTTTGGTCTATGTGAGTTTTAAGTCCTAGCACCATCTAAGGGCATGTCAGTACGAATGAGTGATTTGTAACAGTTCACACTCACCCATTCACTCATTCATTCATTCATCCGTTCATTCATTAGTAACAATTACTGGTTGGCAAAATACCGCGATAATCTGACTGAGGTGGAATATTGCATCATGGTAGTTTATATTGCATGATTGAATCCGTTTGTGCGGAATAATGACATGCTGAGATTGTTGTTGTTGCTGTTGTTGTTGTAAACAAGACTGATTTCTAGAATGAAAGGACAAAATACCATTGTAAGGATACTCTCTAAACTGACGACCTCCCTAAATGGACCACTTAAAGTCGGTCCCATGGTCGGTCGGTTAAGAGCGGCTTTACTGTATTTGACAAAATATCTACAAATGAGAAGAGATTATGGCAGCAGACAGCACTAGACATTTGATTAAAGCTGCATAGTCCGATAAAGCATCACATTTTCCAAACTTTCCAGACGGGATAGCCGAATGAGGTAGAGCATCCGTCTCCCGTGATGGTAGATCGCGGGATCGTGGGTTCGAACCCTGGTCAAGTCAAACCAATGACTTAAAAATTGATACTTGTCGCTTCCTAGCCAGACGCTCGGCATTAGTAGGATAGGGCAAGGAGCAGTGGAATGAGGAAGACCAGTCGTCTGCGACTGAAATTTCCCCCACTTAAACAACTAATGTACCAAAAAAAAAACACCAAAGCAGTGATCTAGATTTGATTGTATATATGTAACTTAATTACTGGTGCACTTAGCAAACATTTGTCACCACATAGAACGGAATACCAAGCCAATTTAATAGAACCTGTTACTCCAGAAGCCTATTGTGTCAGAGTTTTGGGGTGCTTGCCAAAATTAATCATGTACACTTGCACTTTCAATATCTCAAAAGTTAGCCATTTAAAATAAGTTACTTCAAACTAAAGTAAGGTAGCTTATAATGATCAACCTAATACACTTATCTCAGAAAATAACAGAAACTCAAAACCATTGGACTATGCAACTGTAAAGACAAAGACAGCCTTTACTTTGAAGATGTCACGACTCAACACCAATTATGAGGCAGTGTTAGGTGAACGGAAGGCAGGCACACTACATGGTGGATGGGGCACTGGAGACGGTGAGGCGAACATGTGCTGAAGGTCAAGGTCAACTGAGTCGAAGGAAGGAGATGAGCAGCACTTAGCGTGTTGCGTATGGTTCATGTTTGGGAACAGTGGTAGTGGAAGTGAAAGATTTGAACTGACTTCTAGATGGATCTCTTCTATATTTAACCCAGATGTTTCTGTTGGCAGACGGGGAAGACTTGGGTGCGGTATGAAGCTGCATAGTCCAATGAAAACATCAAATTTTCAAAACCAAAACAATTATGTAGATCTGAGTATGCATATCTAATTTAGATACTGATGCACTTATTAAGCATTTGTCGCCACATAGAAGGGAATTTAAGAGGATCTGTTACTGCAGAATCGCACACTGTCAGTTTTTACATGCTTGTCAAAATTAATTATGTAGGTTTACACTTCAAATAGCTGCTAAGTGACCAATTTTAAAGCAAAGTTACTTCAAACTAAAGTATGGTAGATTGTAAGAATCAAATTAATGTATTTATCCCAGAAAATGACAGAAACTCAAATGACAAAAACCATCGGACTATGCAACTTTAAGCAGTCTTCGGGTAGCAGAGAGCAGGCTTCCTGTGCAGAAGGTCGGGAGTTCGAAACCCTGGCTGATTCAAACCGATGACTTACAAAATTAATACTTGTCACTATCTAGCCCGGCGCTCGGCATTACTAGGATAAGGCAAGGACTGAATACTTTAGCATCAGGATAATGCAACTGATTGGGAAATCGGGTCACAGTGCCGGCGACCTGGTCTCTCAGTGGGGCAGCACTATAAAGTCACCATGAATGTGCACTGTCACAAGTCGGTACCCATCCTGATATGACCATATATGTTGCCAGGATGTAAAACTCCAACAAACAAACAATTGGTGAAATTCCGCATCCCAGAACTAGGCTAACTCAGCCAACAAGCGGCCGAAGAGAAAATCACATAGTTCATTACTGTTGTACGAAATATTTTGGTTCCTTCAGCATATAGCTCAATCTTTATGCTGATGCTCCCAGTGTACAATCTATATGCTGATGCTCCCAGTGTACAATCTTTATGTTGATGCTCCCAGTGTACAATCTTTATGCTGGTCCTCCCAGTGTACAATCTATATGCTGATGCTCCCAGTGTACAATCTTTATGCTGATGCTCCCAGTGTACAATCTCTATGCTGATGCTCCCAGTGTACAATCTTTATGCTGATGCTCCCAGTGTACAATCTATATGCTGATGCTCCCAGTGTACAATCTATATGCTGATGCTCCCAGTGTACAATCTTTATGCTGATGCTCCCAGTGTACAATCTCTATGCTGATGCTCCCAGTGTACAATCTTTACGCTGATGCTCCCAGTGTACAATTTTTACGCTGATGCTCCCAGTGTACAATCTATATGCTGATACTCCCAGTGTACAATCTTTATGCTGATGCTCGCAGTGTACAATCTTTATGCTGATGCTCCCAGTGTACAATCTATATGCTGGGAGGACATTCGGGAGTCGAGCTTCCATCAGTCTATATGGATCAATTCAACCCACCCTTTCTGCGTGTATACACAGTCTCACGTGGGTTTTTGTTTCTTTGTTGTTGCTTTACGTCCTAAGCCCCGTTCACACACACACCTTAAGTTGCCTCAACTAATTCACCTCATCTAATCCACCTCACGAACTGGTTTACATGAGGCGAACTAGTGGAGTCGAATCAACCCTAATTCAACCAACGCGACATAAGTACAGTATAAAGTGGCATTTATTAAATTTTTCTTACTTGTTACATTAGTCTTGATTTGTGATTTTTTGGTCAATAGTTTGAGGATACCAGACACTAACTCGATGAACATTATATAGTTGGGTGGGAGGGACGGTAAATCTGAACCTTATGGACACGTCCTCCCACTTCAGGTGCTCCGGTCGAAGTGTTCATAAAGCTACTACGTCATAGTTAGTTATAAGTAAATTACACCAGGTGGCAGCTCAATCGGCAGAGATTATTAGTTCCCAGTAAGAACATAGATGGCGCCAATGGTCTCGTCCATAGAAAGCAGTGTACATGTTTCGCGTGTTAAATTACCCATGTTGCTATCAACATTGACAATTCGGCTCAGCTGCACGTTCACAGATTAGGCGTCATAAGGTGTGTGTGTGAATGGGGCTCTAGAAGTAGAAGTATCTAAGGTCATATCAGTGCCAACCATTGTGAACATCTCCCGTGCGGGAGATCGGGAGTTCGATTCCCAGTCGAGTCAAACCAATATGTTACAAAATTGATACTTGTCGCTTCCTAGCTCGGCGCTCGGCATTAATAGGATAGGGCAAGGACTGGTTAGCTCAGTGACAGGATAATGTGAATGAGAGTGGGATTTCAGGTCATGGTGTTGGCTTTGAATTAAAAAAATTCTGGCCCAGATTCATCGCGTTATATCCGAATTTGCGCTAAATCGGGACGAGTTAAATCGGGATTTCCCTGTATTTTTCGCTGCCTTGTCTCGTGCTCATTGCTAGGATAAGGAAAGGAGCAGTGGAATGAGGGGGGATCAGGAAAGAATTAGACATCTCAGTGTCAGGATAATGTAATTGGGGCACCCTGTACATTTTTTGTTGTTTTATATCCCAGCACCATCTAATGAATATGTATGGTATGCAGGTATTGCCTCAGGGAGTTTAACGCCCCTGCCCTGCAGAGTTGTAAACCACTGCCTTGTGGTACAGGTTCTTGACAGAACCAAAGGCTAAGGGAGCAAACCCTAAACAGAAAACCATGTCACTGTGGCAGCATTAAGGGTGGTTGATGTATGGAACTCCCAACATCTCCCGACCAGCCACTGCAGGGACAAATAGTTTTGCGCCTGTCTTGACATGTTCTTGCCGGTGTGAAACCTCTATTTGCTCCCAACTTGCAAAAGCCAGCAGCACTTCAACACTTTTGCAGGCAGCTTTCATGAAATGTACAACCGCACTTAGACCAGCAGTCAAGTAATGAAAGCAGTCTTTGTCGCATCGCGACCGACAGCTTGATGATGACCATCTAATGTCATATCAAGACGGGCATCGACTTGTGACAGTGCACTCATGGCGACTTTATTGTCTTGCCTCATTAGGAGACCAGGCCACCATCACCATGACCTGATATCCCACTCAATCACATTATTATCCTGACACCGAGCCAACCAGTCATTGCCCTATCCCGGCTAGGAGGTGACAAGTAAAAATTGTTAAGTCATTGGTTTGATTCGACCAGGGTTCGAACACGTGGGTTCTCAAAAGTTACAACAGATAGGGTGGGGATAGGGCGATGACATCAGGCAATAGTCCGTCGACAGTCGCTAATCGGTCGCCGATTGGTCGGCGACCGTTTTGGTCGCAAGGACGTTTTTGGTGCAGCATCTGCAACCAACTTGTGACTAAAATGGTCGCCCGGACGCTACCGACCGCTATTGACCACTTTGCGACTGCCCCATTTTGGTGGTCCCAAAGTAATCGCAAGCGATCGCAAGCTTAGTGTGAGCAATATATCGGATAAAATCTAGGTAGGTATTGTAGAAGATTGCACTGACCTCTTAAGCAAGGAGCCGCATAGAGAGGTAGTCGTGGGTAGGGTGATGACGTCAGGGAGCCTAAGTGATGTAATGGTTAGCACACTGGCCCGGAATGCAAAAGATGTGGGTTCGATTCCCGCTCTAGGCGTAATATATCCCATTTTCATCACCCTAGCGACAGTATTTTGGTTTGCTAAATGTAAAGCTTTCATCGGTATGTGTAATTTTAAATTTGCATAGTACGATCGATTTTAGTTTCTGTCATTTGCTGAGATAAACAATATATTAGGTTGATCGCTAGAATGTACTTTACTTTAGCTTGAAAGAACTTTTATTTTAAATGGCTAACTTTTGAGATATTTCAAGTGCAAACATGTAACATTAATTTTGGCAAGCATGCCCAAACTCTGATACCATTGGCTTCTGCAGGAAGATGTCCTATTAAATTGGCATGGTATTCCGTTCTATGTGGTGACAAATGTTTGATAAGTGCATCAGTATCTCAGTTAGAAATCTAGATTCAAATTGAGATAATTGATTTGGTTTTGAAAATTTGATATTTTATCGGACCATGCAACTTAAAAGTTGCATAGTCCGATGGTTTTGAGTTTCTGTCATTTTCTGATATAAATATATTACCTTGATCATTATAATTTACATTAACCTAGTTTGAAGTATCTTTGATTTTAAATGGCTAACTTTTGAGATAGTTGAGGTGCAAACACGCCAAATTAATGTTGGCAAGCATGCCAAAACTCTGACACCATACTGTTGTATAGTAACAGGTTCTACTATATTGTCTTAGTAATCCTCTTCTATGTGGCGACAAATGTTTAATAAGTGCACCAGTATCTCAGTTAGAAATCTAGAATAAAATCTAGATAATTGTTTTGGTTTTGAAAATTTTATATTTTATCGGACCATGCGACTTTAAGTTTAAGCCTGGCGCCGTCGTTAGTGGTCAGTAGGGGCATCATTATAATGATCCGGCGCAGGGTTACTACAGTGAGGCTCACATTCATGCCCGATATCTGATACTGCGCACTGTGGGGATATTAGGTTGGTTGGTTGTTGGAGTTTTATGTCCTTGCAACATTTAAGGTCATATCAAGATGGATACCGGCTTGTGACAGTGCACACTCATGGTGATTTTACAGTGCTGCCACACTGGGAAATCAGGCCACCGGTACCATGACCCAATATCCCACTCAGTCACATTATCCAGACACTAAGCTAACCAGTCCTTGCCTTATCATATTAATGCCGAGCGCCAGGCTAGGAAGCGACAAGTATCAATTCTATAAGTCATCGGTTTGACTCGACCGGGAACCGAACTCCCGATTTCCCGCACGCGAGGCCCGTGCTCGACCGATTCGGCCACAGCGCCCGGTCGGGGCTATTAGGAATCATTCCATCCGCCTGAATTTGTCAGTGTACACGATACACATTGAATCACGCCATTAACCGATCTGGGCCTTTCCATGCACACTTTTTGGGGTTGTTTTTTTGTGTGGTAAATATGTGTATTCTGCTGAATAAGTCTGTAGGCAGTGCCGAAGCACTGGTCTTGCATCCATTTTTCAATTCAGGATTATTTACACACAACAAGTATACATTAATGTGGTATAAGGTATTAACTATTGTGCGAGTATAAAGATATGTAATGGAATATTGCTTATTATTATCATTGTTATCCTCCATAAGATATGACACTTCACCGGTGGCGCCATCTCGGGACACCTCACCTCCCCGGATGTTTATTTTTGGTACATTAGTTGTTTAAGCAGGGGAAATTTCAGTCGCAGGCGATTGGTCTTCCTCATTCCACTGCTCCTTGCCCTATCCTAATAATGCCAAGCGCCTGGCTAGGAGGCGACAAGTATCAATTTTTTAGTCATTGGTTTGACTCGACCAGGATTCGAACCCACGACCCCACGATCTACCACACGGGAGACGGACGCTCTAACTCAACCAGTCAGTTGTTGACCAGTGTCAGTCGCACTGGAGGGTATAGAGTAAGGTATACAATAACTGTTGAATACACAAGCTAGGTTAACTTTGGAGATATTTGAGTATTTGAATATTTGTGTCTTTAAAGGAACATAATCCGATATAATGTTTGTTTGTTGTGGTTTTATGCACCAGAAACATCTAAGGTTATATCACCGGGTACGGTGGCCGAGTCGGTAGAGCGTGGGCCTCGTGGGCCGGAGATCGGGAGTTCGGTTCCCGGCCGAGTCAAACCAATGACTTATAAAATTGTTACATGTTGCTTTCTAGCTTGGCGTTCGACATTAATAGGATAGGGCAAGGACTGGTTAGCTCAGTGTCAGGTTAATGTGACTGAGTGGGATATCGGGTCATGGTCAGTGTTATCATCATATTCAAAATGCATTATTTTAGAGTTGCATAGTCCAATGCTTTTGAATTTCTGCGATATTCTGAGATAAATACATCACTGTACATTAGATTGATCATTATAACTTTCCTTACCTTAGTTTGAAGCAACTTTTATTTTAAATGGCTAAATTTGGAGATATTTGAAGTGAAAACATGCCAAATTAATGTTGGTACACATTAAACATCTGACACGATAGGCTACAGCTGTGGCATTCTCTATTAAATTGACTCAATATCTCCTATGTATCACCAAATGCTTATTAAGTGCATCGGTATTTAAGTTCAGTCATGAAGGATCAAATCGAGGATAGTTGTTCTGCTTTAGAAAATTTAATATTTTCCTCGGATTATGCAGCTTTAATAACCGTCTGAGTTGACCGATGGAGTGATTTCTAACAAAGTAAAGTTTGTTTTATTTACCCGCGCCTATAGATCACATTCATTTTCATATCATCGGCTATTGGACGTCAAACATATGGTCTTTCTGACATATTTCTTTGGAGGAAACCTGCTGTTACCACATAGGCTACTCTTTCTGATAAGCAGCAATGCGTCTTTTATATGCACTTTCCCACAGACAGGACATCACATACCACAGCCTTTGATGAACCAGTTGTGGACCACTGGTTGATGGAATGATTTCAATGAGACCCTACATTTCTGTTATCGCTGTTCCACAGTAGTAATTCGAGAGATGTCATCGGGTAGTAGGGTCATACAATCCTTACTGATATTGCCCCCTTGTATCAAGGTAGCGCGTATTCAATACACATTTTGTATAAAAGAGAGAAAAAGGCATGTCATTAGGTCATTCAGCACACCATGCGCATGTGCATTAGTCGTGATGGGTCAGCAGCATGACCTGGGGCAGTGACTCCTAAGCACATTAACTCCACGCAGCATGCACTCACGCTGCTTTTTTTCGTTTGCTTTTTCTTGTTTGTGGTGTTCTCTGTGGTGGAGTGGTTAGAGTGTCTGACTTTTTTCTAGGTCGGACTACTAATCTGAAGGTCAGTGGTTCAATTCCCTGTGCTCCCACCTCTGCCAATTTGGATTTCCACCACTGTGTATAACTTACGGCGTCATTGAAGGCCAGTTGCTCTCATACCATGTCTATGTGGTGTGGGAGGTTAAAAATCCCTTGGGTCGGTAAAAGTGTAGGCTCGGGCTTTCTATCGACAAACTGTCTAATGGTGAAAACAAGCCGATTCAGGCTTATCCATGATAGGCAGTATAAATCTTCAAGAAAAACATCCAAGGTCATATCATAATGGGTACCGACTTGTGACAGTGCACACTCATGGCAACTTTATAGCGCTGCCCCACTAGGAGACGACGTGACAAGTATCATGACCTGATATCTCACTCAGTCGCATTATCCTGCCACTGAGCTAACCAGTCCTTGCCCTATCCTAATAATGCAGAGCGCCTGGCTAGGAAGCAACAAGTATAACGTTTTTAGTTATTGGCTTGACTCAACGAGGGTTCGAACTCGTGGGTTCGAATCCCACGATATAACTAACAACAATGATGATGATTATACATGATGATAACAATAACAATAATAATTTGGAATTAAAAGTATTATATTTCCATTGTTTAATGCTTATCAGAAAGAGTAGCTTATGTGGCGGCAGCATGTTTCCTCTAAAGAAATATGTCAGGATGACCATATGTTTGATGTCCAATAGTCGATGATAAAAATCAAGAGGCGTTGTTAAATAAAACAAACATTCCCTTCTTTGTATTGCTGTCAGGTGACTATCAACACTAAAACAGGAAACTGCAAATAACAAACTCACCTAACTGACAACGATGGGCTAACACTAGAATATTCCTATTGAACTGCCATTTATATACTCCTTGTCTAACTGCAACTGACCAGACCCTACATTAAATCTTATTTCAACATTACCAAATGAATATAGAAGATAATTTCTGCTTACATTCTAAATACCATGGAAATACTCAGATTGATCCAATTAATACAGATGTTGTCATATGACACTACTGTTGCGATATTGCGGTGGAACTTGTGGGTAACCATCAGAATTCCATCATGCTATATGTTGCAAATTGTGCATTCAACAGCTATTGTTAGCTCACCTTATATACCTTACTCTATATACCATTTTTGTGTAAATAATCCCGAATTGAAAAATGGCTGGAAGACCAGTGCTTTGTGTACTGACAAAAGAACATATTCAACAGAATAAACATACTTACAACAATAAAAAGAATTTTAAACAAAAAAAATACCAACCAGTTCCACCACAAACTTCCCCCTTCCCCTGTGCAGTTAGTTCCTAACACCACCGCCAGGGTTTTCGATGATGGATTATGCCGAGTTCCAGGCAAGTTCCTTAGGACTCTGATCCACCGGAAGTGGTCTATTAACGCCCCTGGTCTGGATGCTGGATGCTGAATGCCCGCCGCCTGGTGAGACCCTGAGCGCCGCTAGATGGCGCCAAAGACCAGGGGCGGTTAGCAATGTGAGATAGGACAGAGGCGGGGACAGAGGCGGGCTTGATTTGATAATATAGGGTTGTGGTGTCTTAGGTCGTGTATCCATAGACTGTTCCCTTGTGGTGTGTTCCCATGTAACCTTGCGACCTTGTGACGCACCACATAGACAATGAACCTGTGTTTTGCTTAGTGGCCAGCCCCATATGTTATGCGCCTGTCACATTACGGCATATGGTGGAAGCGTATGCCGGCGTATTGGCGTGCGTCACATATGCCATCATACACTTCGCATACGCTTCGCATATGCTTCGCATATGCTTCGCATACGCTTCGCATACGCTTCGCATACGCTTCGCATACGTTTTGCATATGCTTCGCATACGCTTCACATACGCTTCGCATACGCTTCGCATATGCTTCACATACGCTTCACATACGCTTTGCATACGCTTCGCATACGCTTCGCATATGCTTCACATACGCTTCGCATACACTGAGCATATGCTGCGCATACGCTGCGCATACATTGTAAATGCCTGGCATATCCCTCATACGCCATCATACGTGCATCTGTCCTAACATTTTTTGGGCATGCTAAAAAATGTCAGCGTATGGCGATGTAAGGCTCATACGCTCCTCATACGTTATGCATACACTAAGCGTACGCTGTCATACATTGCGCATATGCTATACGTATTCCGTCTTGCGTTATGCATACACTAAAACCGCTCCTTCGGTGTATCTATAGTGTATGTAGCGTACGCCTGGCATGCATGTAACGTATTTGAGCGTATTCATAGCGTATTCTCAGCGTGTACAAAGTGTACACCCGGCGTATGCATGGCGCCACAAAGGAGGGAGGGAGGGAGAGAGGGGGAGGGAGGGACCGGCCGTATATGGCGTATGCGTAGCATATGACGGCTTATGACGGTGCATGCGCCGAAAACTGATACATACTCACAAGCTACTCATACGCTACTCACACACTACGCATATCGGTGCACAAAGGTCACCATACGTCGTTTTTCAAATTTGATCGGGCCCATTAGATCCCGGGACCGTATGGCCTTGTGCACAGCTGACTGGGAACATAGAGAATGAACATATTCATTGTCTGTGTGGTACTGCTGGTCCGAGCTGGTCAGCGCTGTTTTTTGTTGTTTCGTTGGTTGTTTATTGTTTTACATTCTAGCAACATCTAAGGTCATATCAGGATGGGTACCGACTTGTGACAGTGCGCACTAACGGCAACTTTACTGGGAAACCAGGCCGCCAGCACCATGACCTGATATCCCCCTCAGTCACATTATCCTGACACTAAGCAAACCAGTCCTTGCCCTATCCTAATAATGCCGAGCACCAGGCTAGGAAGCGATAGGTATCAATTTTATAAGTCATTGATTTGAATCGACCGGGAACCTCCCGATCTCCCACACGCGAAGCCCGCGCTGTACCGATTCGGCCACCGCGCCCGATATGTGTAGCAACGTGGTGAGTGTGGGTGCGGTGTTGGTGGGGGAGGGAGTCTGAGTGTGTTGGTGTAATGATGGATGAGTGTGGTGGTGGGTGTGCATATGGATATGGGGATGGGTGTAGGTGTGGGTGTGTGTAATGGCTTGGGTGGAGTGGGGTGTAGGTATGGGTGTGGGTAATGGCTTGGGTGGTGTGTGGGTGAAGGTGTGGGTGTGGGTGTGGGTAATGGCTTGGGTGGCGTGTGGGTGTGGGTGCTGGTTATGGGTGCGGATGTGGGTGAGGGTGAGCGTTCGGGTTGGTGTGGGTGGGTGCTGGTGTAGGTGTGGGTGTGGGTGTGGGTAATGGCTGTGGGTGTGAGTATCGGTGTGGTGCGGGTGTGGTGTGGTGTGGTGTGGTGGAGGTGAGTGTGGTGGAGGTAGGTGTGGTGTGGGTTTGGCGTGGGTGTGTTGTGGTGTGAGCATGGGTGTGAGTATGGGTGTGGTGTGGTGGGTGTGGTGTGAGTATGGGTGTGAGTATGGGTGTGGGTGTGATGTGGTGGAGTTTGGTGTGGTGTGAGTATGGCTGTGGTGAGGTGAGTGTGGCGTGAGTATGAGCATGGATGTGGTGTGGTATGAGTATGGATGTGGTGTGAGTATGGGTGTGGTGTGGTGGAGGTGGGTGTGGTGTGAGTATGGGTGTGGTTTGGTGGAGGTGGTTGTGCGTGTGATTATGGGTGTGGTGTGGGCTAGGTGGGTGTGGTTTGAGTATGGGTGTGGTGTGGTGGAGGTGGGTGTGGCGTGAGTATGGGTGTGGTGTGGTTGAGGTGGGTGTGAGTATGGGTGTGGGTGTGGTGGGGTGGGTGTGGGTGTGGTGTGAGTATGATTATAGGTGTGGTGTGGTGGAGGTTCTTGTGGGTGTGAGTATGGGTGTGGTTGTGGTGTTGTGGAGGTGGGTGTGGTGTGAGTTTGAGTATAGGTGGGGCATGGTGGAGGTGAGTCTGGGTGTGAGCATGGGTGTGGGTGTGGTGTTGTGGAGGTGGGTTTGGTGTGAGTATGGGTGTGGTGTGGTGGAGGTGGGTGTGGTGTGAGTGTGAGTATGGGTGTGGTGTGGAGGTGGGTGTGGTGTGAGTGTGAGTATGGGTGTGGTGTGGTGGAGGTGGGTGTGGTGTGAGTGTCAGTATGGGTGTGGCGTGGTGGAGGTGGGTGTGGTGTGAGTGTGAGTATGGGTGTGGGGTGGTGGAGGTGGGTGTGGTGTGAGTGTGAGTAGGGGTGTGGTGTGGTGTGGTGGAGGTGGGTGTGGGTGCTTCGCCGCCATGCTGTCTAGATACAGTATGCTCGGTGTCTAGTTTCACTACTCACATACCCACCTACACATCATCCACCAACAAAAATATCAGTACTCAATGCCTTCGTGTCTCCATTAAGCCAAATGCTTCCCGGAAAAAAAGTGAAGTTACTCGCAGAAACCATTCGAAAGTCACGTGCAATAAAACCACAGTATAACATGAGCGCGACCGTTATAAAAATGTCGACGGATAAAGAAATGTTATTCAACAGAAAAAAGCTATAAACAGGGCCGTTATAATTTATTTGATATAAATAGATTAAATTGATCGTTATAATCCACATCACTTTAATTTGAAGTAATTTTGATTTTAAATGTCTAACTTTGGCATTGTCCAAATTAATGTGGGTCGGTTGGTTGTTGGAGTTTTATCCTGGCAACATCTAAGGATGGTCCTTAGGGCATATCAGGATTGGTACCTACAGACTTGTGACGGTGCGCACTCATGGCAACTTTAAAGTGCTGACACTTAGCTAACCAGTCCTTGTCCTATCCTATTAATGCCAAGTGCCAGTCTAGGTAACGACAAGTAAAAATTCTGTGAGTCATTGGTTTGACTAGACTTTGCGCACGGGGAAGCCAGAGATCACATCAATTCAGCCACCATGTCTGGTAATTACAGGAGATATTTGCACTATGAACCAGGTGGACTTTTGAAGACACACAAACACACATACAAACACACACAAACATACACAAACAGACACACATTCACAAAGAGAGAGAGACAATGGGCAAACTAGGTCGGCTTTATTCATCAAACTGTCAGTTGTTGAGTTGATGCATAGCCTTGTCTGCAATTTGCGCACACTGAGTAATGTATGAGTAGTGTGTAAATCATGTATGAGTAATGCACGAGTAATGCATGAGTGGTGCATGAGTAATGTATGAGTAATGTATGAGTACTGCATGAGTACTGTATGAGTACTGTATACCTATGAGTGATGTCTTAGTCATGTCTTAGTAATATCTTAGTAATGTCTGCGTAATGTCTGAGTAATGTCTGAGCATCTCCCACCTGCAGGTCTCCCTGTAACGAATAATGCTATCGGTGTGTGGGCGCCACCTGTCCAGATCCTGCCGGTAGGGGGCAGGGTTTTCGTGTTTTGTTGCTGTTGACAATATTTTATTCATCAGAATACATAATTTTGCAGCACCACAGCACTGGTCTTTTAGCAATGTGTGGCTACAATTATTTACACAATTCTTTGATGATGATGATGATGATGATGACAAATATGATGGTGGGGATGGTGATAGTAGTGTTGGTGGTGGCAGTGATGATGATGAATATAATGATGGTGGTAGTGTTGGTGGTGGCAGTGATGATGGTGGTGATGGTGGTGGTAGTGTTGGTGGTGGCAGTGATGATGAAGAAGATGATAATATTAGTGTTGGTGGTGGAGGTGATGATGATGATGATGATGGTGATAAATGTTAGTAATAGAATGGTGTAGTCAGGCAAGGAGTCACATAAACAGGTGGGTGTAGATAGGGGGATGACATCAGGGAGCCTAGGCGGTATAATGGTTAGCACACTAGCCGAGAATACAAGAGGTGCAAGTTTGAAGAGGTGTGTGTACTGCTCTTGGTGCAATATTTCCCATGTTCATCACTCCCACGACACTGGTTTCCATGACCAGGATCCTGTACAAGCTACACACCATACAGTTGTTGAACCTACCCTGTGTATGTAAGTACACTGCCTGTATGGCTGTAATTGTAAGCGCTAATCAACTTATTGATGTAAACCATTTCAAAGACTAACAATTCCAGGGGGCTGAGTGTAGTAATCTGCACTGACCTCTCAGGACAGGTAGACGTGGATAGTGTGATGACATCAGGGAGCCTAGATGATGTAAAGGTGAGCACACTAATCTAAAATGCAAGAGATGTTGGTTCGAATCGTGCTCCAGATGTAATATTTCCCATTTTCATCACTCCCCCCCCCCCCCCCACGAAAGGGGTGTATGGGAATCGGGACCCTATTGGAGATGTACTGTCCACTTTGCTTCATTTGCTTTCATCTATTATATCTAACTGTTTGTCTTACATGTTGTAGACTGGCGGTAATGTCACTGACATAATCTGGATGGTAGGTTCATTAGTGTTGGCCATGGACAGGTATGATCTAAAGTTGCAAAGTCTGACGAAGTATCAAATTTGAAAAACCAAAACAATTATCTAGATTTGATTCTACATATCTAACTTAGATACTCATGCACTTATTAACCATTTGTTTCTGCATAAAATTGAAGACTGAGTCAATTTAATAGAACTTGTTACTGCAGACACCAATGGTGTCAGGGTTTTGGGATGCTTGCTAAAACTAATTTGACATGTTTGCACTTCAAATATTTCAAAAGTTTACCATTTAAAACAAAAGTAACTTCAAACTAAAGTAAAGTAGATAATAATGATCAATCTAGTATATTTATCTTAGAAAAATGACAGAAACTCAAAACCATCTGACTATGCAACTTTAAGTTCCTGAGGTGAAGGGATACAAGTGCTCGGCAGATTATCTAGTGGTTTAGTGGATTAGTAGCCTGTGGGTTATTCCAAGTCAGTTTGGCATGGAGGGGAGGAAAGGAAAGTTTGTTTTATTTAACGATGCCTCTCGAGCACATGGATTTTTATCATCGGCTATTGAAGGTAAAACATATGGTCATTCTGACATATTTCGTTGGAGGAAACCTGCTGCCGCCACATAGGCTACTCTTTCTAATAAGCAGCAAGGGGTCTTTTATATGCACTTTCCCACAGACAGGTCAGCACATACCACAGCTTTTGATGAACCAGTTGTGGACCACTCGTTTGAATGGAAAATAGCCCAAACAACAAATTTGTCCACTGAGCAGGATCGATAGGATGATCGACCCCTTCACAGGTGGACACTCTACTGCCTGAGCTATGTCCCGCGGATGGGATCATAGGAGCAAAGAAGGTCACGTTGTTACGATTACCTTTCATGATTAAGTTGTTGTGTACTGTTATATCATCACAGTGTGTATAGTATGGTTTTACATCTGGGCTTATCGTTTTGGCCATCTTCTTTTGTCAGGCGTGCTAACTGTTGTAGTTAGTGTGTTGTCAGTTTTTGTTTCTTGTGCAATGTGCTCTAAATCTTCGCTGACAAACCCGATTGCGATGACCGTGATGTTGTTGTCGGCCAGATCATTAAGCTCTATTTGGGATGAATGGGCCATGACAGGGCATCTGAAAAAAATATGTTTACACCTTTTTTATGAATCACTGTTAAATTGTAATCCGGTAAACACATTCGAATGCATTGCATGCGGGCAGACAGACTGTTTATCGGTTTTAGCATTATGTTGACAAGTGGCCTATGATCTGTCTCGACTGTAATTACTTTTCCAAAGATATAGTCGTGAAACCTTTTACAGCTGAAACAGATCGCCAGTAATTCTTTTTCGATTACTGCGTATTTAGCCTGGGTTGTGTCTAGTGCTTTGGGCGCCATCGCTATGGGTATCTCTGTTTTTGGAACAGTGTTGCCCCAAGCCCTGACTGCGAAGCATCTACTTCAAGGCCAATTGGTTTTGATACATCGTAGTATGTTAAGACAGGGTCTTTCATTAATAATGCTTTGAGTTCTACAAATGCTTTTTCTTGCGCCAACTCCCAATGCCATGCGATGCCTTTGGCTAGAATGACCCTTAGTGGTTTTGCAACTTCTGATAATTTCGGTATGAATTTACTCACATAGTTCATCATTCCTAAAAATCTCTGCACTGCTGCCTTGTCAGTGGGTGTTGGCATGTGAAGAATAGCTCGAATCCTCTCGGGTTGGGTTTTAGCCTGTCTTTAGTTAGCACATGATCCACATATGCAACCGATGTCTTGCATATGTTAGGATTTAACTTTAGGTCCACCTGGCGTGCCCTCTCTAACACTGTCTGCAATCATTCGTTGTACTGTTCTAGTGTCGATCCGAACACTAAAATGTCATCTGCTTTGATCTCTACACCCTTTATATCAATGAAAATGTCATTCATCTCCTGAATAAAGATGTCTCCCGCTGTTTTTATATCGAAAGACAGCCAGGTGTATTGGTATCGCCCCCAAGGGGGTATTGAACGTACAGAGGAGCAAACTTTGTTCGTCCAGCTGCATCTGCCAATATCCGCTGTTGGCGTCCAAAACCGAAAAATACTGGGACCCGGCTGTTTTGGCGATGACTTGCTGGACTATCTTATTTGGATATGGACCGCAGAGGATTGCCCGATTTAATTTGGTGGGATCAAGACATATTCAAATCTTCCCTGGCTTGCTTACTATGGTTATTGAATTTACCCATGCTGTGGGATCTATTTGAGGGACGATAACTCTGATACTAACCATTGATCTAATTTGTCTTTTACTTCTTTTGCTACAGTGTGAGGTATTCGGTGAGGCAGATCTATTACAGGAGTAATTTCAGGATCTACGTGTATTTTAGCGTTCATCTTTATCTTCCCCAGCCCTTCAAATACATCATTGAATTTAATTACCATTTCAGCTGCATCATTCATGCGTCAACCGATGGCGTCCACACGGTGATCAACTTGAGGAGTACACAGGCTTTCTTCCCCAAGATCGCACAATCGGTGTTCATTATCTAGAAGCGAATTGTATGTCCTCGTAGGGGCAGCTCCACTTCGCCCTCCAGGCTGAGCCGTTGGTCGCTGTACATGGTCAGCGTGCATCATGCTGGCTGGAGTCTTCCGGTCCCTATCGCGTGGAATGTCTTGAGCGGTATGATGCTGGCTTCAGAGCCCGTATCGAGTTTGAACCTTGTTTTCGTTTCCCCGATACGTATGCTCTTATACCACAGGTCGTCCAATTCACTGTCATCCTCTTCATCCATAGCCCCAATGAACAGGTCCGGATCCTCGCTGTCGTCCTCGGAGTCGGCTAGCTCCCATTCCTCTCTGGTGTCTCGTCTGTCCAGTTCAATGGCGTTTACAGGGGCATTACCTCGTCGTCTCCCTCTGCACACCTTGACAAAGTGGCTCATTTTCCCGCACCCATCACACTCCTTGTCCTTGGCTGGGCAGTTTGCTCGTCCATGCATATAACTGCAATGTGAGCAATTCACATGTGTTGTGTTGTAGACACTTGACTGTGTGCAGTGCCAAGGTGTTGACGGTGGTGTCAGTGGGTGTGACCGGCACCTGCTGTATTTGCTAATGGCGTCTAAGGAGTCGTCATGCGGAGTCTCAAGGTTTGTCATGTTATACTCACTGACTCTGCATATGTCCAAGCACTTATCCAGTGTCAGCTTTGGTGTTTGAAGTAATTTATCGCGTAGTTGCTTGTCCTTCACACCACTAACTAAACGGTCTCTCAACACAGAGTCTTCAAGATCTCCATATTCACAAAAAGCGATTTTGTGGCGTAACTCTCGGATGTAGGTGTCCATAGACTGAGACTTCTGGTTAAATGTGTTAAATTTATAACGAACCACCGTCTCGTTCGACTTAATTTCACAGTAATCCCGAAATGCTGCTATTAACGGCTGTATGTTTTCGCGCTCCGAGTCGTCGATTGGAAGCGTTGGGAACACCTTCTGACCTTCCGTGCCGGCGACATGTAAAAACATGAAACATTGCGTCTTCTCAGGTTCACTCATAATTCCTGCCATGCCAACAAAGATTTCATATGCTGTTATCCAACTTCGCCAATTTACAGCCATGTTGCCCTCCAAGTTCAGTTCCTTTGGTGGTTTTAGCCCTGCTAGTGTAGCCGCTGCCATGTTTGTCCATTCCGTTATCTGACACCATGTGATGTATGTATCAACCACCCGGACACCTCGAGTCTCGTGTAAGGACTGACTTTATTTCATAGTTCACATGGGGTCTTGGTGTCAAGTGACCCTCTACGGGACATAGACAGGGCCTTGTTACATATATATATATATATATATATATATATATATATATACATATACAACATGGAGGAAGGTTTAAGGTGAAGGGGAGGGGTTTCAGGGGGAGGGGGAAGTGCTTCTTTCAAGAGTGTTCCCTACTTTCAGCCCGATATACAGCCCGATATACATTGCATCTTTATCACTCTGGGTTTAGTTTCAGACATGCTTTTAATTTTAATTTTAATCACAGATATGCAATAGACGCAGGCATGGTCAGAGGTCAATTTAATGTAGTTCCAGTTTCCACAGCCTGGCGATCAGCCATGTTACACTCCGCCAGGGTAGGTTGGTTGGTTGTTGGAATTCTACGTCCTGGCAACATCGAAGGTCATATCAATACAGGACACCGACTTGTAACAGTGCACACTCATGGCGATTTCATAGTGCTGCCCCACTGGGAGACCAGGCTGCCTGCACCATGACCTGATATCCCACACAGTCACATTATCCTGGCACTATGCTAACCAGTCCTTGCCCTATCCTATTAATGCCGAACGCCTAGCTAGGAAACGACAAGTATCAATTTTGTAAGTCAGTGGTTTAATTCGGCTGGGATTCAAACTCCCGACCTTTGGCACGGGAAGCCTGTGCTCTACCGATTCGGCTATCGTTTTTTCTTGATATGACCTTAGATGTTGCCAGTACGTAAAACTCCAACAACCAACCAAATCCAGTCAATATATATAGATACATTATATACATGTGTGCGAGCGTGTGTGTTTAAGTGTGTGTGTAAGTGTGTGTGTGCTGGGAGAGTATTTCGTCAGGGGCTGCCTGCTGCCATCTGTCAGAAGAACAAAGCCAGCTCTCCAAACACAGGCGCTGATTTAGACACATGTAAATGGGTGGTGATGTACACTTGGCTACGTTGGTTGTACAGGAAGGCACACCTCCTCTCCAGAGGGCGTTGTGTTTGTTCAGGGCAGAGTAGCACCCTGAGACTGGATGTAGGCTTGAACACTACATGCAGGCATGCGTACACAGTGGGTAAAGGGCTTTTTATCAGGGGAAGTGGAGGGGTGGAGGGGAGGAGGGGAGAGGGGGAGGGGAGGAGGGAGATGAAGGAGGAGGGGTGAGTAGTAGGAGGAGGGGGAGAGGAGAGGGGAGGGGAGAGAGGAGGAGGGAGGGAGAGAGGAGGGAAGAGGAGGAGGGAGGAGGGAAAGGGGAGGAGGAGAGGGGAAGGGAGGCGGGGGAAGGGGACAGGGAGGAGCAGGACGGGATGGGAGAGGGGAGGAAGGAGGGGAGAGGGGAGGAGGAGGGGAGAAGGCAGGAGGAGGTAGGGAGAGAGGAGGAGGGAGAAGGGGAGAAGGGAGGAGGGGATGAGCGAGGGAGGAAGGAGGGGCAGGAGGGAGGAGGAGGGGGGACGGAGGAGGGAGGAGGGAATGGGGAGGCGGGAGAGGAGAGGAGGGAGGAGGGGAGGAGGGAGGAAGGGGAAGGGAGGGGATGAGGGACGAGAGGAGGTGGCATGAGGAAGAGCTGTGAGGGGAAGGAGAAGGAAGGGAGACGGGTGGGAGGAGGAAAGAAGGGGAGGGGGAAGGGGTGGAGGGGGGTATTTTATACTGGCGTTCTTCCAGTGCCATAGAACTCATGTTTGAGAACAGCGACATTAGACACTGATGTAAGGAAATCGCCCTGGGGAGTCGAACTCTGTCTGACTTCCGCCTTTTCCCTTTGTTGTTCTTTCTCATTGGAGACTGGATTTGATAGATAAATACTTGGTTCCGATCACCGCTTTGGTTGTTCATTTCCCAGTAGACTAGCTGCCACTAGCTGTCCGTGAACACTGAACTGTATATTGTGTTTTCGAACATAATAAAGCTGATTAAAAGTTGATACGCAAGGCTTGCATTTCCCTTGCTGCCCGAACCTCTGCTATATCTGTCGCTACAGCAACACACGTCTGAGTCATGGTTAACGTGTTAAGGATCAAAACCTGATATGATTTAAGGTCATCATTGACGAATATTCCAACGTGAGCTTTTTATGAGAAAGTAATGTACATGCTATAAAACCAGTAGATTATTGACACTTGGCTAGCTTAAAGCGAAACAGACGGGATGGCCGAATGAGTTAGAGCGTCCGTCTCCCGTATTGGTAGATCGTGGGTTCGAATCCTGGTCGAGTCAAACCAATGACTTAAAAATTGATACTTGTCAATTTCTAGCCAGGCGCTCGGCATTATTAGGATAGGGCAAGGAGCAGTGGAATGAGGAAGATCAATCATCCATGATTGAAATTTCCCCTGCTTAAACAACTAATGTACAAAAAAACTAATGAAAAAGCTGCATAGTCTGATGAAGCATAAACTTGTCAAAACCAAAGAAATTATCTACATTTGATTCTACATATCTAACTTAGATACTGATGCACTTATTACACATTTGTTGCAACATAGAAGGGAATACAGAGTCAATTTAATAGAACCTGTTAGTGCAGAAGCCTATGGTCTCAGAGTTTTGGCATGTATGCCAAAGCTAGTTTTACATGATTGCACTTCAAATAGCTCAAAAGTTAGCCATTTAAAATAAAGCTTGTGTAAGGTCGATTATAACAATCAATTTAATACATTTATCTCAGAAAAATTACAGAAACTAAAAACCATTGGACTATGCAACTTTAAAGTTGCATAGTCCGATGGTTTTGAATTTCTGAATTTTTCTGAGATAAATATATTAGATCAATCACTAGTATCTACCTTACATTAGTTCAAAGTTACTTATATTCTAAATGGTAAACTTTTGAGATATTTTGAGTGCAAACATGGAAAATTAGTTTTGGCAAGCTTGCCAAAACTCTGACACCACAGACTTCTGCAGTAACAGGTTCTGTTAAATTGACTCAGTATTGCCTTCTACACAGAAACAAATGCTTAATAAGTGCATCAGCATCTAAGTTAGAAATGTAAAATCAAATCTAGATGATTGGTTTGGTTTTGAAAATTTGATATTTCATCAGACTATGCAGCTTTAATTAAACGAGAAAAAAGAAGTGATTTTAAAATTTGAATATAGTGTACGCTCATCAGGTACAAGTGTTGCAGGATTCACATTGCTCCCATAAAGGTTGAACTGCCCATCATATGGCGAAGAAGCAGTTTCTTTATTAATTACATAAATCACGGTGGCTGTTTTGGTATTACATAACATTATGCCAATCAGTAGAGCGCAGGCTTCCATGTGGAAGGATGGGAGTTTGATTCTCAGTCGAGTCAAACCAATGACTTATCAAATTGATACTTGTCCCTACCTAGCCTGACGCTTGCCATTAATATGATAGGACAATGACTAGTAGGCACAATATCAGGATAATGTGTGGGATTTTGAGTCATGGTTCCAGCATCCAGGTCTCCCAGTGGGCCAGCACTATAAAGTCACCATGAGTGCACACTGTCAGAAGTCGGTACCCGTCCTGATATTACCTTAGATGTTGCTAGGACGTGAAGATACTTAAAAAAACAATACACCTCAATGAAACTATCATGAAGGACCTCAAATAAACAGAAAGATAGCAGAGCCTTGTTTGAATAATAGTCAATTTGAAATATTGTCCCTGTATTTTATAGATAGGATAAGTACTTATCGATATATAAAGGGCGGAGCGGCCTATCCTCCGTTATTGTTTATATTATCTACTGCGCAGTAGCCAACCGCGTGTGTGCGGAAATTGAGTTGGTTTGGCCTAAATCTTGTGCACCAACAAAAAGTAAGTTGGCGTGGCCTAATAGGGCCTAATGACCGCCTGCTACTGCAGCGCCACTTTGTGCTCGTGCCCTGCACCCCTCTGTTTGGCCAGTGCGCACCTGCTTTTCAAACTTTGTGACCGGCTAGGCAGTTGCCTAGCCATGAGACTAGTATTAAACTGATCAACCCATATTCATGTTTGTGTTTGTGTCCAGAGCATAGCCTACTTTATAACCTAATTGATTTCACCCATCCTTGTCCACACTGGTAGTGCAGGGGTCTGGAAAAGTAGTACTCTTTGCACTACATTGAACAAGTTGACAACTTTGGACGGACCCCGAGGAATATTCACGCATGGAACACATTGTAAAATATTCCGATATTCGGCATAGGGGGGAATGCAAATGTTCTAGGACTGATCGGTGTACGTGACATGGCGCATGTATGTATATATATATGTATGGGTTGGTGGTGCCTGAGTGGGATGTAAATAGACATCGTGGTGCTGGCAGGTCTGGGTGTGATTGCACTCAGGGCCTACCCCCCTCTGCTGGGATAGGGATCACCACACTCAAAAGGTCAAGGTTGGTGGTGGCCATACAGCTTGTGGTGATGGGCAGACCACTGGTATCCATGGGGACCAGGAATGCTGGATCCATATTGGTAGGGCCAAGAATGCTTGATTCCCATTGGGGGAAAGGGGTGGGGTGATACTCTACAATGAACCCACGTAACTATACAAGCAATAAACCCGAGTGCTGGACTCTCTCTTATTTACACTTTATACTCTTCCTTTCTCTTGTCTGTATTGTTTTCACCATAGTCTGCCTACACAGCCACAGATTCGAGCATTAGACTTTACATGTTGGAACCCCAATAGCCGATGTTTAACTTTTGTGCCGGTGGGAGGGGGGGGGGGTCGGTAAAAAGAAAAAGAAAAAAAAGGAACACATGTTGCAGTGAGGTGCGCGGACCTTTAAGGGGAAAGCTCGTTACCATGGTAACGTGCGCCATTTCCTTTAAGGTAAACAAGTCACTGCGCATGTGCAGCGCACCGGCGGAAGTGCGCAGTAAAGGCGCCCAGTGAAGCACCTTGGAGCACACGGGGATTTGCACTAAAGAACGCTGTAACCAGATGCCTGCCAAGAGGCCCATCCTGTTTGTTTGTTGGCGTTTTATATCCTGGCAACATCTAAGGTCATATCAGGAAGGATACCGACTTGTGACACTCATGGTGAGTTAACATTGCTGCCCCACTGAATGACCAAGCCACCGGCACTATGACCTGATATCCTGCATGGCCCTTGTGCAGTTCCGTCCTGATATGACCTTAGATGTTGCCAGGACGTAAAACTGGCAAGTATCACTATCACACACACCCCGTCCTGATATGACCTTAGATGTTGCTAGGACATAAAACAACAACAAACAAAACAAACAAACAACAGTGTATATGACCAGACGGGATGGCCGAATAAGTTGAGCGTCCGTCTCCCGTTTTGGTAGATCGTGGGATTAGAACCCATGGTTAGAAGTCATTGGTTTGACTCGACCGGGCAACCGAACTCGCGACCTCCCGCACGCGAGGCCCACGCTCTACCGAACCCTGGCCGAGTCAAACCAATGACTTAAACATTGATACTTGTCTTAATAGGATAGGGTAAGGACTGGTTGGCTCAGTGTCAGGATAATGTGACTGAGTGGAATATCACATCATGATGCTCGCAGTCTGGTCTCCCAGTGGGGCAGCACTATAAAGTCGCCATGAGTGCCACGCTGTCACAAATCAGACCCATCCTGATACGACCTTAGGTATTGCCTGGACGTCAAACTCCAACAACCAATCACTAACCAACCAACATAGTGCACAAGCTCTAGCTGCAACTTAGCGTGCTGGGTCACAGTTTCAGTGCTTCCTGAGGGACCAGCGAAATGCCCGCAATGGAGCTTCTAGGAGATAAATATACGCCATCAATACCAGACGGGATGACCCCAAGTGTTGAGCAGCTGAGCGCTCGTTCACAATGTGGCAGGTCATGGGATTTTAAATGGCGGCTACCCCCGCTGAGTCAAACCAATGACATGTCAATTTATACTTCTCGCTACTGGTAGATCGTGGGGTCGTGGGTTCGAACCCTGGTCGAGTCAAACCAATGACTTAAAACTTGATACTTGTCGCTTCCTAGCCATGCACTCGGCATTATTAGGACAGGGCAAGGACTGGTGTGCTCAGTGTCAGGATAATGTGACTGAGTGGGATACCAGGTCAGGGTGCTGGCGACCTGGTTTCCCAGTGGGACAGCACTATAAAGTTGCCATGAGTGCGCACTGTCACAAGTCGGTACTCGTATGATATGACCTTAGATGTTGCTAGGATGTAAGACAACAAAACAACAGCAACAAAAACTTAGCCTGGCACTCGGCAGGACTATAATATAGCGTGGAGCAATGGGAATTAGGAAGACCAATTTTCCGTGATTGAAAGGTCACATGATTAATCCACCTCATGTAACCAACCGCCAGACCGCGGTGCCCGAATCGGGAAGAGCGCTGGCTTTCCGTGTGGTAGGTGCGGGGTTCAAATCCCAATGCAATGAAACAAATGACTTACAAAATTTATATTTGTCGCTACCTAGGCTGCCGCTCGGCATTGTTAGAACAGGGCCTGTCTCATACATTACAAGGGCAGGGATTGTTGGGGGTTCTTTCTTTTCAGTATCAGGATATTGTGACTGAGTGGTATATTGGATCATGGTGCTAGTGGCCTAGTCTCTCACTGGGACAGCACTATGCAAATCATCATGATTGATTGATTGATTGTTTGGTGGTTGCTTTACACCGTGTCAGTAGCATAGGCCATACTCACGGCGAGAAATGTTTGTTTTTTGTTCAAACCATCGCTTTTACATGTAAAAGCAGACAATCAAGTGTGTGCCAATAGACACTCACTAAATTAAAAAGCTCACAATCATATATTTGTGGTCAAGGGAAACAAATTCCAATAGAAAAAGAAAAGTTTCATTAATAATTGATCAAATTTATTTAGTAAACTATATGAGGTGGTACAGTCCAGCTGCCCTCAAAAAGGCTAAAATGTTTTCTTGTTTTACTTTAGTAAAAATGTCATGCATACTGTCTGCAGGGTAGAATTGTTGGCGCAGGGCCAAAAACCAACGCAACTTAGTCAAATGTGTTTGAATGTCAGTGGGGACTGACACCCAATACATTCAGGGGGAGGTTCCCCCTTGAGCAGAAAAGCATGTGTAAGCCACGAGTGGCCAATACAGCAGCGGCTAAGGACCACTTGGTCCCGCCGACCTCCCACATGAGTCTGTGGTGGTTTTCCCACAGATAGTTCAATTTCTTTAAGTTTATTAATGTTTTCATCCCACTCATGTTGCCATTTGAATTTTATGTGGGTGGCATATCATCATGAGTGTGCACGGTAACAAGTCGGTATTCATCATGATATGTCCTTTTTGTTATGATGTAACCCCCAACAAATAAACAAAACGAATGTACCAATAGTCAAAAATGGTTGGTTGGTTGTTGGAGTTTTACGTCCTGGCAACATCTAAGGTCAATCCAGGACAGGTACTGACTTGTGACAGTGCGTACAATCCAACTTTATAGTGCTCTCACACTGGATATCAGCCTGCCCGCACCATGACCCAAATATCCCACTCAGTCACAATACCCTAACACTGAGCTAACCAGTCCTTGCCCTATCCTATTAATGCCAAGCGCCAGGCTAAGAAGCCACAAGTATCAATTTAAAAGTCATTGGTTTGACTCGACCAGGAGCCAAACTCCCGACCTTCCGCACGCGAGGCCCGCGCTCTACCGATTAGCTCACTGCGCCCGGTACTAAAAAATATGAGGACAAGATGTGTTGTTTTAAATGGTATGACTATACTGCAATGCGGCACTTCGGTAAGGCCCACTGGGATATTGAAAATAAGCGCCTTATTAGTGTAAAACCCGAGCCAGATTTCACCCCGGCACAGCGACAGGATAAAGCAGGCAATCGCCTCTTAAAATTGTACAGTTTGACAGTTTCAGTTTCTGCCATATTTCAATAGATATGTTGTGGGGGGATGATGAAAATGGGAAATATTGCGCCTACCGAACCGGGAACCGGGAATCGAACCCACATATCTTTAATTCCGGGCCAGTGTGCTAACCATTACACCACCTAGGCTCCCTGATGTCACCACCCTACCAAGCCTACCTGTCTACGTGGGTCTTCACCTGAGAGGTCATTGCAGACTACTACTAGGTACTTCAAAGTGGGCGAAATTTGACATATTTTAACCCTTTTTAAAACACTTCAATATCCACTAATTCTGCTTCATTTGAAATAAAAATTAGATGAAATTAAAGCTTGTTCTTTTGTCTTTTAGGGGATCTGATTCTTTAGTTAGGATTATGAAATAAATTAGAGGCAATGGAAATTTGTTTGGGGGTACCATCGGCAGCTCTGTGCATGCTCGCCGAGTTTGTTTTCATCCAGTCTGAGCTACTCCCTTCCCTAAAATTGATACCTTGGTGAGCAAAGTGACCTGAGCTAAAAATAACCACCAATGAAAGACAGAGAAGAAACTAGGCTTCATTAGCATATCAAGAATGCCTGTTTTTAAGGCGGAAATTTGATTGAACTGAAGGAGTGAAAACATCATGACATCAATCCTCCTGGAAAATTGATCAGGATCGTGCTGAAAATTATATCATCAGAACCTAACCTCTACCTAACCAGAACAATATTTGGTTGAGATTTATATCATGCTCATCAAGGTTGGTCTGAGAAGTGACTGCTGCAAGAATGTCAGCTCACGATGCCTAAAAGTGAATTTTGTCTTTCTTTCTCTGATCAGTTAGAAAACTATGTCACCATGTAGAGCTTTTAATTCTGGTTATTTTAGTATACAGATTGCAGTGATAGGACAATTACAACAGGAGTTATGCTATTTTTCTTAATTTTACTGAATTTATTATTGGTGGTTGTTGGAAATTAAGGAATTTAGCAAGTTTGACATGAAATTTCAGAAAGAATACTAACAGTGATGGTCTGTAAAAAATTGAGCTTCTTATTTGTACTATAGAGAATGAGATTCTTTAATATTGACCAGATCATATGCAAAATAGCTTCCAGGTGGGACCCTAAAAACCAAGATTTGGCTAATTTGGAAATGTGCACAAATCGGGGTAAAAAAGAATCAATCTTTAAACAGTCATAACGTTGCAGCTATTCAATCGATCTAAATGATTTTTATATCATTGAGATCCGATTTGAAAGATCTGTACAGATATATAACATGTAATACTGAGCTGTTGAAAAAGAAAATCACTTTGGAGTACCTACTACTAGACTCGTCCCTCTGGAATGTTAAGTCATTTAAATGGTCATGTAATGCTTTCAATTACATACATATAGACAATGCACAGGGTAGGTTCAACATCCATACAGCACAGTTTGCATAAGATCCTGGTCATGGCCCCAGTGTCGTGGGGTTGATAAAAATGGGAAATATTGAGCCTCGAACCCACATATCTTGCATTCCGGGCCAGTGTGCTAACCATTACACCACCTAGGCTCCCTGATGTAACCAACCTAACCACACCTCTAGTTGTGGCTCCTTGCCTGAAAATTCAATGCAGACTACTCAATCAATCAATAGTTCCGTCCTCTAGTCGAGGGTTGGATGCAATGGTTCTCCACTTGTCCCGATGGTGTGCTGTTCTGATAGACTGTGAATAATTCAAGCCTGTCCACTGTGAAATATTTGTAAACCATGATGTTCTTGGTCTCCCTCTCCCTCTGCTGCCATTCACCTTCCCTTCCAACAATGTATGGTATATTGAACTCTGACGAATGATGTGGCCAAAATAAATGAGTTTCTTTGTCTGTATAGTGGCAAACAAGCATTTCTTAATTTTATTTTTTTCTGAGAACTTCTTTGGTGGTGATCTTTGTCCATGATATTTTCATCATCCTTCGATAAGTCCACATCTCAAATGCTGCTAAACATTTGTACATTTTCTTAGAGATTGTCCATGTCTCAGCCCCATACATTAGAGTAGACCACACATAACACTGAAGAATACGCTTCCTTGTATGTATTAATATCTTACTTGATGTTAACACTCTATACATTTTGGAGAATGTTGTTTGGGCTATTGTTATCCTTCTCTTAATTTCTTCCTCACATCTCCCATCATTTGTAATCTTTTGTCCGAGATATATGAATTCGGATACTTGTTCTATGTGTGTGCTATCTATGGTTATATTGATATTTGGTTTATCTGTCTTTTTACTTATAACCATTGTTTTGGTCTTCCTGGCATTCATCTTCATGTTGAATAGTATTCCAGCTTTATTGGTTCTATTCACAATATCTTGTAGGTTGTTCTCACTGCCTGCTAGTATTAGACTACTACAGATACATATATTAGGTTAATTATGTTTAAGGGTTATTTGAAGTAAAAACATGCTCAATTAATGTTGGTGTGCACGATAGACTTCAAGTCACAGATTTTGTTTATTAAACTGACCTACTATCCGTTTCATACACCAGTGCATGTCTAAAGAATGCACCAGTATCTAAATTGGATAACAGCGATCAAATCGGGCTAGGTAAATATTTGCCTTGAAAAATGTGATCCTTTGATTTAACTATACAGCTTCCGTACCAGTTATTTCCAGCACTTGCTTTTGTAGTAGTTTGCGCATGAGCCTCACCACTACGTGGTGGTGGCAGGGATTATACTGATCTCCGTTATCAATACATGGTGACAAGTGGCAGCAGGCTAGTTAGAGGTGGTCCCTGTGTGGACCCCCCCCCCCCCCCCCCCTCTGCGACCGGGCACCGGCGAGCCCACCCCCTTACGAGAGGTTACCTGCGACCTGGCTGGTCACATAAGTGGGTCACTTGGTTCTGTGGCGCCACGGGGATCCAAGGACCGAAAGGATGTTGTTATTGGGGGCGTTTGTGACCTAGCGGTCACTGGCCTCAGAACTGCAGCATTTATAAATGACGAAGTTAAAACGGCCCGTTTTTGGTGGTTTTGTTTTTGGAAGTTCTTCTTCTTACTTCGTCCAACTTTAGGGGTCGTAGGGGGGAGGGGCGGGGTGCTCTTTGCGGCATCTTGTGCGGTGCTGGTGTGGTGCGGCGGTAGGCCGGCAGGTGGCAATACGTTCTTGGGGCCCACGGTCCTGTACCTTGACCAGAGAACAAAGCGGGATCCAGACCGAAAGGAATAAACGGTGAAGCAAACATTTCCTCTGCCCTGCCTTCTTCACATCGCATACAATCCAGACATGGGGTAACTGGCCATACGCGACAACACAGCCTATCACACTTTCTACGCTGTACCATTTCACACATAGCTGAACCAGGCAAAGGTATCAGTCTGGAATGCGCAAGGTTTTTTTGCATTAGCACAGTTTTTTCCAGTTGGCTCACGTGAATCTGGTCACGTGGTCTTGATATGTGTCTCGCGTGCACGTGATCCATTCCAGCAATTCTGGTGATTAGTGAGAGAGCACCAGCCCAAGAAAAGATGAGGGAATTATATTACTGCCGTTGGGGATGATGAAAATGGGAAATATTGCACCTAGAGCGGGAATCGAACCCAAATTTCTTGCATTTCGGGCCACTGTGCTAACCATTACACCACCTAGGCTCCCTGATGTCACCACCTTACCAACGCCTACATGTCTATGTGGCTCCTTGCCTGAGAGGTCAGTGCAGACTACTAAACTCGTCCCCCTGGAATTGTCTTTTGAATGCTCATTTAATGCTTACAATTACATACAGGCGATGCACTTACATATACATGCACAGGGTAGATCCATCAACCACACAGCGCATAGCTTGTATAGGATTATGGTTACAGCAACCAGTGTCGTGGGAGATGATGAAAATTGGAAATATTGCATCAAGAGCGGGGATCGAACCCACATCTTTTGCATTTTGGGCCAGCGTGCTAAGGATCATACCACATAGGCTCCCTGATGTCAACACCCTAGCCACACCTACCTGTCTATGTGGTTCCTTGTCTGAGCGGTCACTGCAGACTACTACAGTACAATCAGTACATAACGACTACTGATTCGATCTTGGCTATTACGCTGTATCAGGTTATCTACGGCGACTTATATTCCCAGGTGGTTTGTCATGACGAGCCTCGATGCAGCTAAAAGTTGCATGGTCTGATGGTTTTCAGCTTCATTTTCTGAGATAAATATATTAGGTTGATTGCTATAATCTCCCTTACTGTAGTAAGGTATGCAGGTATTGCAAGTATAGCAATACCTCAGGGAGTTTGACACCCCTGCCCGGCAGAATTGTAAACCACTGCCTTGTGGTACAGGTTCTTGACAGAACTTAAGGCTAAGGGAGCAAACCCTAAACAGAAAACCATGTCACTGTGGCAGCATTAAGGGCGGTTGATGTATGGAACTCCCAACATCTCCCGACCAGCCAGTGCAGGGACAAATAGTTTTGCACCTGTCTTGACATGTTCTTGCCGTTGTGAAACCTCTATTTGCTCCCCAACAGAGTGCCACTGGTAACTTGCAAAAGCCAGCAGCACTTCAACACTTTTGCAGGCAGCTTTCATGAAATGTTACAGAAAGAGAGGGTGCCCTTGTCTCCGGTTCAAGGATACCATCAAGAGAAACCTGAAGCTGAGAGACATTAAGACCGACTCATGGACGCAACTCTCACAGCAGAGAGCTAAATGGACAGCGGGAGTCGAGTAATGAAAGCAGTCTTTGTCACATCGCGACCGACAGCATGATGATGATGATGACTTTAGTTTGAAGTAACTTCAATTTTAAATGGCTAGCTTTTGATATATTTGAAGTACAAACATGCTAAATTAATTCGAGCAAGTATGGATACATTCAGACACCATAGGCTTCACATATGAGTCGTTCTCAGAAGCTGTGTACCACATATTTGGTTTCCATGTTACACTGTTAATTATTTCGCCGTTTTTTATGGCGGGTGAGGGTAGCAAGTCAAATAGTTATTGTTGAGTCTAATTAAGTATACTAGCAATATTTCATTAATGTAATCTATACCACCAAATGTATCCCAGGTATGCTTATATGATTTTGCGCAAAGAAATGAAAATGTGAAAATGTGCATATTGGAACCAAGCATCTACCCAAACATTTTTTCAACTTTTTTATTGTAAGACAACGTTAAAAAAACAAATGTTCACTTGTAAGACCATTTTTATTGCTGAACTTTATTCAATAAAATCCTCTTTGAATTTGCTGTGTGTGTTAAAATGATGTATGGATGTGTGTTAAAATGATGCTATGGATAGATGTTACATGATTCATTGCAACAGCTTTCTCAATTTGGATAAGATCTAAATTTATTTTTAAATGTATAGCCAACTTTGACATATGCACAACATATAAACTGTTATATGAATATGGATTCTCCTATCATTTGGAATGTTTTCTGCTATTATTTGGAATGTTTTTATTGTTGGTTTCCATGTCAGAAAATGTTTCTGAGAACGACTCATATATGATGAGTGACATCATTGGAATTCGTCTGAACTCACATTACACTAAATACACAAGACTATCAAATAAATCAACTAATATGTCCAGGGTAATTTAAACAAATGTGGAGCCTATGTATAGCTCTATCGCTTTTCCAACGAAAACCACATACCATATATATTCCAATAGAAGCACACTACCCAATAGAAGCACACACCCCCATTTCAAGATTGAAAGCATGCACAAATTTACGATCATATTCAGACTGAATGCATATACAATAAGACAATCCCACTTTATTTCAGAGGCACAACAAAACAAATAAAGAGTTATGATCATATTCAGACTGAATGCACATAAAATAAGACAATCCCACTTTATTTCAGAGGCAGGACAAAAACAAATCCAAGAAATTCTTTAACTTTGAATAGACGTGCATCCATGTGTCTGCACTCGTGCAGTGCGCGTCTATTGGTACATATATGGTATATAGAAAATAGCCTTACTATGCTATGATTTGTCAATTCAGTAAGTGATTAGTAAATTGTTTGGAATGAGTGGGAGTGCTCATTCAGGGTAATTTTGTCATCTTGGTGTTCATTGTTGTATGACCTTCTCCCGGTTGCCGCTGAAATAAAGTCACACTTTTCCCACTCCTGCTTCCATGTTCTCTGTACTGTCGGAAATGAGTAGGAGGGGGACGTAGCTCAGACGGTAGCGTGTCGAGCTGTGTAGGTGTGGGTCATCAGATCTATCATGGTCAGTGAACACATTTGCAGTTTGGGCTATTTTCCGTTCCAACCAGTGATCCACAACTGGTTCATCAAAGGTTGTGGTATGTGCTATCCTATCTGTGGGAAAGTGCATATAAAAGACCCCTTGCTGCTTATCAGAAAGAGTAGCCTATGTGGTGGCAGCAGGTTTCCTCCAATGAAATATGTCAGAATGACCATATGTTTTACGTCCAATAGCCGATGATAAAAATCAACGCGCTCTAGAGGCGTCATTAAATAAAACAAATTTTCAGAAATTAGTAGAGTTACTATTTAATGCAATGGTCATTCGACCCTCCAACGTATAAATCAAAAGAATTGAAAATGAAAGTCGCCATCAAAAACATAAACGTAGGTAGAAACAGGTTCCTAAATTAAGAACACCGCCCATCTCTGGCTTTAAAGCTAGATTTATCTAGTTCTAGAATTATTAAGACCTAAATGCAGCGGATATCAAGTTTGTGAACAAGAACTTCCTTCAAAAGCTTTCTATACAATATCCGTTCTTTGTAGTTGCTTTGGAATATAAAATATACACCCCTTGCAATTTACATTTTGATAAATGGAGCCTATGTGTCTCTGTCATCTAACCAAATGATAACATTCAAGTTGCATAGTCCGATGGTTGTAACTTTCGGTTGATTGGTTGGGTGTTGGGGTTTTACGGCCTGGCAACATCTAAGGTAATATCAGGACGGGTACTGACTTGTGACAGTGCACACTCATGACAACTTTATAGTGTTGCCCCACTGGGAGACCAAGCCTCTGGCACCATGACCCGATATCCCACTCAGTCACATTATCCTGACACTGAGCCAACCAGTCCTTGCCCTATCCTAACAATGCCGACCACCTGACTAGGAACTGTCAAGTATAAATTTTTAAGTCATTGGTTTGACTCGACCAGGGTACGAACCCATAGGTTCGAATACCAAGATCTACCAAAACGGGAGACGGATGGGATGTCATTCGGACATCCCATCTGGTTGGGTTGGTTGTTGGAGTTTGACGTCCTGGCAACATCTAAGGTCATATCAGGACCGGGGTTCGAGTATGACTAGTTTTTTTGTTATTGTGTGACGTCCTAGCAACATCTGAGGTCATATCAGGACGCCATTAGTCGTTGTTAGGACGCAAAAGAACAACAAACTAACTATTTGGATGGACGGCCAGCTGGTAAAACGAGGCGATGTAGGCCTCATCCTGACGCAGGCTTACAGTGGACCAAGTGAGTAATAGATGGGAATTGGATCCTAAGCCTAAACTACACGCCTGCTAGTATCACGCAATGCAGATGACGTTTTCACGGGGGAAGGCGACATTGGCAAGGTCACGTGTGTCACCCACACACACACCTACCCCTACACCGACACCGACACCGACACTCACACCCACAACGCATAGTCCGGGCTCAGTGCGCATGCGTCAGTCTGAATAAAGAACACCGGGCAGACGATCTTTCCGTTTTCCCGCGCATCTACATGTTGTTGTCATACACTGCATCTCCTTAGCATGAGAGATCGACACGCCATCTAGCGTTAGCTTTTGGCATTAGGCTATCGTGATTAATAGTGGAAGTAGAGGCCAAGGACAGGAGTTCATGGCGTGCTTCTATTCGCAAAGGCACAGCTCAGTTTGAAAATGATCGTATATCTCAAGCTAAACAAAAGCGTCAGCAGAGGAAAGAACGTCTCCTTCAACTACCAGACTTTCTGACTGCAGCTACTAACGTGCCAGCACACATTCCAAGCACAAATTGGTCTCATCTGTCATGAACAAGTTCACAACAAATGATGAGTTGCTGTCATTATCGTCACCGATGGATAACCAAGAAGAAGAAGAAAGTGATGAGCATCTAATTAAAGCTGCAGAATCTGGTGAAAGAATGACATTTTCGAGTTCGAAGCATTTACATAGATTTGATCCTATATATCCAACTTACCTCCTGATGTACTCAGTAAGCGTATTACTAATACACTTTTGTAGAACCTATCACTGTTCAAGCCTATGAATGATATCCGTCCAGCATTTCGGTGTACATACGAAAATTAAGTGTTACTTCAAATATCTCCAAATTGTTGACCCTTTAAAATAAACGTGACATTAAAGTAAATGAGATTATTGCGGTCACTATAATATATTCAACTAAAAGGTACGGCAGAAACTCGTAACGAACGGATTTAACTACTTTGAAATATAGAAATTAGGAATTTTACCCTAACTAAAAGTAACATTCTACAACAAAAGATGGCTCAATCGAAGGTTTTTAATTTCATCATCGGAACTTTACTTTTATTCTTTCACTAAACGAATTCCCTGAATGGGTGTAAGGATGTCAACATGTCACTCATTGTGACTTTATAGTGCTGCCCCACTGGGAAATCAGGCCGCCAACACCAAGACCCGATATCCCACTCAGTCACATTATCCTGACACTGAGCTAAGCAGTCCTTGCCCTATCCTGTTAACGCTGATTAATGCCAAACGCCAAACTAGGAAGTGACAAATATAAATTGTGTAAGTCATTGGTTGGACTCGACCTGGAGTCGAACTCCCGATCTCCCGCACGGGAGGCCTGCGCTCTACCGATTCGGCCACCGCGTCCGGTAGTAGCATCATAGAGTATGCTTGTCATGCATCGTCCTTATGGCCCTGTCACACTACGACGTTTCCCCTGGCGCGCCGGCATTTTGCAAAATATTTGCAACCCGTCGACACGCGTCCAACTCTTCGGCGTTTTGAGAGAAAGTTCGAAGGGGCGCAGCGTGTTAGTGGCGGGTTGGAGGCGCGTTATTGGTGCGTTATTGGCGCGTTAGTAGCGTGTTATTAGCGTGTCTGTAGCCTGTCGGTAGCGTATTATTGGCGTGTTGTCGGCGCGCTGTCGGCGCGCTGTCGACGCGTTTACGGCGTGGAGGCAGCGCGTTGGTATCGTGTTAGTATTGTGTGAACCCGTACATACCCGCCAGCAACACGTTAGGACGTGCCCGCAGCGCGTCCACACCTGCCGCCAACGCGTCCAGGCGCGCCGGCAACACGTCCAACACGCCGAGATACGCTGGAGCAATGCCAATAGCGCGCCCACTACCTGTCGATGGGACATTACGGACTCGCCGACGGAACGGTCGCATTTTGGGGAAAAAAAAGCCAACGTTAACCGACGTTGATCAACGGTCTGCCAGCGTTCTGCCGGCGCGCCGCCAACCTGTGTCGACGTGTTGCTAACGCGTCCGTAATGCGCCCGCCAACACGCTACCGCGCGTTGCAGCCCATCGAAAGTTTTGTGCAAGCACAAAACCTCGACGCGGCCCGACGCGCGCCGACGTGTCCATTCACACGTTGCTATGTACCGACGCGCCAGTTACGCGCCGGTAATGCGCCGGTAACATACCGGACGTGTACTGACGGTTCGCCCAAAAATGCAACACGTCGCCACGCGTCGAAGCGCGTTCGTGAGAAACGTTGTAGTGTGACAGGGCCTTTACTTCGGTAACGGCCTTCCCTGACATTCCACTGACAGTTGTGTGGTGCAAACAGCCGCCCCTAGAGGGCGCCTGACGCGCATCCAACCGCTATACACACTGATACAAAGTAGCGCCGCAGACAAAACACACAGCACTGCACGATTACAAGAACTGATCCGATAATTCAGCACAATGGGCATGCAGGATGCCTCAACTCTGGGACTAGAATAGTAAACAGGCTTTCTTGGTTTTGTCAGTTGAGGTCACCCCCCCCCCCCCTCAGCCCCCACTACCCCATTTGCTTTGTTTCTGAAGATGGTAGAAGGTACGTGTGTTGAATAGATCATGGGTTGCTTATTTGGGGTTTTATGTCCTAGCCAGATCTCAGGCGGTGTGCAATGATGGTAGCTTTATCGAAATTGAAAATGGTCTCGGGACAACAAAAAAGGGGGGAAAAGGTGGAAATCGATGCAGATGTGGTCGATAATAGAGGCACAACATTCTCAGAGCATTGCCTATTATGATTGGGTCAGGGCATAGTGGTAAGCCTGTGATGAGAGAGTAGTGTATGAAACCTGACTTCTTGAATTTTCGCATGTTCCCTTGACAGTGCTAAGGCCTCAGTCACACTACGGCTTGCAACCACTTACGACTACTTTGTGACCTAAGGCTGGTCACATACTTGCAATCAAAACAAAAAAAAATGTGGGGGAAACAATTGTCAGCGATTGGTCGGTGATCGGTTAGCGATCAGTCAGTGACCAATAGCAATCGCTGAAAATCGTCAGTGGAAAGAGGTTATTGGCGCAGCATCTGCAACCTACTTGCGATCAAAATGGTTACCCGGAGGTCATCGACCGGTCACCGACCCCTTTTTGATTGTCACAAGCGACCATAAGCAAGTGTGACTGGGCTATAACTAAGTCTATGAGACGGTTTCCATATTTCCGAAGAAATCTATCCTTGATGTATAGGGGACTCTGACCGAACGGACTGGTCGGTCGTGGTGGCAAGTCGGCACACGGTTCTCTTCCTCTTCCCCCTCCTCTCCACCATTCTCTTTCTCTTCCCCTTTCTCTCCACCGTTCTCTTTCTCTTCCCCTTTCTCTCCACCGTTCTCTTTCTCTTCCCCTTTCTCTCCACCGTTCTCTTTCTCTTCCCCTTTCTCTCAACCATTCTCTTTCTCTTTCCCTTTACCGTCCTTTCTCTTCCCCCTTCTCTCCACCATTCTTTCCCTTCCCCCTTCTCTCCACCGATCGCTTTCTCTTCCCCTTTCTCTCCACCGTTCTCTTTACCTTCCCATTTCTCTCCACGGTTCTCTTTCTCTTCCCCTTCTCTCCACCGTTCTCTTTCTCTTCCCCTTTCTCTCCACCATTCTATTTCTCTTCCCCGTTCTCTCCACCATTCTCTTTCTCTTCCCCTTTCTCTCCACCGTTCTCTTTCTCTTCCCCTTTCTCTCCACCATTGCATTTCTCTTCCCCTTTCCCTCCACCGTTCTCTTTATCTTAACCCTTCTCGCCACCTTTCTTTCTCTTCCCCTTTCTCTCCACTGATCTCTTTCTCTTCCCCTTTCTCTCCACCGTTCTCTTTCTCTTCGCCTCTCTCTCCACCGTTCTCTTTCTCATCCCCTTTCTCTCCACCATTATTTATTTTTCCCTTTCTCTCCACCGTTCTCTTTCTCTTCCCCTTTCTCTCCACGGTTCTTTCTCTTCCTCTTTCTCTCCACCGTTCTCTTTCTCTTCCTCTTCTCTCCACCGTTCTGTTTGCTGTGCTCTTTCCCTTCCTCTTTCTCTCTACACTTCCCTCTCTTCCTCCATATCCTTCGCTTTCTCTTTCTCTTTCTCCGTAACCCCTCCCTTCCTCTCTATATCCTTCGATTACCCTTTCTCTCCACTGTTCTCTTTCTCTTCCTCTTCTCTCCACCGTTCTCTGTTTGCTGTGCTCGTTCCCTTCCTCTTTCTCTCTACACTTCCCTCTCTTCCTCCATATCCTTCTCTTTCTCTTTCTCCGTAACCCCTCCCTTCCTCTCTATACCCTTCGATTTCCCTTCCTCTTTCTCTCTATCATTCTTTCTTTTTCTCTTCCTCTTTCTTCCAACCTTTCTCTCGCTTACGCTCTTCCTCTCATGTTCACTTCATCGCTCCTTATTTTTGTCTCCCATGTTCTGTTTCTCTTTTCCCCCTTCTCCTTTCTCTTCCCTCTATCCCTCTCTCTCTTCCCTTTCTCTTCACTCTCTCTTTCACTCTCTGTTTCTCTTTTTTTTTTCTCGCAGTGAAGAGAGCTGAATAGTGAGTAGTTCTATAAAGGCGACAGGGTTAGGGCACAGGCAATCTCATTGTGACACTAGGAGGTGATTAGTAGCCAGAGATAGGTGGCAACTGAACGGACGCAATGCATTATGGGTAGACGATGGATGTAGAGCAGGGCTCGTACGGGTCATTGAAAGCCTGGAAAGTCTTACAATTTGATAACTCAGGATCCCAGGCCAGCAAGTTCCTGAAGTTTGTCTGCAGGTCCTTAAAAATCCACAAAAATGGAAAGTGATGAGTATATTTTGTTAAAGCCTATGTTCGCTGACATGTCAGAAGTTTGATCAGTGATGTTTTGTATTTAAAGTGACTTTTGTCAGTTTGTTATCCCGCCTCTTGATTTGTATATTAAACCTATATGCACAAGACTGTTATTTTGTCTTATTTGCACTTCACATCTTACATGATGAATCTACTATGAATACTGCTGTGTTTAGTGGTGCTTTAATTTAATAAATGTCTTTAAAATTCAGGAATTTTCACTGAAAAAAGAAAGAAAAAAGAAAGGTCATTGAAAGTCCGTGAAAGTGCTGGAATTTGATATATCAAAATGGGTATAAACCCTGTAGAGACAAACTAGCATTAAGGTGGGTGATGGGCAACAATGCTGGCATGCCAGTTATCATTGTAGTGACAAAGAAAGAAAAACCCGTAGTTACATTATATCATACTGTAATATTACTGGATGCCCGGCCGTCAGAGCCCCAGTTATACCACAAACTCTTCCCATGTGCGTTCTGACAACTGTCTGTCAGATCACACCTGATGCCCCTCTCCAACATACTTATCTGTATTATATCTACTGTCTCTCTCCGAAGGAAGAAAGGGAAGACAAGTCACGCAAGATTGACAGTGAAGAAGTTGTGCTTGATTGGCATCAACTCATGTTCACCTACTAGTGACCTATCACCCTGACCCCTTACCTTCTGTCCACACAGAGCCTCATTACTCTAGTTAGTATGGATCAGAATCAGTGCCTAAAGCCCATTGAACCGGAGTCCCATGGTTGTTGCACACAGCTCAGTTTGTATATGAAAGGTGGAGCATCAGACAGAGTGACTGGGTTCCTGCTCAAGAGAAGAGTGTGTCTCACTCAGGAGTCAGGAGTAGAGTGTGTTCACTTCAAGAGTCCATCCAGAAGTGTGTCTAGAATAATCAATATCAGAATGAGGCTAGTGTGTGGTCATGTGGCTGGGCTTCCCACAGCTAGCCAATCAGGCACCCTCCACAGCCTGGGTGGCGATGCCCCCAATATGGGTAGCTGTCACTCACCCAGCTGTAGGTGGTGTCCATACTGTATGTAGATGAGGCTGGTGTGCTTGCCCATCGGCCCTGTGGTAACAGGTAGTTGCAGACAGTTACAATAAATATATATATTAAAAATGTCCTTCTCCTCCACTTGCACCCTTACTGGTGCATAGAGGGAACATTTCACCAAACATGAACTGTCTCTTTTATAGGAACATCTCGTTATAATCTCGGGCACTATGTATTAACATATATTTCATACAGCCTAATAGGTCACACAGCGAGTGGGGCACCCATTGCTTTTCTATTACATAACCTTGGTCCCTACCCCATCGCCCGAGGATAATAATGCTCTCTGCCAATATATAATTCCGAACCGAAAATCCGTATATTTTTACAATACACAGACTATATAATCAATGATATAGAATTAAAAAGAAAAGGTGCTTAAATTTATCCAATAAGTAATATTCCACCAGAATATATGACCAGACGGGATGGCCGAATAAGTTGAGCATCCGTCTCCTGTTTTGGGAAATGGTGGGATCCGAACCCATGTGTTAGAACCCTGGTCGAGTCAAACCAATGACTGAAAAATTGTATACTTATCGCTTCCTAGCCAGGCACTCGGCATTATTAGGATAGGGCAAGGACTGGTTGGCTCAGTGTCTGGATAATGTGACTGACTGGGATATCACTGATATTATCAGGTCATGTTTCTGGCAGCCTGGTCTCCCACTGGGGCAGCACTATAAAGTCACCATGAGTGCGCACTGTCACAAGTTGGTACCCATCCTGATATGACCTTAGATGTTGCTAGGACGTACAACAACAAACAAACAAAGCAAAAGCCAGAACACACCACTTCTTACCTCCTCTTTCGAAAACCGGAAACCGGAAGTCAGGAGAGGTTATAAATAGCACTGATTGTGTAGACTGTAAGCCTGCACGAAGATGTCTAGAGTAGATCTGATTCCCACGCACTTTATCATCCACACAATACTGCTTAACTTCAATGATCAGACGAGAGAACCAGACGGGGTGGCCGGATGAGTTGAGCCTTGGCCTCCCATTATGGTAGCTCATGGGATTCGAGGCCACGGGTTCAAAACCAGGCCGAATCAAACAAATGACTTCAAAATGTATACTAGTCGTTACCTAGCCTGGTGCTGTGCCATAATAAGATAGGGCAAGGAGCAGTGAAATGAGGAAGATAAATTGTCCGCGATTGAAATTTCCCCTGCTTAATCAAGTAATTTCCCCAAAACATATTTTAATCAGTAAATATATTATATTCTGCTCAATGGTGTTTTTTTTTTATCAGTACCAAAGCATTGCTTTTCACAGCCCTTGTACATAATATTATCACGATTATATACACAACATTTGCTATATGGAGTATATAGTGTAGTGTATGGATTAGTGTGCAATAACAATGACAGCTCTTTCCACAATTGTCAGAACTGTGCATAAAAAATCATTCATGAGTTGTTTACACGTAGATGCATGTCAACGCCTCCTCCCGTCCTGATATGACCTCAGATGTTGCCAGGGCGTAAAACTCCAACATTCATCCATCAATGCCTCGTTCATCAACCCTGCTGGTTCCCAGGCTTCACAATTGCTTTTCACAAGTCCTCAAAATTGCACAATCCGACAGATTTTAATTTCTGATATAACCTTGATCATTGATCAATATAGACCATGTTTCTGTAGTTTGGGGTAATTTAGATTATAAACGGCTGTTTAAAAAAAGAATTGTCTGGAATGAGTGGGGACGCTCATTCGTGGTCATTACTGGGCGCGGAGACTGTGAGGTGGGACACACCCACCACTTCCCACCCTCCTCTGGGAGGGCGGGGTGGGGTGGGGGTGGGGGGTCAGGCCACAGGCCACCACCCACCAGGGAAGGGCCGCACACACGCTCCCCCCCCCCCCCCACAATCAACCAATCACAATCCACAACACCAAAACCCCACCGACCAATCAGGTCACTACACAACTGGGAGCACATGACTCCACACACCCCGATGGTCAGTCTGCAAACCCACCCACAACTGACCACATCTACAAACTTGTTCTTACCCACCCACCCACACCTGCTGAGTGATTGGCAGGGCCAATCAAACACAAAAATAAACCATAAATACAACAAAACAAAACACAAACAACACAAACAATTAAACAAAATCACCAGCCAATTGACTCCCAAGCAATTGACCCATCAACAATCGTGCATCATCATTGTAATATGTAATTGCTATGTTTCTATTGCCCTGTTTAAATTTGTAACAATGTTGATATAACTTGTACCAACCTCCATACTATACCCATCCATTATCAAATTACATGACATTATGTCGGTCATGACTGCCCTCCATGCCTGAATGATATGATCCCAGTCCTTGTGGCGGAGTGGTTAGAGTGTCTGACTTTTTTCTAGGTCGGACTCCTAATCTGAAGGTCAGTGGTTCGATTACCCGTGCCTCCACCTCTGCCAATTTGGATTTCCACCGCTGTGTATAACTTACAGCGTCATCAAAAGCCATTTGCTCTCATACCTTGTCTATGTGGTATGGGAGGTTAAAAATCCCTTGGGTCGGTAAAAGTGTAGGTTCGGGCTTTCTTTCGACAAACTGTCTAATGGTGAAAACAAGTCTATTCAGACTTATCCATAATAGGCAGTATAAATCTTCAAAAAAAAGAAGATATATGCCTGCTGGCGCTTGAATATATTGTTATGTTTTCCCCCCCAATCTCAGCTTCCTCTTCTTATGTTCCCGTGAGCAATGGTGATGAATTGATTTGCCCTGCCCATTAGGGGTACATATGTTAACACCTTTTTTTCACTACTGGGCAGCACTAATCCAATTTGATTCAAATCATAGGAATTTTGGTTTAGTAACACTTGAGTGTTTGTAGTTTACAGGTTTTAATTGTTTGCAGATTGCAAACAGTCCAAATCTCTCTTTTACGTTACGTTGTGTTAGTTCATTTACTTATAGTTTTGGGGTTTGTTTTGTGCATTTCTATCATGACTTGTTAATTTAATTAGTTGTTAGTAATTTCGCAGATATTTGAGATGAATTCAAGTTAAACAAATTTGATGTACCAGCCGAAGTGCTGGCCCATGTCAAAGACCCTATAATACTAAGACGGCTCACTCAGCCTGTACTGTGTAATCAAAATGATCAAACCCACCACTTGGTGCGCTGGCTGTTCTCTTGGTTAAACAGGTGCTATATTTTAGGTATAAATGTATATATGAATGTGAAAGATGTGTGATGATGGCGATGCTGATGATAATGCTGATGATGATGTGTATTTGTTCATAGCAATTTCATATTGATGTGTATTCATACTTACCTATCTCATGTATAATATAATTGTATGTGTTTACATGTGAAACACCAACCAGCAGCCGGGCTGATCAAACCCACCACAAGGTGGCACTGCAAAATTTACATTACCATGGGAGAGATAGGGAGTGAGCCGTCTTAGTATTATAGGGTCTTTGCCCATGTTTTGCTTACTGATTTTTAAAGTGGAGCAGTGTAGCAAAGGAGCAACAGACAGGGACTACACTGGCCACTCGTAGACTAACATTTGTTATTTATTTGTTTGTACATTAATTGATTAAGCTAGGGACATTTCAATCGCGGACAATTGGTCTTCGTCATTCCACTGCTCCTTGCCCTATCCTAGTAATGGCTATGTCAGGTTAGATAGTCACAAGTATTGTTTTTTTAGGGGGCGGAAGGGCGGTGGGGGGAGAAGGGCGGGGGAGGGGAGGCGATTCTATTTCTATGGGGGGGAGGTTTTATTTCGAACTAGATTCACTAGATGTGGATAGAATTTTGAGGGGGTGATTCTATTTTGTGACACGGGCAACAGTGCCCCGATATCTGACTCAGTCACATTATCCTAGAACTCAGGCGGGCAGCCAGGCGGAAGTGAGCGTTGCTGGCAGACGACATTGAATGTTACGCGTGCCACAGCGCCACCTAACGGGCTACACACGTGATACACTGGAGGCGCGCTGTCTGAGATAACTCCCAGCAGCCCCTGCGTCAACACGCGCCCCGTGCGTATGCTCCGACTACAAACACAACGCCACCCCACGCATGCTCATGGAGCAAGTGCACGCGTCTGCGCAGTGGCTTATCCCTAACAACACCAGCAGTACCCTGGAGATTTTCTTTTTTAATAAATATAACAGCTTGTCTCTCGAGTTAACCCGCCAGAGTCTCGGCTTTTTCCAAATGTAATGTTTGTGTGCATTTCACTCAATGGACCTGGGCGCGGTGGCCGAATCGGTAGAGCGCGGGCCCCCCGTGCAGGCGATCGGGAGTTCGACTCCCGGTCGAGTCAAACCAATAACTTATCAAATTGATGCTTGTCGCTACCTAGCCTGGCACTCTGCATTAATAGGATAGGGCAAGGACTGGTTATCTCAGTGTCAGGAAAATGTGAGTGGGATATCGGGTCATGGTGCATGTGGCCTCATTTTCCAGTGGGGCAGCACTATAAAGTCGCCATGAGTGCACACTGTCAGAAGTCGGGTACCTGTCCTGATTTGACCTTCGATGTTTCCAGGACATAAAACTCCAATAACCGACCAATCAGTGTTGGTTTGGCTCAGTGACCGGATATTGTGAGTAAGCCAATCATGGATGCTGGCTAAAAGGTATCCCAGTGCGGCAGCACTAATAAACCAGTAAAACAACGCACTCTCCCAGAGCTGTCAATAATATGAACTGATGGGTTCCTAGGGCACAACACCCCAGTGAACCAATGAAGGTAACCGGCGGCCATCATCGTCTGTCCTGATAGACTTGTCAGATAAACTATCTGTGCATTCGTGAATAAACCAGTGTTGGCGGTTATGGCTCTGCTACACCCCCATCCCGCTAGGTGTGCCCACAGGGCGCAGTGGCCGAATTGGTAGAGCGTGGGCCTCACGTGCGGAAGGTCGGGAGTTCGGTTGCAAGTCGAGTAAAACCAATGACTTACAAAATTGATACTTGTCGCTTCCTAGCCTGGCACTCGCCATTAATAGTGTAGTAGTCTGCACTGACGTCTCAGGCAAGTAACCACATAGACAGGTAGGCGTGGGTACTGTGGTGATGTCAGGTGGGCTAGGTGGTGTAATGGTTAGCACACTGGCCCGGAATGCAAAGAGATGTGGGTTGGATTCACGCTCTAGGCACAATATTTCCCATTTTCATCACCCCCATGACACTGGTGCCGTGACTAGGATCCTGTATAAGCTATTCGGTGTATGGTTGTTGAACTTACCCTGTGTATGTATGTGTTAGTGCACTGCCTGTATGTATGTAATTGTAAGCATTAAAAGACTTACAATTCCAGTGGGACGAGTGTAGTAGTCTGCACTGACCTCTCAGGCAAGTAACCACATAGACAGGTAGGCGTGGGTAGTGTGGTGATATCAGGGAGCCTAGGTGGTATAATGGTTAGCACACTGGCCCGGAATGCAAAGACATGTGGGTTCGAGTCCCGCTCTAGGCGCAATATTTCCCATTTTCATCACCCCCACGACAATAGCATAGGGCAAGGACTGGTTGGCTCAGTGTAAGGATAATGTGACTGAGTGGGATATTGGGGCATGACCCAATATCCCACTCTCTCACATTATCCTGAAATTGAATCAACCAGTCCTTGCCCTATTATATTAAGTCCATGCACCGGGCTAGGTAGTGATAAGTATATATTTTGTAAGTCATTGATATGACTTGGTCTGGATCTTGACGCCCGACCTTTCGCAGGGGAACCCTGCGCTTTACCGATTCAGCCACTGTGTCTGGTCCTAAATGAGGATTTCTGTTGTTTGTGTTTGTTTGTTGTTTTACGTCCTAGCAAAATCGGCAGTACCATGACCTGATATCCCACACAGTCATATTATCCTGATACTTTGTAACCAGTCGTTGTCCTATCCTAATAATGCCGAGTGCCAGGCTAGGTAGTGCAGTAGTCTACAATGACCTCTGATACAAAGAGCCGCATAGACAGGTAGGCATGGATACGGTGGTGACATCAGGATGCGTGTGTGGTGTAATGGTTAGCACACTGGCCCGGAATGCAAGAGATGTGGGTTCGATTCCGCTCTCGGCGCAATATTCCCCATTTTCACCCCCCCCCCGCATGACAGTATGGATCCACCATTATATATGTGATGCACAAGAATTATGTGAGTATAAATAATGTAAGCCGTCTGTATCTCACCCACTATCTCTTTTGCGGTGTGACTGGTGGCGCCCCCCACCGCGCGCCTGCCACATCGCTCTGCCCTACTTGTACCAGGCTCAGCTGGAAAAGGTTGGTTGGTTATTGGAATTTTACATCCTGGCAACATCTGAGGTCATATCAGGATGGTTACCAACTTGTGACAGTGCACACTCATAGTGACTTTATAGTGCTGTCCTGCTGGGAAATCAGGCCTCCAGCACCATAACCCTATATCCCACTCAGTCACATTATCCTGACACTGAGCTAACCACTCCTTGTCCTATACTATTAATGCTGAGCGCAAAGCCAGGAAGCATCAAATATCAATTTTGTAAGTGATTGATTTTACTCAAGCGGGAATCAAACTCCCAATCTCCCGCACGCGAGGCCTGGGATCTACCGATTAGGCCACCGCGTCCGGTGCTGGAAAAGGTTAAAGATAAGGAGCAGATAACCTCTCAGCAGAGATTAGGCCGATACGTCTTCAACCTACCTACTTGCTTCATACTCGTTCCTAACTATAGCCGCTATTTATATTCACATAATAAATTACACAGCACATAGTAGGAACTATTTATATTCACGTAATAAATCTCAGCGCACATGCACACAGACTGAGCAGCTGAGCAGATGTAGAGTTGGTGGCAGTACAGAATACTACTCCAGGTGGCGGCAGGTGGTGCTGAGTGAGGAACGGACAAATGATCGAAAGTGAACATATGAAATAACACACACAAAATAACAAAAATGAAAATAAATCGTAATAATATGTGAAAACTGTTATTTATATTCAGATAACATATTATATAACATATATATATTATGAATATATATATATATATGTTCGCGCTATATAATACAGAAATATTAATATATATATATATATATATATATATATATATATTTAGTCCCCCTTCCTTCCCTTCCTCCCTCTTTTTCTTCTCTATCCCGCCCCTATTCCTCAAATAATATATTATATAACACATATATATTATGAATATATATATATATGTTTGTGCTATATAATATATATATATATATGTTTGTGCTATATAATACATATATGCTAATATATATTTATTCCCTCTTCCTTGCCCTTCCTCCCTCTTTTTTCTCTCTCTCACCTCCCCCCCCCCCCCCCCCCATTCCTGCTCTGGGAGGCTTTGTGGGGGGGGGGGGGCACTGTCGATCCTTTTTTTCTTCATAGTGCAGCCATCTCTCAAGACACATTTCCCTATCTCCCCTCCCTAATTACCATACTACAATACCCATGAGAAGGCTATCCTCTCCGACATGGGACCACCTTTGGCGGTGCCCATCTAGTATTGCAGTTTTCTTTGCAATCTTCAGTGGTGATATACAACTGTAAACTACCCCTGCCCAATCCTATCCGATATATAGTTAGGTGAACATACATCATTATATGTGATGTATAAGCATTATGCGAGTATAAAGCCGCGGAACGGATTTTCTATATGTTTTTTATATTATATTATATTATTCTGATATTATCTAATTAGCCAATGGGCTCTCCGCATGTATTTGCTATTTGCTCCTTACTCATACGGGCACTGGTGGCTCCACCACTGCCAAGACCTTACTTCCGGCGCTAACATTGTCACTTGCGCCCAGAACTTGACACTGGTCAACATCTGTGGGAGGTCAGGTGGGTGAGATGGCGCCACTGGTACAGTGTCGAATCTTACGGAGGATAACAATAATAATAATAAGCAATAGTCCCTTACGTATCTTTATACTCGATTAATACGTTATACATCACATATATATATATATGTGTGTGTGTGTGCTCTTTAATCTATTATGGGAATATAAACAAGGACACTATCATCTTCAGTTATATTTGTATTGTATAGTTATTTGCGAACCACAACTAGTGTATGCCAGCGATTAGTTCCAGGTTTGGCCACACATGCACCACCTGCCAGGGGCTCTGACCTCCTATAAGCAAGCTCTGTCATTACCGCCTCCAGACCCACTCGAACAGTCAACATATGCATAACGCATTATACAAGTATAAAATGCAAGGGGAACATGTACTCTATATATGTTTCATGCTGGGTGCATTGGGGAGGTGTGCCCCCCCCCCCCTCCAGCTGTCGGGGTAATTGGCGGTGCCCCCCCCCCCTCGCGCCACACACACTGGAGCGATTATGTGATGTATAAAGCGTATGCGAGTATAAAGGTGCATAAGGGAAGATTCCTTATTTGGCCACCCTTATGTTGTGTACTACTTTATGGGTGACCCCCTCTTCATGGTGGGATAGGTGGCGCCACCCCCCCCCCCCCCCCACCGCCACCAGTTCCCAGAATACTGTCACTCGCGCACTGGAAATGTTATCTCCTCAATGTACTCTTGCAAAGACTTTATATACATATATGTCACTCTATGTCACTCCCATCGCTGATAGTGTAACAAATGACATATAGACGAATGCCTGGTGAAAAAACAAAAGTGGTTATAATTAATCAATATTTTCATTCATACTATTTTTTATTCTTATTGACATTCTTTTTCAGCACAGAGGCACTGGTCTTCCAGCCATAACAGTTCTTGTGCGTATGAACTATTTGTGGATGAGATGATGAGATGGTTCAAACAATATAAACAGCAGGTAAATATCAGGCCTTACGGCGATTATGGAGGTCTTATTTTGTACATGTAGACTGGAGGATAGTCATTTGACTTTAAAATATTTCATTGACTCGCTGATCATGCCTGTGAGTTGACATACAAAATGTATACTTGTCGCTTCCTAGCCAGGCGCTCGGCATTATTAGGATAGGGCAAGGACTGGTTGGCTCAGTGTCAGGATAATGTGACTGAGTGGGATATCAGGTCATGGTGCTGGTGGCCCGGTTTCCCAGTGGGGCAGCACTATGAAGTGACCATGAGTGCACACTGTCACAAGTCAGTACCCATCCTGAAATGACCTTAGATGTTGCCAGGACGTGAAACTCCAACACCCTGTAAAATATTCCGACTTTTTAGGTCTGGTTCATAAATAAATAATAGTTCAAATAAATTCTAAAATATCTCCTGTTCATCAAACTCATATGTGAAGCATTAAGAAAACTGTTTTAATCATATTTAAATCATCCAGTTATTTCTATGAAGTCATTATAATAATATTCAAATTATATAAGTACCAGTCTAAAATCTCTCTAATAATACCTAATTCATTCTATCATGTTGCTAAATACATGTGCATAATATTCAAACAAAGTTGTGAAACCATGGTAGATTATGTATATTAAGTGAAGTGATAATTAATATCAGATTGTTCTAAGGTTCTACATCAAATAGAACCACTGGAGATAAGAACTCTGGAAAATTATGACTGTATTGGTATATTTACATGTATTACTGAATTGAAGTATGTTGGTATTATATATTGTATGAAAGGAGGTAAATGCTGAAACTAAGGGCAGCATATACAGTTGATGCAGACTGGTTTCTTCACCCAGACAAATAGTCTGTGAAGAATGCCACAGAATGGGTATAATAATTAAGTCAAGAATTAAGTTCTGTGTGCCTGTTATTGTTATGGTATGACTTACAGATGCCAGTATCTGAGGGAGTGTTAGCACACAGGTGACAATGCATGGGGGTTGTGTGCGTTTGCAGGACCTGCCAAAGCCAGGTGTCAGGCTGGAGGTGGGAGGAGGAGTGTGTGTGTGTGTGTGTGTGTGTGGTGAGCCCTCCCTGCCCCACCTGGTGGTAGTTTGCTGAACTAAAGATGATAAAATATGTAATTCTCAAAGTAAGGCATGTAGAAACTCCTACTATTTTGGAGTTGTCCCAATCTAAGTTGGTGAACTTGATGGAAAAATATGTATCTGACTTGGGGTGGGTGGGTTGGCCCCCCCCACCCCACCCCCCACCACTGACTGGAGGGGTTCAGCCAATGAAATGCCATGTGACACTCTCTGACTGAGGAGACTCCCAGCAACTGTGTGCCTGTATTTTGAATGTTTTGAATCTGAATAAAAGAGCTGGGCAGGGGGTGTGGCAGGAGATGACCTGGAGACAGCACAGCAGGAGGAGCCAGCCACCCCTCCCTACTAGACTTTACCACACTTAATTTCTGTTGGTTTGATATTTCTTGGAACAGATATAGTAAGCAGATATAGTAAGCAGATATAGTAAGCAGATATAGTAAGCAGATATAGTAAGCAGATACAGTAAGCGGATCATCGCTTGAGTAATATCATACATTAGTGCTTTCCGGCCTCCACACACAGAAGTTAGGGTTATATTTCCTATAAAGATTCTAGTGTGTAAATACCGCTAGTTAACAACCCAACCAATCATGCCTGTGAGGAGGCATCAGTATGACTTGCAGATACGATTAGTAGTGGTTTTGGGATTATGCAGGTAATGGTTGCAGGATACATTTAGACTGTCCTGATCAACAATAGCCTTGGTTGGTTGGTTGTTGGAGTTTTACGTCCTAGCAACATCATGTTTGGTCAGGAGTTAGAGGGTGGAGGTTATACTTTGGTAGTTATATATACAGGGATGAAAGTGGTCTCCGGGAAGAAAAGCGGAAATGCGGATATTCTCCCATCGGTTTAGCATTGTCAGGGAATCGCGGAAAATTCCCGGAAGTTGGGTTTCATCTATATTGGTATACACTGATAGTGCTGCGCCGTTTGAAGCACATACTAGTACTAATAGTAGTATACGCTGATAGTGCTGCACCATTTGAAGCATTTATTAGTAGTATACGCTGATCATTCTGCGGGATTGCAGTAGGGGCCTCCAGGAAGAATCCCGGAAATCCGCGATATCGCGGAGATCTTTCATCCCTGTATATAGGGTATTCACGTGATGCATCAACCGGATGCACGGCCATTGTGGCGATATCAACCAGTAAACAACCCATAGAGTTTGCCGGTATGCGGAGTGCAAAACGTCTATTTCATTCAAAATTAATAGAAATGCAGAAGCCTAACCTTATCAATTTAATATAATCTTTTTGGTAAACATGTTTTCTATATGTGTGCCAAGCGATTTGTTTCTAGGTGGTGTGGTTGTAGAGATATTTCACTTTTACTATATGAAGATTGCTCACAACCATTGACAATGCCTTGACTTTTCCGGTACGCGCAGTGCAAAACATTAGTTTTATTCAAAATTAAGAGAAATCCAGAACCCTAACCTTATTAATTTAATATAATCTTTTTGGTAAACATGGTTTATATATGTATACCATGCGATCTGTTTCTAGGTGGTGTGGTTTTAGAGATATTTCACTTTTTCTGTATGAAGATTGCTCATAGCCATTGAGTTTGCAGTGTGACAGTGTTTATTATTGTGATTACTATCGCCACAATGGCCGCACTTCCGTTTAGCGTAACGTCCATGCATACCCTATATAGTTGCTTAGTTTACTCCCTCTTTTGGGATGGGTGGGGGGGGGGGGGTCAGGGAGGATCTGAGAGTTGGAGAATCAGAGAATTTTCTTTCAGGGTGGAAATAACATTGTATCCAGCTACCGCTTCATGCTGTAAATTAATCACTCTTGGATATTTTGTGTTGTATATTTAACTATGCCAATATTATTCAGATCACATAGAGGCGAACATCTCAACATGTTCCAGGAGGCCCAACAGAACTCACCAGACACAAACAGGCCCTACTATAAAACTTTCACACCTTCTCGCCTATCAAGTCTACACCCCCTCACACCTACACTCACTCGCACTCACACGCACTCACATTCACACACATTCTCAAAGACTCACACATTAACACACACACATGCACTCACATGCACACTCACACACACTGCCACACACTCTCAAATACTTAAAAGCACAAATCACTATGAATACAAAATGGGCAGGTCCTTAAAAAACTACTCAGAAGATACATTAAAAAATCATCTGCACCAAAACATAAACAACATCACACAAAACAGAGATGATGTTGATATCTATTGGGACAACATCATCACAGAAATAAGAAAACCAATTGATGAGATGTGTCCCATGAAGAAAATAAAAGTACAAAAAAACCAAGACCCTTGGGTAGACAAAGACCTGCTAACACTCATCACAACCAAAACCAAAAACTGGGTGATAAAGCAAAACGCACAGAAACAATAGAAGACAAACTGGCCTACCGCATCGCCAGAAACAACTGTCTCAAAGCTGTGAGAACAGCAAAAAAGAAATACATAATAAAGCAGGACAAAGACTGGGGAAGCAACACAAACAAATTCTGGAAAAATGTAAACCTATTATTCCCAAAAAATAACAAAGAAGAGCATACAAACTTCCAAGATAACGAAGGGGCAATGCTCACAGACAAAGATGCAGCAAACAAACTGAACAGACACTTTGCCACAATAGGGCAAAAGCTGTCAGAAAAATTCAAAAAAAGATGGGAAAACAGATCAGGAACTGTGGAGAACGAAATCCCGACCTGCAAAACAGATATGATAGAAGTAAAAAAATTAATAAATGACATAGACACGAATAAACCAAGTGGAATAGATGAAATACCAACCAAAATACTGAAAGAGGCACTCCAAGCCATCCCGGCCACCATAGTAGACCTATTCAACATCTCCTTTGAGCAGGGGCGTTTTATCTCAGCCTGGAAAATGGCAACCATCACCCCCATTCACAAGGGTGGAGACAAACAAAACATGGGAAACTACAGGCCAATATCAATTCTTCAAACCCCAGGCAAGCTCATTGAAAAAGTGTTACATAGACACATTAATGAACACCTGGAAAAAAATGATATACTAAACGAAAGACAAGGGGGCTTCAGGAAACTGCACTCCACATCAAAAACAATAGCTAACCTAACAAATGACATAATGGCATCAATGAACCAAAAACAATTAGTTGGAGCCGCCTTCATTGACTTCAGCAAAGCATTTGACACAGTAGACCACAAAATACTACTGGAAAAACTAAAAACCATGGGCATAAAATCCAACACTATGGATTGGATAAGATGCTACCTGAACAACAGGCAACAGAAAACAAAAATAAACAATACACTATCAGACAACCAACCTGTCACATGTGGTGTACCCCAAGGGTCAGTGTTAGGGCCACTACTCTTTCTAATCTATATAAACGACCTTGAAAAATGGTTGCAAACTGAATGCCTCCAACTATATGCAGATGACACAGTCATATACGCAAATGGCACCACAGAGGAGGAGGTAATAACTAAACTAAATAAACTCCTACTAAAACTAGATGAGTGGTGTGAGTCCAACAAAATAACCATCAACACAAGCAAATCAAAAACAGTACTCTTCTCGCATAAACAAATGCCAGAAAGAAAACTACACTGTAAGTTAGGAAACCAAACACTAGAAAATGTAGACCATTACAAATACCTAGGCCTTGAGTTGGACAGCCAACTAAACTACAACCTATGTATAAATAAAATTATACAAAAAGTAAACCACAAACTGTGGCTATTTGCAAAGCTAAGAGACTACATGACACAAGAAATGTCAATAAAAATCTTCAAGGGCATGGTGCTCCCCTATTTTGACTATGGAGATGTAAACTACATGGGTGCGAGAAAAGAACTACTAAAAAAACTGCAAACACTGCAGAACAGAGCCCTAAAAATCTGTCTAAGAGTAGACAAGCTGCACCCAACCTATGACATACACAAAAGAACCAAAGTGAAACTACTAGAAAATAGGAGAATAATTCATTTGAAAACATTAGCATATAGCTATAGTCAAAACAGTAAACTTCTAACAAAACCACAAAGGGCTACTAGAGCAAATAATGCACCACTACTAAAGCAGACCAGAAGCCGAATAAAAGCTCATGAGAGAAGCACGCTGGAAATGGCTGCCAAGTTGTGGAATGCCCAAACGGTAAAGGAACGACAAATTCCTGACCTAAAAACTTACAAAAAATATCTGTGCAAAATAAGGCTAGGAAACCCCCAGTAAGCTGCACTGCAAAGGGGCATGTGATATGTCACGGCCCACCAGCGGGATGCCCAATGGAAGGTAACCATGCCAAAAGTAGCCAGATAACACACCACACAGCTACGTACAAGCCTATGATATGTAAATAGGAGTAGGCTAGTCTAGTAATAAGAGTAGAAAAATAAAAACATATATACCAAGAAAATCCAAAAAAACTAACATAGGCTACTAACCATACCAACCAATTATCTATCTGCTACTGAAATGCAGGCAATCAAATACCTTATCAGCAGCCACTGTGTGGTAAGATAACACCAACACTACAACTGGCCAGCATTGAAAACAAGCCTGGGTACCCGGGCTTATATGCTATGGACAGTATAAATACAGCCTCAATAAAAAAATTTTTTTTTTTTAAATACTCACACACACTCATACCCACACCCACACTCACTCACTAACACACACACTCTCACACACTCTCAAACACACTCCCACACACGCATACACTAACTCATAGACACACTCACACCCACAGACCCACCCACACCTACGCTCACTCTCACCCACACACTCACACACACTCTGAAACACTCACACCACAAACAGATTCATACACTCTCACGTACTCACACATACACGCACACACATTCTCAAACACTCACACCCACATTCACACACACACACACACGCTCGTGCGGACGGACGGCGGGTGGCGACCCCTGTCGAGCGCCTCGCCTTGGGAGTGAAGTTTTGTGTTCTTCGTTAATTGCCACCATTACCCAGGAAGTCGCGCCCTGCTGCAACGTGAAATGTGATGACGTCACAGGCTGGGAAGAGGATAACGGTGGGGTTCTATCGGACTGGCATGGCACATCTGTGTAAGGCACCGGTGGTTATATTTTACAGCAACCTTAGTTTCATTGTACGATGTTTCCTGTTGAATATATATATATATATATATATATATATATATATATATATATATATATGTGATGTATAACGCATTATACGAGTATAAATGCAAGGGGAACATATACTGCATATATCTATTCCTCGTTGGCGCATTGTTGGTGCCCCCCTACCAGCTGTCGGGCTAATTGGTGGGCACCGCCCCTCCCCCCCACCCCTTCGACCCTACACACTGGAGGAATTGGAGGATATGAATAGTGATAAGACCGTTATCGGGTTAATAAGATACATAACATGTCGATGAGGATGAGGATGAGGATGAGGATGTCGATGAGGATGTCGATGCGGATGAGAATGTCGATGTTGATGAGGATGTCAATGAGGATGTCGATGTGGATGAGGATGTGGATGAGGATGTCGATGCAGATGAGGATGTCGATGTTGATGAGGATGTCGATGTGGATGAGGATGTTGATGAGGATATCGATGTGGATGAGGATGTCAATGTTGATCAGAATGTCGATGAGGATGTCAATGCGGATGAGGATGTCGATATTGATGAGGATGTCGATGTGGATGAGGATGAGCATGTCGATGTGGATGTCGATGCAGATGAGGATGTCGATGAGGATGTCGATGTGGATGAGGATGTCAATGTGGATGTCGATGTGGATGAGGATGTCAATGTGGATGAGGATGTCAATGTGGATGAGGATGTCGATGTGGATGAAGATATCGATGTGGATGAGGATGTCGATGTGGATGAGAATGTCGATGTGGATGAGGATGTCAATGCAGATGAGGATGTCGATGTGGATGAGGATGTCAATGTGGATGTGGATGGCACACTGCTACTGGTGAATAAAATGGATGGTGGCATTCTCCAACTTCCAAGCGAGCAATGTCAAGGCGTGTTGCTTCATCTGTCCACCTGTCCATGCGTGGTGTCACTCGACCCGGTGTTGCAGTTTCCCCGGCACACCAGTTTGCGAGGGACATATACATTCAAATGCATTGTCAATGGCCGTGAGCAAATCTTCATACAGAAAAAGTCAAATATCTCTCAAATTACACCACCTAGAAGCAAGCCACTTGGAACACATATAGAAAACATATTCAATGAATAGAATATATTAAATTTATAAGGTTAGGCTTCTGCACTTCTATTAATTTTGAATAAAACTAATGTTTTGCACTGCGCGTACCGTCAAACTCAAGGCATTGCCAATGGTCGTGAGCAATCTTAATACACCTAGAAACAAATCGTTTGGTACACATATAGAAAACATCTTTACCAAAAACATTATATTAAGTTTATAAGGTTAGTGACGATGCTGTTCGATTTTATTGCATGCGCAGAAGCGATGTGTCCCTCGATGATTTTTAATTTCTAACATTTACTTCCAAGCGAGTGGAGTGTCAAGCCCCGCGCAGGACATGAGCAGTGTATGGCGGAGCTCCCCCCCCCCTCCCCCCGCCCACCTCGGTGGGTGGAGGGGGGGGGGGGCACTCCAGATCTTATTACACGGGATAACGGTTTTATCACGATCCATATAACATTAAGTTGATTATTTGTAATATGCTTTATTTGAAGTAACTCTTAAATTAAAGGTAACTCTTAAATTGATTGTGTAGATATTTGAAGTGAACACATGCGGAATTATTGTGCGGACATAAAGGCTCCAGCAGGTTCCAGCAAAACCAAACCATGGTTAATATACACTGATGGCACATTTCTCCAAAAACATGGATATTCCCCCATTGATTAGCACGGTCAGGGGATCGCTGGAAAATGCAAGAAGTCAGGTCCTGGCTAGTCACCTTAACTAAGCCTGAGATGTGAGTGCATAAACACCAGCATACATGATCTGAAGATATTTGAAGTTTATTCATTTTGGCAAGCACGGCAAAACTCTAACCCCATAGGGTTTAATACAGTAACCTGATCTATTAAATTGACTCAATATGCCCGTTTATGTAGCAACACATGCTTAATCAGTATCTAAGTTATATATGCAGAATCCAATTTAGGTGAGTGCTTTGGTTTTGAAAATGTTATCCTTCATCGGACTATGCAGCTTTAATTTGAGATATTCGCTAGGACAATTTCACTGCACTCTACATTAGAAACAATGTATGTATGTATGCCAAGAACCCTACAATGTTTACCCATAAAAGAGGCATGTGGTTATAGGTACAAAGTGAGTTTATAATACAGATTCCGCATTGAAAGATAGGCCTGGGATGGGCACCAACACTACCTTTCGCGTGTAACCTGCGGCTGCGACCCGGCGTGCTGGGTCACAGCTTCAGTCATACCTGAGGGGACCAGCGGAACTCGCAATTAACACCTTTCGCGTGTAACCTGCGGCTGCGACCCGGCGTGCTGGGTCACAGCTTTAGTCCTACCTGAGGGACCAGCGGAACTCAGAATTAACACCTTTCTGGTGTAACCTGCGGCTGCAACCCGGCGTGCTGGGTCACAGCTTCAGTCCTACCTGAGGGACCAGCGGAACTCGGAATTAACACCTTTCTGGTGTAACCTGCGGCTGCGACCCGGCGTGCTGGGTCACAGCTTCAGTCCTACATCAGGGGACCAGCGGAACTCGGAATTAACACCTTTCGCGTGTAACCTGCGGCTGCGACCCGGCATGCTGGGTCACAGCTTCAGTCCTACATGAGGGACCAGCGGAACTCGCAATTAACACCTTTCACGTGTAACCTGCAGCTGCGACCCGGCATGCTGGGTCACAGCATTAGTCCTACATGAGGGGACCAGCGGAACTCGGAATTAACACCTTTCTGGTGTAACATGCAGCTGTGACCCGGCGTGCTGGGTCACAGCTTCAGTCCTACATGAGGGACCAGCGGAACTCAGAATTAACACCTTTCTGGTGTAACCTGCGGCTGTGACCCGGCGTGCTGGGTCACAGCTTCAGTCCTACCTGAGGGGACCAGCGGAACTCGGAATTAACACCTTTCGCGTGTAACCTGCGGCTGCGACCCGGCGTGCTGGGTCACACCTTCAGTCCTATAGGAGGGACCAGCGGAACTCGGAATTAACACCTTTCTGGTGTAAGCTGCGGCTGGGACCCGGCGTGCTGGGTCACAGCTTCAGTCCTACATGAGGGACCAGTGGAGCTTGCAATTAACACCTTTCGCGTGTAACCTGCGGCTGCGACCCGGCATGCTGGGTCACAGCTTCAGTCCTACAGGAGGGACCAGCGGAACTCGCAATTAAGATTTGGTTGTTGAAGTTCTACGTCCTGGCAACATCTATGGTCACATCAAGACGGGTACCGACTTGTGACATCATCATCATCATGCTGTCAGTCGCGATGCGACAAAGACTGTTTTCATTACTTGACTGCCGCTCTCCATTAACTCTCTGCTGTGAGAGTGATGTCCATGAGTCGGTCTTAATATCTCTCAGCTTCAGGTTTCTCTTGATGGTATGTACATTTCATGAAAGATGCCTGCAAAAGTGTTAAAGTGCTGCTGGCTTTTGCAAGTTACCAGCGGTACTCTCTCGGGGAGCAAATAGAGGTTTCACACCGGTAAGAACATGTCCAGACAGGTGCAAAACTATTTGTCCCTGCAGTGGCTGGTCGGGAGATGTTGGGAGTTCCATAAATGCTGCCACAGTGACATGGTTTTCTGTTCAGGGTTTGCTCCCTTAGCCTTTGGTTCTGTCAAGAACCTGTACCACAAGGCAGTGGTTTACAACTCTGCAGGGCAGGGGTGTCAAACTCCCTGAGATGTTGCAATACCTGCATACCCTTAAAATACGACTTGTGACAGTGCGCACTCATGGCGACTTTATAGTGCTGCCTGACTGAGAAATCAGGCTGCTGGCACCAGGACCCGATATCCCATTCAGCCACATTATCCTGACACTGAGCCAACCAGTCATTTTCCCATGCTATTAATGCCAAGCACCATGATAGGAAGGGACAAGTATCAATTTTGTAAGTCATTGGGTTGACTCGCCTGGGAATTTAACTCCTGACCTTCCGCATGGGAGGCCTGCGCTCTACCGATTCGGCCACCGCATCCAGTGATTTTCCTAGTAGCACATACACACACATATGTACCACTTTTCGGGTGTAACCTGTGGCTGTGATCTGGTGTGCTGAGTCATAGCTTCTGTCCTACCTGAGGAACCAGCGGAACCAGCGGAACTGAGAAAAGTGAATAGCATTTGAGTTGTATCCGATACAACAATTCTAAGCAGCCATCCATATATACTAACATAGTTTATATAATGGTTGTTTATATAATTCCACATGGACCTGTGTTGGACGAGTCTGTTCACATTACTGTCATCCCAATTGTGGAGGTCACTTAGAGGTCACTTAGAGGTCACTTAGAGATGCGCATTATGTCCGTATTTATGTCTCGTACATCTCCACTACCCGGATGTACTGCACTTACCGTAAAACACCCAGATTGTCAATGAGGTAGACTCCCGCCATGTAAGGCTGAAATGTCCCCCCCCCCCCTTGCGAGTTAATTAATATATGCCACTCTTGTGGAGCTGAGTATACAGCATCATTTAAAAAAACTAATTTAAAGGGGGGTGTGGAAGAAAATGGAGGAATGGATTTTCCCAGAATAAATAAATAAATAACTGAAGAAACAAATAAAGAAACACACAAAGAAACAAAATAAAATAATGTAGTAAATAAATAAACAAAAGAAACAAATGAATGTGAGGGAATAAGAGTACATAAATAACAAATAATTAAATAAAGAAACAAATAAGGAAAGAAATCAAGAAATGAAATAAAGTAATAAATAAGCAAAACAAATAACTAGCAACTACATAAGAAAGAAAGAAACAAGCATATCAACAAATGAACACATGAATTAATAAATAAACGGACAAATATAGAGTCATAGAAATAAAGAAACAAAGAAAGAAACCAAATAATCTACTGATTAAACAAAGCAGACAAATAAATATTAAATAAATAAATAAACAAACAAATAAACACAGGCAGAAATAAAGGAACACATAAAGAAATAAAATTAGTTAATGAATGAACAAATCAAAGAAATAAATAGCAAATGAATAAAAAGATGAACAAATCAAAAGCTAATATAAAAATAAACAAAGAATTAAGAATTAAACAAACAAAGAAATAAACACACAAAGAAATAAATGAACCCATAAATAGACAAACAAGCAAGTAAAAAAACAAATAAATAAATAAATAACCAATACAACTAACAAAGAAACAAACAAATAACAAAATAAACACATAGATGAACAAATAAATAAATAACAGGATACTAGAAACAAAGAGATACAATATTCGCGAAAATAAAAAGAATATTGCTAATATATTATTGAGATTGGCAATGCGTCGCGCTTCTATGGCAACAGCAGGCACCAATATCGGGCAATCTAATGGGGGGGGGGGGAGTCCCCGCCCGAACTGTAGATGGGCAAATTCAATTCCTTTCCATGAAACTTGTATGACTGTCGCCGGCAGGAATCCTAGACGTGACTCCGATATAGAACCGGCCGGCGGAAGCAGGCAGAGTGGGATGGCACTGCTCCGCCCCCTAGAGGTTTGAAGGGAAGAGAAAGAGAAACCCTTCCAGCCAGTAGTAGTTGCCTTCTGAATCGAGGTTCTCAATGGGAAACACTTAAAAGGTTCCATTAAGTAAGAATAAAGATTATATTATATTACTGTATAGTGGAATCTTTACAAGACCCTTTGGGCGAGACCAGATGGGATGGCTGAATGAGTTGAGCGTCCGTCTCCTGATTTAAAGAATTCCAGGTTCAATGACTAATCGTGCTATATCCGAAGTCAATGTACATCAGGGTGCCTTATAACGAGGTTTCAGTTTACTGAATTACCTTTGAATTAAAGAATTCCAGGTTCAATGATTAATCATGCTTTATCCGAATTCCAGGTCCAATGACTAATGATGCTATATCCAAAGTCACTGTACATCAGGGCGCCTTATAACAAGGTTTCACTTTACTGAATTAACTTCGAATTAAAGAATTCCAGGTCCAATGACTAATTGTTCTATATCCGAAGTCACTGTACATCAGGGCGCATTATAACGATGTTTCAGTTTACTGAAATACCATTGAATTAAAGAATTCCAGGTTCAATGACTGATCATGCTTAAAGAATTCCAGGTTCAATGACTGATCATGCTATATCTGAAGTCACTGTACATCAGGGCGCATTATAACGATGTTTCAGTTTACTGAAATACCATTGAATTAAAGAATTCCAGGTTCAATGACTGATCATGCTATATCTGAAGTCACTGTACATCAGGGCGCATTATAACGATGTTTCAGTTTACTGAAATACCATTGAATTAAAGAATTCCAGGTCCAATGACTAATTGTTCTATATCCGAAGTCACTGTACATCAGGGCGCATTATAACGATGTTTCAGTTTACTGAAATACCATTGAATTAAAGAATTCCAGGTCCAATGACTGATCATGCTATATCTGAAGTCACTGTACATCAGGGCGCATTATAACGATGTTTCAGTTTACTGAAATACCATTGAATTAAAGAATTCCAGGTTCAATGACTGATCATGCTATATCTGAAGTCACTGTACATCAGGGCGCATTATAACGATGTTTCAGTTTACTGAAATACCATTGAATTAAAGAATTCCAGGTCCAATGACTGATCATGCTATATCTGAAGTCACTGTACATCAGGGCGCATTATACCAAGGTTTCAGTTTACTGAAATACCATTGAATTAAAGAATTCCAGGTCCAATGACTAATCATGCTATATCTGAAGTCACTGTACATCAGGGCGCCTTATAACGAGGTTTCAGTTTACTGAATTACCTTTGAATTAAAGAATTCCAGGTTCAATGACTAATCATGCTATATCCGAAGTCACTGTACATCAGGGTGCCTTATAATGAGGTCTCAGTTTACTGAATTAACTTCGAATTAAAGAATTCCAGGATCAATGACTAATCGTGCTATCTCCTAAGTCACTGTACATCAGGGCGCATTATAACAAGGTTTCAGTTTACTGAATTAACTTCGAATTAAAGAATTCCAGGATCAATGACTAATCGTGCTATCTCCTAAGTCACTGTACATCAGGGCGCATTATAACAAGGTCTCAGTTTACTGAATTAACTTCGAATTAAAGAATTCCAGGTCCAATGACTAATCGTGCTATATCCGAAGTCACGGTACATCAGGCCGCCTTAGAACAAGGCTTCAGTCTACTGAATTACCTTCGAATTAAAGAATTCCAGGTCCAATGACTAATTGGGCTATATCCGAAGTCACTGTACATCAGGGCACCTTATAACGAGGTTTCAGTTCACTGAATTACCTTTGAATTCAAGAATTCCAGGTTCAATGACTAATGATGCTATATCCGAAATCACTGTACATCAGGGCGCATTATAATGAGGTTTTAGTTTACTGAATTAACTTCAATTTTAAGAATTCCAGGTCCAATGACTAATCGTGCTATATCGGAAGTCACTGTACATCAGGGCGCCTTATAACGAGGTTTCACTTTACTGAATTACCATTGAATTAAAGAATTCCAGGTTCAATGACTAATCGTGCTATCTCCGAAGTCACGGTACATCAGGGTGCATTATAACGAGGTTTCAGTTTACTGAATTACCTTTGAATTAAAGAATTCCAGGTTCAATGACTAATCGTGCTATATCCGAAGTCACTGTACATCAGGGCGCCTTATAACGAGGTTTCACTTTACTGAATTACCTTCGAATTAAAGAATTCCAGGTCCAATGACTAATCGTGCTATCTCCGAAGTCACGGTACATCAGGGCACATTATAACAAGGTTTCAGTTTACTGAATTACCTTCGAATTAAAGAATTCCAGGTCCAATGACTAATCATGCTATATCCGAAGTCACTGTACATCAGGGCGCCTTATAACGAGGTTTCAGTTTACTGAATTACCTTCGAATTAAAGAATTCCAGGTCCAATGACTAATGATGCTATATCCGAAGTCACTGTACATCAGGGTACCATATAACGAGGTTTCAATGTACATAGACACACACACACGCCCACCCTTCGGTCATCAGTAATTGTCATTCAGGATCAGAAACTTCCTGTGTGGAAACGACATCTGTTCCCCTGTGATATCTGCACTCAGATATCATAGCCAGCCCAGAGGGCATCCCCCGGCACAGGCGCGTCACGTGACAGTCTCACATTGCAGTGTGCGTCATAGATAGATCTATATATAGATATATATGTGTGTGTGTATGTATGTATGTATATATGCATATGGGTCACTCTCCTGAAAACTGGCCAGAAGTGTCACATGGAGAGGTAAAATCTAATATTTGAATTTTAAAGATTTTTCGGTTGCAAATGAAAGCTGGAAATCTCCCCTTTGCATCTATGTAAAATATAAATTGATGAGATAAAACATAAAGGTGTAGTCCATGATTAAGCTATGTCTTATGGCAGTATAACATGTGTGTCACACGTGTAACACATGTTTATGACACCACACAGTCTGCTTAATAAAAATCTAATCAGAATTAAATAATATCCTACTTAGAAGCATATTAATCATGGCATAATATACAGAAATATGTAGTGCTTATATTGATAAAAAAAAAGTAATTCCCAGCCATGCTTTATTCACTGAATAATTAGTGTACAATATTTGTGTGGCATCCAGACACCACGGTTACACGTGTGACGGAAATTTGTAATGTTATTTCTGAAGACATCAAATTTCTTTTTTAATTTAAGCATGAATACATGTTAATAAATACTTCCTTTTTGATTTGGGAACTGTTTTGTTTGATATATCAATGCAATACAAGATGTTAATAAGGATTCAACCACGTCCCATATGTCATGTTACAAATGGCTGACTGTAAAATGGTGTTTTTTGGTACAAAAACACTTCATAACTAAAAGGACCAAAGTTCCACACAGTTTATGTTATTTCCCTAATTTCTTTCATCAAATCTGAACATCAATATGAAAAATATAAGGAAAAAAATAAGTAGGAAGGTTTTGATTGATGTTTTAAAATCCTATCCCATGCTGACCAGTTTTCAGGAGAGTGATCCATATATATATATATATATATATATATATATATATATATATATATATATATATATATATATATATATAATCCATTTGAGTTGTTTTCCAATTAAAGTCTAGTTGGTTGGTTGATGCAATTTTACATTCTGGCAGCATCTAAGGTCATATCAGGTCGCGTACCGACTTGTGAAAGTGTGCATTCATGGCGACTTCATAATTGCCCCACTGGGAGACCAGGCCGCCAGCACTATGACCTGATATCCCACTCAGTCACATTATCCTGATACTATTCGGTGAACAAACGGATTTGATTATCGGAATGATGGCAGCTTCAGCTCAAACGTGGTAGTCATGGTTTCATTTTGGCACAAATGGCGTGTGTCCTGGGGTATTTTTTGCTCCTGAACTCTTCACATATGTATATACAGTAAAACCTCTCTAACCGATCACCTCCACAGATTGACCACTCCCCTATATGGATCGCTTTATTTGGGTGTCAAACGATCGCCCATACAATACCATTGTAATGATATCAAACAACTCCATAAACCGACCACCTCACTAAATGGACTAGTTAAAGTCGGTCCCACGATCAGTCGATATATATGTATATATATATATATATATATATATATATATACATATATAAGAGACTCCCACAGTCCATGGAGCTGAGTGAGTGATGGGGGGAAAGGAGGGATATTCTGGGTTATTATACTCGTATAATTCTTATACATCATATATATATATGAATACTCTATTGATATATGCAGTATATATATATACTGTATATATATATATCCATAGTGTAAACATACATACATATATTTATATGGATACGCGTGAGGTTTTCCGCACAGAATGGGCCATGTCTGTGGACTATAACTATAAGTAACCATGGCAACCAATAGCCTAACCAAGCACCTATTCCATTCAAAGCATCACTGTGTTGCAGTTTCAAACATGGCCGACATGTGCGATGACGTCACTATCGCTAGCCACCTTTGTATCAGGTTGCAAGTTTGTAATTACTGCATTAATTAATTAGAACTTGTCACATCTCTAAGTTGTAGGCCATTGAAAAAATGTTGAAAAATACTGTTTTTTTCGACAATTTAAGAGTATATTTTGTCTTTGATGAGAGTTGAACGTTCAGATATTGTATGATAACCGGTACTACTAATACTATTGCTATATATATGGACCGGGCGCGGTGGTCTAATCGGTAGAGCGTGGGCCTCGCATGCGTAAGGTAGGGAGTTTGGTTCCCGGTCGAGTCAAACCAATCACTTTAAAATTGATACGTGTCGCTTCCTAGCCTGGCGCTCGGCATTAATAGGATGGGGCAAGGACTGGTTAGCTCAGTGTCAGGATAATGTGACAGTGAGATATCAGGTAATGATGCTGTCAGGATAATGTGACTGAGTGGGATATTGGGTCATGGTGCCAGCAGCCTAATTTCCCAGTGGGGCAGCACTATAATAGTATAACGTCACCATGAGTGTGCATTATCACAAGTCTGTACCTGTCCTGATATAACCTTAGATGTTACCAGGACATAAAACTCCAGCAAACAATCAACCAACCAAGGTATTCTTATGCCACGCTATGGACCAGAAAATCCTTGAAGTTGTGATGATTATAATATCATCATTTAACTTGCGTAAATAGTTAGTATAACCCAGAGCCAAAACACTCATGCGTTAGTGTTGACAGGAGCAACTTACTAGGGGAGCGGGACGTAGCTCAGCCGATAGAGTGAACACCTGTGAAGGTGTGGATCATCCGATCAATCCAACTAAGTGGACCCCTTTGTAGATTGGGCTATTTTCCGTTCCAACGAGTGGTCCACAACTGGTTCATCAAAGGCTGTGGCATCTGCTGTCCTGTCTGTGGGAAAGTCCATATAAAAGACCCCTTGCTGCTTATCGGAAAGAGTATCCTATGTGGCGGCAGCGGGATTCCTCCAAAGAAATATGTCAGAATGACTATGTCTGATGTCCAATAGCCGATGATACAAATCCATGTGCTCTAGTGGGGTCATTAAGTAAAACAAGCTTTTGGGGTGGGGGGGGGGGGAGAGCGACTTACTCTAAAATAACGTCAATATTTGTGTTGTTTTTTGTTGTTGCTTTATAGTAACAGCTCATTATGTGGTCTTCATCCATTTGACCCAATTCGCATTGAAACCAACCTTATAAAGTAGTCGCTAGCTGTAGTTTGATTGAGGCGTTAGTCGGGGATCGATCTGACGATCTGACGACCTGCCTATGGGGAGCAGACATTGTAACCACCTAACGTGGACACGTGGGGTTGATGGGGCGATGTTTGTAAACAGTGCCGGGCCATCAGTCGACTACTGTGGCCAACACTCCCATCTCCATCACTACCTGATCAAAATTAATAGCATTGTGGGTTGTGTCATACCTGACACTGATAAATGTCTCTTTGTAGATGATTTCCACCTTTGTTACAAGTCTAGAAACATGGCAGCTATAGAAAGAAAACTGCAACATCACCTGAACATAATAGCAGAATTGGCTGATGAAAATGGTTTTAAATTCTCTCTCAGCAAAACGGTGTGTGTGCATTTCTGTCAACAGTGGGGTGTACACTGTCACCCAGACCGAGAGATCTATCTCAACCAAACACAGATTCCTGTGGTTGAAGAAACCAAATTCTTGGGTGTCATTTTGACAAGAAATTGAACTTTATTTCACACATTAAATATGCCAAAAAGAAATGTCAAAAAGCTCTAGACCTCCTGAGAGTTGTTGCTCATACCAAGTGGGGGGGGGGGGAGGGGCGACCAGACCACTCTTCTTTCTCTCTATCATGCACTGGTCTGATCAAAGCTCAATTATGGCTCCATGGTCTATGGATCAGCCAGACCGTCATACATCCAAATGCTGAAACCCATTCAAAATCAAGGAATCAGACTCTGTCTTGGAGCATTTCGCACTTCGGCAGATGAGCTTGCACTGAGAAGAGAAAAACTCACTCAACAGTATGCATCGAAGGTCACAGCAAATCCCAGCAACCCTGCCTATGACTGTATTTTCAACCCAAGCAATGAAACACTCTTTGACAATTATTTTTAATTTTTTTTATTGAGGCTGTATTTATTCTGTCCATAGCATGTAAGCCTGTGTACTCAGGCTTGTTTTCAATGCTGGCCAGCTGTAGTGTTGGTGTTGTCTTACCAGAAAGTAGCTGCTGATAAGTTATTTGATTGTCTGCATTTCAGTAGCAGATAGATAGTCTGTTGGTACGTTTAGTAGCCTATGTTACTTTTTTGGGCCCTCTTGGCATTGTATTTTTGTTATATTCTTATTACTATGTTAGTTGTTTTCTTAAGGTTCTATGTTAGTGTTTTGGGGTTTTCTTGGGAAGAGTTTTCCACTTTTTTTCTACTTAGTTCTATACTAGCCTATTTTATTTTATTTACATGTCGATAGGCTTGTACGTAATAGGTGGTTAAGTTATGTTTGTTTGGATTTGATTTGATTTATATTGTTGTTGGATATGTTACCTGGCTTTTTTATTTCCAGTTATCCTGCCCTGGGCTGTCCAGTTGGTGGGCCATGACATATCACCTGCCCCCTTGTGGTGCAGTTCAGTTGGGGTTTCCAGTTTTTATTTTGCACAGATATTTTTTGTATTTTTAG